>CM026563.1:33322001-33733468 GCA_015143295.1 Tetracentron sinense | reverse complement strand
CAGTTTCTATCGTGTCTGATCGAGATCCTCGGTTTACTTCCAGGTTTTGGAAAACTTTCCAGGATGCTATGGGTTCTCGTTTAGAATTCAGTACCGCCTTCCATCCTCAGACCGATGGACAAACGGAGAGGGTGAATCAAGTAGTGGAGGATATGCTCCGAGCTTGTATGCTGGATTTTCAGGGTAGTTGGGAGGAACAGTTGCCGTTGGTTGAGTTTGCCTACAACAATAGCTATCAGGCAAGCATTCAGATGGCACCTTTTGAAGCTCTGTATGGTCGGAGTTGTCGATCACCGCTATACTGGGATGAAGTTGGTGAGAGGAAGATTCTTGGTCCTGAGTTGATAGAGCGGACCGCAGAAAGGGTCAAAATTATCCGGGAGCGATTGAAAAGTGCTCAGGATAGGCAGAAGAGCTATGCGGATATACGCCGCAGAGATTTAGAGTTCCGAGTTGGAGATCGGGTCTTTGTGAAGATTTCGCCGAGTCGGGGAATCATGCGATTCGGGAAGAAGGGAAAGCTCAGTCCTAGGTACGTGGGACCATTTGAGATCGTCACAAGGGTTGGTGAGGTTGCTTACAGGGTAGCACTACCGCCTCACATGGCAGCGGTCCATAATGTATTTCACGTCTCTATGCTTAGAAAATACATTTCGGATCCGTCTCACGTCATCGCTCTTGATCCTGTTGAGATTCGAGAGGATCTTACGTTGGTTGAGCAACCAGTTCAGATTCTGGATCGTCGAGATCAAGTGTTGCGAACCAAGACTATCCCTTTAGTCCTAGTGAAGTGGCAGCATCATTCCAAGGAAGAGGCTACATGGGAGCGAGAAGCCGAAGTACGAGAAAAGTACCCCCATTTATTTGTTTAAGGCCTTGGCATTCCCTTGTATTTTGCTATAGTTTTACGCATGTATGTATCGTCCAAATTTCGGGGACGAAATTTTTGTAAGGGGGGGAGAATGTAGCACCCCGGACTTTTTCATCCTTAATGAATAGCACCTTCGTAGCTAATTGGCCGTTTTCATAGTTTTCGTAGTCTAATTAATAAATAAGGGAGAAATCGGAAATTCCGAAACGTCAGAAATGTTCGTTTTCGAAAGACGGATCCAACGCAAGTTGAATCGTCGAAATCCGACGAGCGAGTAAAAAGATATGGTCAAAACAGTCCAGACATAACAGAGCACCGATCGCTCGGTCATTACCTGCGATCGATCGGTCCACTACCGATCGCTCGATGGCTGTCGCACGGTTAACTTTTTTGTATGGGGAAAAATTCCAGAGAGTGTGTTTTTGACCGATCTCTCGGTCATAACACCGATCGACCGGTAAGCCACCGATCGCTCGGTCCATACCACCGATCGATCGGTCATACGCAGTTTTTCTTCATTAAGGGTGTTTAAGACTTTAAACACAACCCCTTGCCTATAAATAGGCTGAGTTCGTGCCTTAGGGTTTCAGAAACCCTCTGTGCCCTATCTTAGGAGATTTTGAGAGAGAGAAGAAGGAGAGGAACTACTTGTTGATCAAGCTTGTGGAAGATCAAGGTTCTTCCACTTCCCTTGGTGATTCTCAACCAAGAACACAAGGTTATTGCTTGTTCAAGCCTTTGGGAATCAAATCCTTGATTTCACCAAGGTAGATACACTCTACTACAATCTTGCAATCCTACTAGTTACTAGATATGATTCTTCTTATCTATGCCCTATCTATATGTATTGATTTTATGTATGAAAAGGTGTGATTATATACTTGGATGAAGGTTACTATTATGATGCACTCTAAGTGTTTGATGAAATACCTCTAAGGGATTCTATGCTTAAATATGATGATTTCTCTTATTAAGTGCATATGCTCGCATGTCTCGCATGAACCGATGGTTTCCATGGATTTCTCAAAGTACAAACAAAGGTTTTTCACGAAAAGACGAATAATGAATGATTCTAAGTAACTCTATGATTTCTCTAAGATCGTTTCACAAGCTCTAAGGATCATACCATGCTCACAAGGAAACTCTATGATAATGCTCTAAGATCGTCTCACAAGCTCCACGGATCACAATGAAATGCTCTAAGATCTCTAAGGTTATGCTCTATGGAAATGCTCTACGGTATTGCTCTATGCTCTATGTCTCTACGGATCATAATGACTCTAAGTAACTCCATGAACTCACAAGAACTCATAAGGCTATGATTATCGATTGACTCACACGGTTACAGTTTTGGTTTCGAATATTATCTCACATATGTTTTCACGGTTTCCATGCTTTAAGGATTTTACGGATTTCATTCTCCATGTCTTGTATGCTCCATGCCTAACCGCTTTATTGTTATTAGTTTGTATACACTGAGTATTCCATGCTCAGTCGATATTGTTATGATCGGCAGGTGCTCGGGTTCCATTCGATTTGTGTGGCGACGAACCTTGGGTCGAGGAAGAGTACCGTGACCCGGAGCCTTCCATGGATCACTATCATGACGATGGTGCTCTAGATAGGAGTCGTGACTTCGATTTCTGTTGATCGACCGACTTAGAACTTGTGTCATTTTGTTATGTGAGTGTGGGGTTTGTCCACTCCACTTTTGGGTTTCTCACACATGTATACTTGTTGGTTCTTACTTGAGCCAAGCTATAGGAGTATTCATTTTGCTTCCGCTATGTTTAGTATTTTATTTTCCGCTGTGCATTGTATTTCGTTTCCGCTATGTATATTCAGGTACTCTGACAGGTTTCCACGTGTGCCTTATGTATCATACTGGAGGTATGATACGGCGGTCACGAGTCAAAGTATCCTTAACTCCTAGGGGGTATTTTGGGTCGCGACAGACTTGGTATCAGAGCTAGTTATGTCTAACGACAGACTTAGTTAGGTCACTCAGGCTTGGCCTAAGCGGAAGTAATTCCTATGAGTTGAACTTAGAACTCAGAAGGACTCAGTTGTCTTAGGCTTGTTACCACGACATAACCGGTATCAAGTGAATCCTTAGGTCAGTATAGGATCCGAGATTGATGTGGTTCTAGTATAGGCTCTAAAGTTTAATTATATGATGATATATATATACCTCGATGTATACTATGTGCGGTATAGCATTTCATGATTATTGAATTGCTATATGATATGTGAGGTTTGGTATCCAAGTTAGACTCATGTTTTGCCAAATTGATCTCAGGATTCGATATCATGAGACGTGGCAATCGGGGTCGAGGTTACCATACTCGGAGGGCCGAGAGTGAAGTTCCGAGAGAAGAGGAACCGTTGTATTTCACGAATGCTATGGACTCCATAGCCGAGACTTTGGCATTGTTGGCAGCAAGGCCTATGCCTACCCCACCGTCCACGCCTGTGCCTACACCGGTGCATCACACCGCGGGGCTCGAAGCTTTTAGGAGACTGCGGCCTCCTACATTCTATGGCACTCTGGACCCCATGGTGGCCGAGTCTTGGATTATGCAGCTGGAGAAGACCTTCCGGGCTCTCCGTTGTACCGATGAGCAAAGGGTAGAATGGGCTTCCTTCGTGATGGAAGGTGAAGCCGAACACTGGTGGAGAGCTGCCCAAAGGCAGAGAGATGTTGCTAAGGCAGGTGTGCCCTGGACTTGGGCGGAGTTCTTAGAGACTTTCAGGGAACAGTACTTTCCCAGGTTTATTCGGGAACAAAAGGCGAGAGAGTTTATGCTTTTGGAGCAAGGGTCGATGAGCGTAGCCGAGTATGAGGCTAAGTTCACCGAGTTGTCTAGGTTTGCTCCGCACTTGGTGGCTACTGAAGACCTACAGGTCAGGAAGTTTGAGATGGGCTTGAAGGCTTTCATCCGAGATCGGGTGTCCATTCTCCAGGTAGAGTCTTGGAGAGAGATAGTAGGGAAGGCGAAGATCGCCGAAAAGAATGCGGAAGACTTCGTGAGAAGAAGAGACAGTGGCTTCGGGAAGAGCATGTCTCGGGGTCAGTCGAGTAGTTCTTCAGAGAAGAGGACTAGGACTGCACCGTACCAGTTCTCCCAGCCGATGTCGGCTCAGAGACCTTCTTTTGCGCCTCAGGCACCGCGTCCTACGGCATCGCAAGCTACGAGGGTTATGCCTCCGGCTTCCTCCGCATCGCAGACATTTGAGGAGTGCGCCGTATGTGGTCGTCGGCATAAGACTGGAGATTGCCGAAGAATGTCAGGTGGATGCTTCCACTGTGGCGAGATGGGCCATATGATTCGAGATTGCCCGCGCAAGCAGTCACAGTCTGGATCACAGGGAGTTCGGCCTCCAGGCAGGCAGAATTCACTTCAGGGGTCTTCATCTCAGGCCTCTAGATCCTTGCAGCCTACCCAGCAGCCTCGTCAGGCGAACCAGGGCAGAGTCTTTGCCATGACTGATAGAGACGCACAGGCATCTGATGATGTTGTGCAAGGTACGCGCGAACTAGTCTTTGTCGAAGTTCTAATATTGCCATGATATGTTCGTATCTATATATCCTATGTGGTGTTTTGCGATGTTTGTATCTATATGTACAGTTGTGTTATAACTGGGATGATTCAAATTCTCAGGTTCGTTGCTCGTAAATGAATGTTTGGCAAGAGTGTTGATAGACACAGGATCCACTCACTCGTTCGTTTCACCAAGCTTTGCCAAAGGCTTTACGTCCGAGCCAAGCAAGCTACCTAGGGAGTTGTCCATTTCGACTCCATTGGGAAAATCTATTGAGACAGATAAAGTGTATCCGGATAGTGTTGTACAAGTCATGCAGCACGAGTTGCCAGTCGACTTGATCCTTCTGGGAATTCAGGATTGGGATTTCGATGTCATCCTAGGTATGGATTGGCTCTCAACTCACCATGGACACGTGGCGTGTTTCGAGAAGGTGGTGCATTTTAAACCCGTGGGGTTAAAGCCGTTTCATTTCAGGGGACTTCAGAGAAGAGACATTGCCCGCTTTGCAGCTCTTAGTCTCGAGGGTGTAGAAGTGCGAGACTCCACACCCATTCCAGTGGTATGTGAGTATATGGATGTTTTTCCGGAAACCTTGCCGGGATTGCCTCCCGATCGTGCAATCGAGTTTGCGATTGAGCTAGCTCCAGGCACAGTTCCGATTTCAAGAGCTCCGTATAGGATGGCCCCTATTGAGCTTAAGGAGTTAAAAGAGCAGTTAGAAGAATTGCAAGGCCTTGGTTTTATCCGGCCAAGTGTTTCACCTTGGGGAGCTCCGGTTCTCTTCGTGAAGAAGAAAGATGGATCAATGCGTATGTGCATTGATTACAGGCAATTGAACAAGGTCACGATCAAGAATCGTTATCCATTGCCTCGGATAGACGACTTGTTTGACCAATTGAAGGGTGCGCAGTTTTTCTCCAAGATTGACCTTCGATCTGGTTATCATCAGTTGAAGATCAAGAAAGAGGACATTCCGAAGACAGCATTCCGAACTCGATACGGTCATTACGAGTTTTTGGTCATGTCTTTTGGACTGACTAACGCACCGGCAGCATTCATGGATTTGATGAATCGGGTGTTCAGATCGTCTCTCGATCAATGTGTGATCGTGTTCGTAGATGATATCCTTGTGTATTCACAGTCACAGGAGGATCACACGAGAGATCTCCGTCTGGTATTGCAGACACTTCGAGAGCATAGTCTGTATGCTAAGTTGAGCAAGTGTGAGTTCTGGCTGAACAAGGTGTCTTTTCTTGGACACGTGGTATCTGCTGAAGGTATTTCAGTTGATCCTGCAAAGATTGAAGCGGTGATGAATTGGGAAAGACCGAAGAGTGTCACCGAGATTCGTAGTTTCCTCGGGTTGGCAGGATATTACAGAAGGTTTGTGGAAGGATTTTCAAGTTTAGCAGCTCCACTTACCTATCTCACACGGAAGAACACGAGGTTCACTTGGAGTGATAAGTGCGAGGCTAGTTTCTTGGAGTTGAGAAAGAAGCTTACTTCGGCTCCTGTTCTTACAGTTCCATCTGGGAGCGGTGGTTTCGAAGTCTATAGTGATGCTTCACTAGTGGGACTTGGATGTGTTTTGATGCAGCATAAAAAGGTGGTCGCCTATGCTTCCCGTCAGCTGAAGGAGCATGAGCAAAACTACCCCACACATGACTTAGAGCTCGCTGCAGTCATCTTTGCACTGAAACTTTGGCGTCACTACCTCTACGGAGAAGAGTTCGTGGTGTTCACAGACCACAAGAGCTTCTATTCAACTCCTTCTGGAGGAAAAGATACTTCAAGCTCTTGTGGTCTGTGAACACCACGAACTCTTCTCCGTAGAGGTAGTGACGCCAAAGTTTCAGTGCAAAGATGACTGCAGCGAGCTCTAAGTCATGTGTGGGGTAGTTTTGCTCATGCTCCTTCAGCTGACGGGAAGCATAGGCGACCACCTTTTTATGCTGCATCAAAACACATCCAAGTCCCACTAGTGAAGCATCACTATAGACTTCAAAACCACCGCTCCCAGATGGAACTGCAAGAACAGGAGCCGAAGTAAGCTTCTTTTTCAACTCCAAGAAACTAGCCTCGCACTTATCACTCCAAGTGAACCTCGTGTTCTTCCGTGTGAGATAGGTAAGCGGAGCTGCTAAACTTGAAAATCCTTCCACAAACCTTCTGTAATATCCTGCCAACCCGAAGGAAACTACGAATTTCGGTGACACTCTTCGGCCTTTCCCAATTCATCACCGCTTCAATCTTTGCAGGATCAACTGAAATACCTTCAGCAGATACCACGTGTCCAAGAAAAGACACCTTGTTCAGCCAGAACTCACACTTGCTCAACTTAGCATACAGACTATGCTCTCGAAGTGTCTGCAACACCAGACAGAGATCTCTCGTGTGATCCTCCTGTGACTGTGAATACACAAGGATATCATCTACGAACACGATCACACATTGATCGAGAGACGATCTGAACACCCGATTCATCAAATCCATGAATGCTGCCGGCGCGTTAGTCAGTCCAAAAGACATGACCAAAAACTCGTAATGACCGTATCGAGTTCGGAATGCTGTCTTCGGAATGTCCTCTTTCTTGATCTTCAACTGATGATAACCAGATCGAAGGTCAATCTTGGAGAAAAACTGCGCACCCTTCAATTGGTCAAACAAGTCGTCTATCCGAGGCAATGGATAACGATTCTTGATCGTGACCTTGTTCAATTGCCTGTAATCAATACACATACGCATTGATCCATCCTTCTTCTTCACGAAGAGAACCGGAGCTCCCCAAGGTGAAACACTTGGCCGGATAAAACCAAGGCCTTGCAATTCTTCTAACTGCTCTTTTAACTCCTTAAGCTCAATAGGGGCCATCCTATACGGAGCTCTTGAAATCGGAACTGTGCCTGGAGCTAGCTCAATCGCAAACTCGATTGCACGATCGGGAGGCAATCCCGGCAAGGTTTCCGGAAAAACATCCATATACTCACATACCACCGGAATAGGTGTGGAGTCTCGCACTTCTACACCCTCGAGACTAAGAGCTGCAAAGCGGGCAATGTCTCTTCTCTGAAGTCCCCTGAAATGAAACGGCTTTAACCCCATGGGTTTAAAATGCACCACCTTCTCGAAACACGCCACGTGTCCATGGTGAGTTGAGAGCCAATCCATACCTAGGATGACATCGAAATCCCAATCCTGAAATCCCAGAAGGATCAAGTCGACTGGCAACTCGTGCTGCATGACTTGTACAACACTATCCGGATACACTTTATCTGTCTCAATAGATTTTCCCAATGGAGTCGAAATGGACAACTCCCTAGGTAGCTTGCTTGGCTCAGACGTAAAGCCCTTGGCAAAGCTTGGTGAAACGAACGAGTGAGTGGATCCTGTGTCTATCAACACTCTTGCCAAACATTCATTTACGAGCAACGAACCTGAGAATTTGAATCATCCCAGTTATAACACAACTGTACATATAGATACAAACATCGCAAAACACCACATAGGATATATATAGATACGAACATATCATGGCAATATTAGAACTTCGACAAAGACTAGTTCGCGCGTACCTTGCACAACATCATCAGATGCCTGTGCGTCTCTATCAGTCATGGCAAAGACTCTGCCCTGGTTTGCCTGACGAGGCTGCTGGGTAGGCTGCAAGGATCTAGAGGCCTGAGATGAAGACCCCTGAAGTGAATTCTGCCTGCCTGGAGGCCGAACTCCCTGTGATCCAGACTGTGACTGCTTGCGCGGGCAATCTCGAATCATATGGCCCATCTCGCCACAGTGGAAGCATCCACCTGACATTCTTCGGCAATCTCCAGTCTTATGCCGACGACCACATACGGCGCACTCCTCAAATGTCTGCGATGTGGAGGAAGCCGGAGGCATAACCCTCGTAGCTTGCGATGCCGTAGGACGCGGTGCCTGAGGCGCAAAAGAAGGTCTCTGAGCCGACATCGGCTGGGAGAACTGGTACGGTGCAGTCCTAGTCCTTTTCTCTGAAGAACTACTCGACTGACCCCGAGACATGCTCTTCCCGAAGCCACTGTCTCTTCTTCTCACGAAGTCTTCCGCATTCTTTTCAGCGATCTTCGCCTTCCCTACTATCTCTCTCCAAGACTCTACCTGGAGGATGGACACTCGATCTCGGATGAAAGCCTTCAAGCCCATCTCAAACTTCCTGACCTGTAGGTCTTCAGTAGCCACCAAGTGCGGAGCAAACCTAGACAACTCGGTGAACTTAGCCTCATACTCGGCTACGCTCATCGACCCTTGCTCCAAAAGCATAAACTCTCTCGCCTTTTGTTCCCGAATAAACCTGGGAAAGTACTGTTCCCTGAAAGTCTCTAAGAACTCCGCCCAAGTCCAGGGCACACCTGCCTTAGCAACATCTCTCTGCCTTTGGGCAGCTCTCCACCAGTGTTCGGCTTCACCTTCCATCACGAAGGAAGCCCATTCTACCCTTTGCTCATCGGTACAACGGAGAGCCCGGAAGGTCTTCTCCAGCTGCATAATCCAAGACTCGGCCACCATGGGGTCCAGAGTGCCATAGAATGTAGGAGGCCGCAATCTCCTAAAAGCTTCGAGCCCCGCGGTGTGATGCACCGGTGTAGGCACAGGCGTGGACGGTGGGGTAGGCATAGGCCTCGCTGCCAACAATGCCAAAGTCTCGGCTATGGAGTCCATAGCATTCGTGAAATACAACGGTTCCTCTTCTCTTGGAACTTCACTCTCGGCCCTCGAGTATGGTAACCTCGACCCCGATTGACACGTCTCATGATATCAAATCCTGAGATCAATTTGGCAAAACATGAGTCTAACTTGGATACCAAACCTCACATATCATATAGCAATTCAATAATCATGAAATGCTAACACCGCATTTAGTATACATCAAGGTATACACGTAAGAATACCATCACAACTTAGAGTACCCTAGCGTAGCTAAGACACTTGCATTGGGCATCTATCTTTTCTCGGATCCTATACTGACCTAAGGATTCACTTGATACCGGTTATGTCGTGGTAACAAGCCTAAGACAACTGAGTCCTTCTGAGTTCTAAGTTCAACTCATAGGAATTACTTCCGCTTAGACCAAGCCTGAGTGACCTAACTAAGTCTGTCATTAGACATAACTAGCTTTGATACCAAGTCTGTCGCGACCCAAAATACCCCCTAGGAGTTAAGGATACTTTGACTCGTGACCGCCGTATCACACCTCCAGTATGATACATAAGGCACACGTGGAAACCTGTCAGAGTACCTGAATATACATAGCGGAAACGAAATACAATGCACAGCGGAAAATAACATACTAAACATAGCGGAAGCAAAATGAATACTCCTATAGCTTGGCTCAAGTAAGAACCAACAAGTATACATGTGTGAGAAACCCAAAAGTGGAGTGGACAAACCCCACACTCACATAATAAAAGACACAAGTTCTAAGTCGGTCGATCAACAAAAATCGAAGTCACGACTCCTATCTAGAGCACCATCGTCATGATAGTGATCCATGGAAGGCTCCGGGTCACGGTACTCTTCCTCGACCCAAGGTTCTTCGCCACACAAATCGAATGGAACCCGAGCACCTGCCGATCATAACAATATCGACTGAGCATGGAATACTCAGTGTATACAAACTAATAACAATAAAGCGGTTAGGCATAGAACATACAAGACATGGAGAATGAAATCCGTAAAATCCTTAAAGCATGGAAACCGTGAAAGCATATGTGAGATAATATTCGAAACCAAAACTGTAACCGTGTGAGTCAATCGATAATCATAGCCTTATGAGTTCTTGCGAGTTCATAGAGTTACTTAGAGTCATTATGATCCGTAGAGACATAGAGCATAGAGCAATACCGTAGAGCATTTCCATAGAGCATAACCTTAGAGATCTTAGAGCATTTCATTGTGATCCGTGGAGCTTGTGAGACGATCTTAGAGCATTATCATAGAGTTTCCTTGTGAGCATGGTATGATCCTTAGAGCTTGTGAAACGATCTTAGAGAAATCATAGAGTTACTTAGAATCATTCATTATTCGTCTTTTCGTGAAAAACCTTTGTTTGTACTTGGAGAAATCCATGGAAACCATCGGTTCATGCGAGACATGCGAGCATATGCACTTAATAAGAGAAATCATCGTATTTAAACATAGAATCCCTTAGAGGTATTTCATCAAACACTTAGAGTGCATCATAATAGTAACCTTCATCCATGTATATAATCACACCTTTTCATACATAAAATCAATACACATAGATAGGGCATAGATAAGAAGAATCATACTTAGTAACTAGTAGGATTGCAAGATTGTAGTAGAGTGTATCTACCTTGGTGAAATCAAAGATTTTGATTCCCAAAGGCTTGAACAAGCAATAACCTTGTGTTCTTGGTTGAGGATCACCAAGGGAAGTGGAAGAACCTTGATCTTCCACAAGCTTGATCAACAAGTAGTTCCTCTCCTTCTTCTCTCTCTCAAAATCTCCTAAGATAGGGCACAGAGGGTTTCTGAAACCCTAAGGCACGAACTCAGCCTATTTATAGGCAAGGGGTTGTGTTTAAAGTCTTAAACACCCTTAATGAAGAAAAACTGCATATGACCGATCGATCGGTGGTATGGACCGAGCGATCGGAGGCTTACCGGTCGATCGGTGTTATGACCGAGAGATCGGTCAAAAACACACTCTCTGGAATTTTTCCCCATACAAAAAAGTTAACCGTGCGACAGCCATCGAGCGATCGGTAGTGGACCGATCGATCGCAGGTAATGACCGAGCGATCGGTGCTCTGTTATGTCTGGACTGTTTTGACCATATCTTTTACTCGCTTGTCGGATTTCGACGATTCAACTTGCGTTGGATCCGTCTTTCGAAAACGAACATTTCTGACGTTTCGGAATTTCCAATTTCTCTCTTATTTATTAATTAGACTACGAAAACTATGAAAACGGCTAATTAGCTATGAAGGTGATATTCATTAAGGATGAAAAAGTCCGGGGTGCTACAAATACTCAGGATGACATCCAACAACCGTAAGCGTAATAAATCTGTCTATTGGGTTTTCATGGGTCATTACACTATTATGATATGTATGATATGCACAGTACAAAATACACCTAAAGAGATAAAAGAATTAGTATTAGGCTAAACACTTAGGCATTTGAATAAATTTGAAGTTTATTTGGTTTAAACTTAGGTTTCAGGTTGAACCTTAGAAGCTCTCCCTAGTAGAGTCGCCAGAGCTGTGAGCACGGATTTCAATACCCACGATTGATTGATTAGAGTCGCCACTTATTAATTCAGAAGAGATAAGCCCTGAGATTATGGATAAGGTCTTTAGTCTGCATTAGAGTTTTAAGTAAGAGGTTCGGTTAAGTCCTAAAAAAGGTATTAGGCACCCAGAGACCCCCATTTTGTAATGGTTACCTACTTCCTAGGTATAAGCCAAATTAAAGTCAATATATTATTCAAATATCTAAGTGTTTAGAGTATACTAACCCAAGAAAGAAAAGCTAAATAGGGTTGAACCTGGGTTGGGTTGCCTATGTACTCACATGGGGTGAAATCAGACCGAGCGTAGTTCTAGCACATATGCCTGTGTCAGGGCTAAGGGGAGTGTGTGTATGCACTGGGGTGGCTAAGGGTCTAGCCCGGGGGTTAGAGTTCGGTTAACAGGTTTGGTCGAGTGCATGGTTTGGGCTTGGAGGATAAGGGTTAGTTCGGTAGACTAAGGATTAGGCCCTATAGGCCAAGGTTGGGCCCGGTAGGCCAAGAGTAAGCCCGGTAGGCTATGGGATTAGGCCCGGTATGCCAAAAGGGATTTAACCAGAGTTTAAGGGAGAGTTAACCATGGTTAGTGCTACTAACCATGGTTAAATGATCCAAGGTCAAGATTTTAGGTCTCTTTTTATTTTTTGTTTGTTTTTGGGATTTTTCTAATTTTTAAAGGGTTAAAAGACTTTAACCATGGTTATAATTTAACTGGGGTTAAGTTAACCCCAGTTAGAGGGTCTGGTCTAGTCAGAGGTGGGCCCAGACAATATGGCAGGGCCTAGAATGGCCTCCTACCTGGTCTAAGCCCTGTACAAAGCCCAAATAATAGAATGCTGGGATTGCTGGTAGAGTGTTTACCATCATTCTAAGTTTTTCTTGAGAATGGTTTTATAAGTCTGGGGGATGGTCAGGGGTGAAACCATGGAATCCTCAAACCTCAAGGCTGGCTAGGATATTCCCCTAGGTGTTTTGGGCCTGTTGTGGTTCTTGGACTTGGTCTGAGATTGGCCCATAGTGGCCATCATAAAACTGTAAGTGAAATCCCAGAATAACGGTAGAATGTTTACTGTAATTTTGGATAATCTCTATTTGGGGTGATTTTAACCATAGTTAAGCTACTGGGATTAGCCTGGTAGGATTAGGGTTAGAAGGGGGAGATCTTAGGGACCAAGCCTAGGCCCTAGAATGGATCAGGGCTCAACCCATAGGGGCTAGGGCTACTAAAACAAGAAGTCCAGGAATAGCAGTACTGTATTTACTGTCATTCTTGGTTTTTCCAGAAAATTAGTTTCTCCCCCATAGTGTTGCGTTGTGACACCTCCAGGGGGTTCAATATGGACAGAGGAGGGAGGGTTTGGGGGAGGATCTGGCATGTAGGGGCCCTTGAGGCCGAAGCATATTCCCTCAAGAGGCTCCCTATGCCTATGAAGAGGCAAGGGGACCTTTGACCTTAGGTATACAACACAAAAATAGAAAGAGAAAGTCCCCTGGAGTAGGACCAGGGGCTTACAAAGCTTTAAACAAAATAACAGAAAATAAAAATGGGTAGGGGAAGGCCTTAACATATTGCTTCGATCCTCATAGTGGTGGAGGTAGTGGTGCATGGTGGTGACGGACTGAGGGAAGCTTGGGGTAGCCCCTAGGTGCTCTAGGATCTCCCCTTGGGTGGAGGATTGGATTAGGATGGTTGGTTTTGGTTTGGCAGAACTCCAATAGAGGGTCAGCTATGATTTTTCGGAAATGGGTTTAAGCTCTAAGGGGGGGACTATTTATAGGATTTGGGGGACATAGTGTAGTTTAGGGATATTAAACTAGGTGGAGGACCCAAGGGAGGGGGAGTTGGGAGAGTCCAGGGGGGAGCCAGACAGGTTTTGAAGCAAATACCAAGAATGACGATAATTTCAATAATGTCATTCCTGGTTTAGTCCAAATGAATAATGGCCGTAATAACATTATCGTCATTACCTGATTTTTGCTAAAATAGGCCCTACCCAGTCACTATTGGTCTGGGTTACTGTAGCTATTGTCAAAATTGAAAACTGCGGTAAAGTTATTACCGTAATTTCTTGAATTTTCAAAATTCTGCTTGTGGGCTCCACACCAATGGCCATCTAGGGTTTGTGAGCCCATGCTTGGGCATACAAAGTGGTTTGGCTTCGGTTTTTGGGTTCCTAGGCATAGAAATGCCTTGAGAGCTAGGGCTTTGACCTAAGGTTAACCTAGGGTTTGACTAGGGTTTTGACCTAGGGTTAGGCCTAGGGCTTGCTTAGGTTTGACTAAGGCTTAATTAGGGCTTAACTTAGGTTTTGGCTAGGGTTAGGCTTAGGGTTTGCTTTGTTTTGACCTACGGTTTGCCTAGAGTTTGGACTAGAGTTAGGCCTAGGGTTTGCTTAGGTTTGACTAAGGTTTGACTAGGGTTTGCTTAGGTTAACCCTTCTTTCTAGCGCTGTTCCTTCGTTCACTTTGACCTAGAGTTTGCCTAGGTTTGACTAAGGCTTGACTAGAGTTTGACATAGGGTTTGTTTAGGTTTGATCTAGGGTTTGCCTAGGTTTTGACTAAGGCTGACTAGGGTTTGTTCCAAGGTTAGAGGGTATTAACCATGGTTAAGATGGTTAACCATGATTAGAAAGGGGTGTAAGAATTGGGTGCTTAAAATAGCATCCACAAAAAAAAATGCAAGCATCTATACTCCATGCAAGTATACATCAAAGATATCATAAGATTAGCATCCATAAGTGCTAACTAGATCCAAAGGCAAACAATAATGGTCCATCTGCCAAAATACATACTCAAAAATATAACATCCACAAAAAAAAAAGCAAGCATCTAGGCATCCGCAACTTGGTCAACATCATCTCCACCATCGCTAGAGTCATCGCTAACATCATCAGTTGGGCGGCATGAGCACTCCACTATGAGGTGCCCAAAATCCCTTCTAAGATCCGTCAGTACAGTGCTAAGATGCCAGAAGTGACCTCAAATCTCGGTAGCAAAACTAGAGAACTAAGTCTCCATCATGCTATGAAAAGCTGCTTATGCTGAGCAAAACTCCTTAAAGAACATCGTCCGACTTACAGACATCTGAATCATCTGAGCTGCTAGCAAGTCCATCGTCATAGGAGGGATAGGAGGAGGTTAAGCAGGTCCACCATTTGGACGAGGTACTATATGGTCGACAGCATGAGCAATGCTACTGGTATAAGCCTTTGCTGTGAGAGGCCCTTTAGAGGTATCGAGCTCATCATCAGTTGAATGATGACTATCATAGGTGGCCATAATAATTTTGACCAAGATGCTGAATGACAGACCAATGGTGCAAACTATAAGACGGGATGCATGAATCATCAACTCTATAATGTGAGAGGCAAGATCGATAAGCTTATTAGTGAGAATGAAATGAAGAAAGAGAGTATGATTTGGACTAATATCAGTGCTATAACCTCTAGGATGGAGGTTGCAGCACATTAGTAGGTGAAGGATCTGAGCAGATGGAGTCAATCTGCTCTGCAAGAGGTGAGTAGGAGGCCATCTAGTCTGGGAGCCACAGATCATAGTAGCAATCACATCCATGTGATGAGCATGGGGATCTATCCTATAGTGAAATGGAAAATAGGCATTTGGAACTCTAAGAATGTGTAGGAGACTAGCTATGAAGTCCAGGTGGATAGTCATGAGTATACCACAGACTTGGGTCTCAAATCTCATGTTCACTAGGTCCTCCCTATGAAGATTCGAATAAAATTCCCGGACCAACACAAGTGAGCAATGCCCATCCCCGAGATTGGATAATGCGGGGAATATCGGTGTGACTAAAATCACGAATATAGACTATCCGTTCAAGGATAACAGCCCATTTTTGGAAATAATGCCCATAGTGATATGCCGCAGTGGGATTTCTAAACCTAGAGCCATCAGTTGAGGGTTGAGCATGAGTCACTTTAGCCTTTTTTGATGCCTTTTGGGAGGCGGCCTTAGGCTTTGGTTTGGGGGCAGCAGCCTTCCCTTTACCCGTAGTGACATTGGTTCTAGCCCTAGTAGGTCTTTGGGCTGAGGAATCTTCAATAACAATGCCTGGACCTCGAGTAGGAGGAGGTTTAGAATATGAGTCACTCTCATACTCCAACTCAGATTTGGAGGAATTGGAAGGAGAGGGAAAGGGAGAAGGGGATTTCCGGCATTCTTCTTCTGAGAAGAACTTGCCTTTGAGCAAGAAAAGAATCCATAGGGGAACAATGGAAATCATAATGAGCAATCAGAAATTTAATTCAATGAAAGGAAATTGCAAGATTGAAGCAAGGAATGACCTCAAGTAGGAGAGAAAATTTTGGTGCCCTAGCTTCTGATTATAGACCGTTCAAACGCGTAAGTAACAAGTGGGGCAAACCGAGGGTTTTCATCCAAAACCTGCGATGGCCATTCAAATGCCTGGTTAGTCATTCGAACGGCACAAAAACTGCTACAAACCCATTCAAACGCCTGCATAGGGAATGTAGAATCCCAAAACTCTAGTTCATAGCCTGTGAATAGTGCTGTGAATAGTCATTTAAGGCTTCAAAGCCTTCCATGTATTTTGATGAGTGAAAAATGAATGGATAATTGAAATCAAAATATATATGTTGTTTACATGTGTTCTAAGGTCCCAAGGACCCTTGGTAATGTTTACAATCTATAAAGGTCTAAGAAAATGAGAGAGAAAATGGGAAAATAGGAGAAAACTGGAACAAACGTTTGAACGGTTCCCTTACCTGTCACGCCCCAAAATACCCCCTAGGAGTTCAGGGATACTTTGGTCGTGACTATAATTAACCTGTCAAACCATCCTGCGATGAACAAGGTGAACTAATCCAATAATGACAATGATCAGAGTGCGGAAGCTCACAAAAAGTGTGGAAGCTCATGATCAACTTTTTCTTTTCAAAATAAGGTAATCTGTATCCCAAGTTTACATATACAATCACAAACATCAAAGCAAAGGTGGACATGCCCACCTATCAAAATACAAAATCATAACTGTCTCTCTCTCAACACTAGCCCAAGTACGGCCATCTATCTAAGTCTCTCGTCACCACTTGAGGCTCTACCATAGGGTCCATGTGAGGCTCCACCTCACCATAATCCTCCTCGATCCAAGGATCGGGAGCGCAGATGTCAAACCGAGTACCCGTCGACATGAAAGTTTGGCTGAGTATGGAATACTTAGCGAGTACAAGCTACTAGCTAAACAGTAGTAATAACATGTACAAGAGAACATTGATTTGCCCACTCAGTAAAGCAATATAAGATCATCATATGCATGCATGAATGCGAAAACCTGATAAAATCTTATTTCAAAATCATGTCTTGTCTTATCTTGAAAACAGTTGTTTGGGTGTGTGTTCATGTGTTTTCAATCTTGTTTGTCATTCTTGAAAACAATGTGTGGTCTTGGGACTCGTTCGTAAGAATCACATATGTATCATGTCTTGCTTGGAATCACGTGTCTTGTGTTCTTGCTTGACTTGCCATGACTTGACTTGACATGCCTTGTTTTCTTGTGTGCATGATGTTAGTGCCCCATGAAGAAGAATACATATCTATAGAAATCGAAAGAGGGGTACACTAACATCCTTGACTGGCCCTATGTCCGGCTTGATCAACTTGTTTTCTTGTGAGTCAAGTATGACATATCTTGTAATATGCCCTACCCTTGACTGGCCCGATGTCCGACTTTATCCACCTGCTTGTTTACTTGTGAGCCAGGTATGTCATATCCGGAGATATGCCCTACCCTTGACCGGCCTGATATCCGGCTTTATCATTCGTATCGTGAATCACTTTTGTTGTGGTAGTTCAAATATGTGTACTTTGAAAACATCGGTCCATGGATGCATGTGTGTTTATGTGTGACAATGTGTGGCAATCATGCTAGCATAAGTGATCAAAAAGAGAAAGACATACCACATCTTAATCCTACTTAAATTCATGTGAGAATCGAGCCATAAGGAAAACATTGCATGAAGGTTAGTCTTTTAAGAAACATTTCATGGTTCGTGTCTTTATAATTTTCATCTAATTCATTTTATTCTCATTTAGGCATTTTATCAAACATTTGGCAAGCATCACATTCCTAGTCCTTTGATTTAAGTTTCTTAGTGCATATTTTACAACAAACACAAGGGTGCATTCATTATTTATGAAATGCCCATCCACCATTATCCATCACACTACATACCTCACACCACATGGCATCCAATCGCCAATCCATCAACAACATCCCCATTTCTATCATGTTTATATTTAGGAGAATTGGTGTATTTCAAAAAGGGGAAATCATAAGATAAAAACCATTAGTTTTAAAGGAGAAACCCTAGTTATTACTAAGCTAGTTAGTAAGGGTGTACTAACCTTGTGTGCGTCCCTTCTTAGTTTGAAGTAACCCTTGAACAAGAATCCCAACTTGAGGAAGCAAATCCTTGCTTAAGAGGATGATCCAAGCTTGATTTGGGCTCTCTTTGATCTCCACAAGACCCCTCTTGGAAATCCGCAAACCTTTCCTCTCCATCCTCTCTTTTCCTCTCAAAAAGTCCCTCTCTAAGTGTTAGGAACCGTGGACCCTCGAAAATGGGGTATATATAGTATTAGGTTTATGAAAAACCTAAAAAAAACACGTTTCTTGGTGATCTCGCTCGAGCGGGTTGCTCACTGGCCTCAAAACACCATTTTTCACTGATCTCGCTCGAGTGGATTTGGATCTCGCTTGAGCTGGTTTTTTTGCAAAACCCTGCTTTGGTAAATTGGCCATAGCTTTTGACTCGGTGGTCCGATTTTGACGATTCAGCTTGCGTTGGATTCACCTTTTGAAGGAGAATAACTTTTATGTTTCGTAAAACTCTTAATTTTTAGTTTTACTTTATAAAAAATGGCTCTAAACTCAACTGGTCCGAAAATGGATTTCGACAGTCCAGATTTTCAACAATCCCGACTTTGGAATTCGGACTTTTGACTCAACCCTAACTCAAAATCTGGAAAAGTGATCAAAATGAACCACAAAGGGGGTTCCAATACCTTTCCAAAATCTCAAGAATCACTTGATTCTGATGAGTGGTGATAAAGCTAAAGCTTCCCTAAAGTTAAGGGTATGCGGAAACCTTTTTCTTCTTTTCAACTTTGATCATAGTATGATCACTTAGAGTGTTTCATACACTTTTTTTAACACTCTTAATCTATTCATAAAGGTTCTTAGGACCCTAACACAATTTCTAATGCCTCCATGAAAATAAGAGCCCCCATGAACATTAATATCCCTGTGGCCCCAACACCACAACACATAGCGTATTTCCATACCCTATCTAGCTTGAATCCAACCCCTATTCCATTTTTATAACTCACGGCCCTATGTTCTTCAATCAACTAAGGTAACCCATTGGGTATAATCCATATGCATGGGAGGCCCCGGCCGCTACGAATCCGTTGAATTGACACTATTTACATCCCTATTCACTTAACGCTTTGGGTATGTTTTTATACCCTCGTTTCTTCATCCCAAACACCCAACAACACTCATGCTAATTTAAAATTTTCTCATCATGCCTCACAAACCAAGTTACATAAATGACCCTCGGCCTTCACAAGACCTGTGCCTATGGCACTATTCTCAACTTTGTGACATGGTTCTACGTTCACACTTAGGGTATTTCATACCCTAGATACTTGAGTATTATTATACTCTTGTTTGAGACTCAACATACACATATAAAGTCCTCACTTCACTTTCCCCAATATTAACACATGGTAGGCCTTAGGCCTTTACATGTATTGCACACTAATACTATTCACTCACAACTCTTTAAGCACTTAGGGTATTTTATATACCCTTACTTCTACAAACAAAGAGTATGTTTCTACTCTCTTTTGAGATTCAACACCCGCACCTTAAACCCTCACTTAATTCACCATACTACCAGGAACAAAATGAACCATGGTATCAGGAACAAAATGTAAAGACCTTAAGCCTTTACACACAACACACAACACACAAGGGCACTATTCACGGCCTAGTGAACTCGGGTCCTGCGCCTAAGGCTCGCCACACTCTAAATCCTCAGCTCATACAACACCTATCACATGTTTTATACAAACACGTATTCCTCTTAGCATTAACCAATTGCCAAAATCTCCTTGAAAACCTTGGTTTGAACACGCCTAATGCAAGGCACTATTCACTCATGTGATCTATGTTTGCCGAAAATCCGGGGTGCTACATCCTCCCCCCTTATAGAAATTTCATCCTCAAAATTAGGACTTTCACACGGACAAACGGGAAATACTATCGTCACACCTCGCCTTACTCTACTGAACGTACCACTTGGAAACCCTAGACATGAAACAAGGATGTATCAATCCAATTCAGACTAACACCTGGACTAGGCACTCTTTGACTAGCAAGGTGCCTTCGATATTAAAACTAAATAATGTTTTCATTTGCATCCCGTATGTATAAATTCATACATCACAATACATTCACATATAGTTATATTGTAGCAAGTTCATACATATATAACAATCATAGCAATTTCTATCTCTAATTCATATCTCCACAACTTTGACTGAAGTGTAGGCTGCTCATTGCCAAATGGAGTATCACCTTTTCTCCCTCTAGTCTATTAACCTCTACCTCACTTGTCACGCCCCATGGTTAAGTCTTGAGGCAATAGCTAAACTCAAGTCTGACTTGGAAACTAAACTCTTCAAATCCTCATAGTTCGAATAACAATTAACTATTATAAAAGTAATTACACGTAACAATATACGACCATACCATATAAACATACAATGAACTTACTAGCTAACTTGGCTTCTAAAGCATATTGTAAACCTCAAGGTATATATATTATAGCATACACACCCAACTCCTATACATAATAGTATAGTCATACAACAAGTTTCCCTAGCGGAGCTATGTTCTCACACTCGGTTAAGGTATTAACCGATTACACACCTAAGATTAGGTGACTAGTCTATCCTCGAAATACGACTCCCTATATTGAACTGATACCTTTGCTTGATACCCATTATGTCATGGTACCCAACCTGAATTCAAGGTTCATCTGAGTCCAAATTTCAACTCAGAAAATTTCATAATCCTAGGAAACCTAATGCCTTTGCTCACTCATGATATCAACTCTAAAAGACTCTAGAGAACCTAATACCATTTTAAGGAAAGTACCACAATATGCTAGGTGCTTATTAAAAATTTACATGCCTAAGATCATGATTACTAAGTGTATTGTACATATATGTCGAGGTATTCACATAGTAATTTAAACATAAGTTATATAGACACACCAAGGTATATACATACTAATATTAACAGGCATGGATTCCTAGCGTGACTAAGCTTTCTCATTTTTGGTTAAGTATTAACCAGCTAGGATTAAGACTAACTGATTAGTCTTATACTTGGAAGATAACACCCCCTTGATTTTCTGGAGCAAGATCCTCCAAGCGCTTTGAGACATGCATGATGCAAAGTGAGATATGTATGATGCTTGTGACATGGGTGATGCTTATGAGATGTGCATGATGATTATGGCATGTGCATGATCCTTATGCTATGTATGAAGCGCACGTTATGTATGATGCTTTTGCAATGGATGATGCTTATGACATGCATATGATGCTTATGACATGTATGATGTTTATGAGTCCTTTTCATTCCTAAACTTTACTAACACTTTTTTTTTAAGCCCATGCTTTGAGAGCATCCTATTCCTCGAGTTCACCTATGGATATATATAATTATATTTATATATGTTAATTTGGAATGAACATTTTGTCTAGAACGTACTCCAACATCCATGACATTGGGTATACCATTTTTGTACTAGAATTCTTATTAGACATGGGAATGGTGTGAACTCATATATACTTATCATCATACCATGATGTGTAATTTGTGTTTGTTTGTGAGAGTAGATGCCTTGAGCATAGTTTAAAAGATGAAATTTTCCGGAATACACATAATAGGGATTCCAAGATAACTTAGCGAAGCTAGGAATCAAATCGGTTGAAGTATCAACTGGTTTGGGACGAAGACTATTAAGTAGTCTATACTTGGAATATCATTTCCTATACAGACCTAATGCCCTTTGCAAAACTAGGCGGGACAAAAGAATGAGTGGATCTTGTGTCGATCCACACTTGGGCTAGACATTAATTTCAATCACAATTTCAACAATCATTCAACATTCATGAAGTATATAATAGTAACACATCGGATTATACATCACAGTGGTATAAGCATACCATTGATGTTCTCTAGCACAAGACACTAAGTTCGGTTGGGGTTTTGTCATAGTGTCAACCTCTGACTAGAACATACTCTAACTCGAAGGAGACATGTCTACCTTAAAACAACAACCCCACCCTAAGGGAAACTTGGGCCTAATGTGACTTTAGTTCAAACATAATTATTTAAAAGACATATAATAGTAATACATCGAGGTATACATTGCAATAGTGTAAGCATACAATTTGTGTTTCTAGTGTAGGACACTAAATTCGGTTGAAGTTCAACCTATTTTTACTAGGATTAACTTGTTAGTCCATACTTGGAATACAACTCTTTAAGGTGACTTTAATGCCTTGTTCAATCATGGTACAGTTCTAAGTGACCCTAGGGACTCTAATGCCTAGAGCTCTGATACCACTTCTGTCACGCCCCAAAATACCCCCTAGGAGTTAAGGGATACTTTTGTCGTGACTATAATTAACCTATCAAACCATCCTATAATGAACAAGGTGAACTAATCAAATACTGACAATGATCAGAGTGCAGAAGCTCATAAAAAGGGTGGAAGCTCATGATCAACTTTTTCTTTTCAAAATAAGGTAATCTGTATCCCAAGTTTACATATACAATCACAAACATCAAAGCAAAGGTGGACATGCCCACCTATCAAAATACAAAATCATAACTGTCTCTCTCAGCACTCGTCCGGGTACGGCCATCTATCTAAGTCTCTCGCCTCCACTTGAGGCTCTACCATAGGATCCACGTGACGCTCCTCCTCACCATAATCCTCCTCAACCCAAGGATCGGGAGCGCAGATGTCAAACCGAGTACCTGTCGACATGAAAGTCCGACTGAGTATGGAATACTCAGCGAGTACAAGCTACTAGCTAAACAATAGTAATAACATGTACAAGAGAACATTGATTTGCACACTCAGTAAAGCAATATAAGATCATCATATGCATGCATGAATGCGAAAACCCGATAAAATCATACTTTAAAATCATTCTTGACTTATCTTGAAAACAGTTGTTTGGGTGTGTGTTCATGTGTTTTCAATCTTGCTTTTCATTATTGAAAACAATGTGTGATCTTGGGTCTCGTTCGTAAGAATCACATATGTATCAAGTCTTGCTTGGAATCACGTGTCTTGTGTTCTTGCTTGACTTGCCATGACTTGCCTTGTTTTCTTGTGAGCCAGATGTTAGTGCCCCATGAATAAGAATACATATCTATAGATATCGAAAGAGGGGTACACTAACATCCTTGACTGGCCCTATGTCCGGCTTGATCAACTTGTTTTCTTGTGAGCCAAGTATGACATATCTTGCAATATGCCCTACCCTTGACCGGCCCGATCTCCGGCCTTATCCACCTGCTTGTTTACTAGTGAGCCAGGTATATCATATTCGGAGATATGCCCTACCTTTGACCAGCCCGATGTCCGGCTTTATCATTCGTATCGTGAATAACTTTTGTTGTGGTAGTTCAAATATGTGTACTTTGAAAACATCGGTCCATGGATGCATGTGTGTTTGTGTGTGACAATGTATGGCAATCATGCTAGCATAAGTGATCAAAAAGGGAAAGACATACCACATCTTAATCCTAAAATTCATGTGAGAATCGAACCATAAGGAAAACATTGCATGAAGGTTAGTCTTTTAAGAAACATTTAATGGTTCGTGTCTTCATAATTTTCATCTAATTCATTTTATTCTCAATTAGGCATTTTATCAAACACTTGGCAAGCATCACATTCCTAGTCCTTTGATTTAGGTTTCTTAGTGCATATTTTACAACAAACACACAGGTGCATTCATTATTTATGAAATGCCCATCCACCATTATCCATCACACTACATACCTCACACCACATGGCATCCAATCGCCAATCCATCATCCATTCATCCATCAACAACATCCCCATTTCTATCTTGTTTACATTTAGGAGAGTTGGTGTATTTCAAAAAGGGGAAATCACAAGATAAAAACCATCAGTTTTAAAGGAGAAACCCTAGTTATTACTAAGCTAGTTAGTAAGGGTGTACTAACCTTGTGAGGGTCCCTTCTTAGTATGAAGAAACCCTTGAACAAGAATCCCAACTTGAGGAAGCAAATCCTTGCTTAAGAGGATGATCCAAGCTTGATTTGGACTCTCTTTGATCTCCACAAGACCTCTCTTGTAAATCCCCAAACCTTTCCTCTCCTTCCTCTCTTTTCCTCTCAAAAAGTCCCTCTCTAAGTGTTAGGAACCGTGGATCCTCGGAAATGGGGTATATATAGTGTTAGGGTTATAAAAAACCTAAAAAAAAACGTTTCTAGGTGATCTCGCTCAAGCGGGTTGCTCACTGGCCTCAAAACACCATTTTTCGCTGATCTCGCTCGAGCGGATTTGGATCTCTCTCAAGCGGGTTTTTCTGCAAAACTCCGCTTTGGTAATTGGCCATAGCTTTAGACTCGGTGGTCCGATTTTGACGATTTAGCATGCGTTGGATTTGCTTTTTGAAGGGGAATAACTTTTATGTTTTGTAAAACTCCAAATTTTTAGTTTTACTTTATCAAAAATGGCTCTAAACTCAACTAGTCCGAAAATGGATTTCCACAGTCCAGATTTTCAACAATCCCGACTTTGGAATTCGGACTTTTGACTCAACCCCGACTCAAAATCTGGAAAAGTGATCAACATGAACCTCGAAGGGGGTTCCAATGCCTTTCCAAAATCTCAAGAATCACTCGATTCTGATGAGTGGTGATAAAGCTAAAGCTTCCCTAAAGTTAAGGGTATGTGGAGACCTTTTTCTTCTTTTCAACTTTGATCATATTATGATCACTTAGAGTGTTTCACACACTTGTTTTAACACTCTTAATCTATTCATAAAGGTCCTTAGGACCCTAACACAATTTCTAATGCCTCCATGAAAAATAAAAGACCCCATGAACATTAATATCCATGTGGCCCCAACACCGCAACACATAGGATATTTCCATACCCCATCTACCTTGAATCCAACCCCTATTCCATTTTCATAACTCACGACCCTATGTTCTTCAATCAACTAAGGTAACCTGTTGGGTACAACCCATATGCATGGGAGGCCCTGGCCGCTACAAAATCCCTTCAATTGATACTATTTACATCCCTATTCACTTAACGCTTTGGGTATGTTTTTATACCCTCGTTTCTTCATCCCAAACACCCAACAACACTTATTCTAATTTAAAATATTCTCATCATGCCTCACAAACCAAGTTACATAAATGACCCTCGGCCTTCACAAGACTTGTGCCTATGGCACTATTCTCAACATTGTGACATGGTTCTACGTTCACACTTAGGGTATTTCATACCCTAGATACTTGAGTATTATTATACTCTTGTTTGAGACTCAACATACACATATATAATCCTCACTTCACTTTCCCCAATATTAACACATGGTAGGTCTTAGGCCTTTACAAGCATTGCACACTAATACTATTCACTTACAACTCTTTAAGCACTTAGGGTATTTTATATACCCTTGCTTCTACAAACAGAGAGTATGTTTCTTCTCTCCTTTTAGATTCAACACCTGCACCTTAAACCCTCACTTAATTCACCATACTACCAGGAACAAAATGTTAAGACCTTAAGCCTTTACACACAACACACAAGGGCACTATTCACGGCCTAGTGAACTCGGGTCCCGTGCCTAAGGCTCGCCACACTCTAAATCCTCAGCTCATACAAACACGTATTTGTAGAACCCCGAATCCGCATTTCACTAAGTAGTGAATAGTGCTCAAGAATGGTTTTGTACAATAACAGGCCTTATGTTAATATACGAGTTTGGATTTATGGCGTGCATGTTCTAGTAGGTCTATATATCCTTATGGAGTGTGTTAAAAGCATAATAGAGTGTTAGAATTGGATTGGGAAAGATTCCAGTAGTGGAACTAGGGGTTTACAGCAAAACAGGGGATCACCGATCGCTCGATGCTATCCTCTAATCGATCGGTCCTCTACCGATCGATCGGTAGCTATCAACTGGTTAACTTTTTTGTATGGGAAAAAATTCCAGAGAGGGTGCTTTCCACCGATCTCTCGGTTGAAACCACTGATCGACCGGTAAGCCACCGATCACTCGATCTGTACCACCGATCGATCGGTTATACGCAATTTTTCTTCATTAAGGGTGTTTAAGACTTTAGCCATCAACCTTTGCCTATATAAAGGCTTGTTCGTGCCTTAGGGTTTCAGAAACCCTTAGTGCATTGCTTTTGAAGGATTTTGAGAAGAGAAGAAGGAAAGGAGCTAGGTGGTTGTTCAAGCTTGAAGGAAGATCAAGTTCTTCCACCCTTTTGGTGTTTCTCAACCAAGAACTCAAGGTTCTTGCTTGTTCAAGCTTTTGGGAATCAAAGTCTTGATTTCACCAAGTTAGATACACTCTACTACCAATCTTGCAATACTACTAAGTTAATATGGTTCATCTTAAGTTCTACTATGCTTATATCTTGATTAGTATGGTGTGCAAGGATGTTGTTTGTATACTTGAGTGTAAGATATCATATTATGCCTTTTATGTGTTTGTGTAAATGCCTCTAAGGGCTTTTGGGTGTTTTAAACATGTTATTCTTCTCATATGCTCATATGCTCGCATGTCTCGTATGAACCGATGTTTTCTATGGATTTCCTCAATGCTACGAAAAGGGTTTCCAAACAAATGACTTGTAAGGAATGATTCTAAGCAACTCCATGATATGTCTAAGATCGGTTCACAAGCTCTAAGGATCATGATACACCCTCACAAGAAGCTCCATGATAATTTCTAAGATTGTCTCACAAGCTCTAAGGATCACAAATGAAATACTCTAAGATCTCTATGGTATTGGCTCTATGGTTTTGCTCTATGCTCTATGTCTTTACGGATCGTAATTGACTCTAAGTAACTCCATGAACTCATAAGAACTCACAAGGCCATGATTATCGCATGACTCACACGGTAATGGTTTTGGTTTTGGATTTTGGATTTCACCACATATGCTATACATGGTTTCTACGCCTTGATATGCTTTAAGGATTTCAGTTTCCATGCTTCATATGCTCTATGGTATATTGCTTTATTGTTATTGGTTTGTATACGCTGAGTATTCCATGCTCAGACAATATTTGTTATCATCGGAAGGTGTTAGTGCTCCATTTGATCTATGTGGCACAGAACCATGGGTAGAGGAAGAGTACTTCGACCCAAAGCCTTCCATGGACCACTACCAAGACGATGGTTCAGTAGATAGGTGTCGAGATTTCGATTTCTATTGATCGGTTCAGGAAGATACACTATGTTTTGTTATGTGAGAGTGGGACTTGTCCACTCCACCTTTTGGATTCTCACTTATGTACATTTTGTTTGGTCCCTACTTGGACCAGGTCATAGGAGTATTTTTCTTTGCTTCCGCTATGTTTAGTGTTTTGTTTCCGCTGTGCATTGTATATCGTTTCCGCTATGTATGTTTAGGTACTCTGACAAGTTTCCATGCGTGTCTTATGTATCATATCGGAGGTGTGATACGGCGGTCATGAGTCAAAGTATCCCTAACTCCTAGGGGGTATTTTGACTTGCGATAGTATTCATCTTAGCACTAACCAAATGCCAAAATCACCTCGAAAACCTTGGTTTGAACACGCCTAATGCAATGCACTATTCACTCATGTGATCCGTGTTTGCCGAAAATCCGGGGTGCTACATTACCATTCAAATGATGCCAGTGGATGATGAATAAAACCTCAACATTCGAAGACAGTAACCTCAATTGTTCGAACTGTTCCAAGACCATTCGAACGATCCTAGTAAAGGTTGACTCAAAATTTCGGAAACCAAAGTCAGTAGGCATAATCGATCAAACGATCACAACACCGTTCGAACGATCAAAAGACCGTTCGATTGGTCATGCCCAGTTAAGTTGTGAAAAAGCCCCAAACATGGGATTTTTAGGGTTTCAACCCCTTGGGCTATAAATAGAGGACATTTTTGGGGGATTTTGCTAAACACTAAGCCTAAGAGAAACTTTGGGAGAAAAAAGAGAGAATGTTAGGGTTTTAAGAAGGGGTTTTCTTGTGTGATCAAGGTTGGAGCTTGGATCCTTCTTTGAAGTTTGGATCACACCTTCTCAACCTCTAATCCAAAAGGTAAGTATTACTACTACCTAGCTTTACTATGATACGAATATCGAAAAGTAAGATTCTATGGGTTGAAAGTGTGCCTCTTGTTAATTTTAGAAAAACAGTTCTTGGGGTGGCATACATCGAATCCCAAGATCTGACTATAGTTATAATTGATTTGATTCAATCAAGGATAAAATAACAATATCCTTTACGACTTTGATATTGATATGTCAAATCCACGTTATAGAATGATGCCTGCAAAACTTTGCAAGTGTAAAGTCTCCTTCGCAATTCACATGAACCTTGTTTTTATTCTAAAGCTTTTCTCTAATGGAAGTTAATGGCTCTTCCAATTCAAGCTCTATGATCTTTTGTTCTTTTCTTCAACTCAAGATCCTTTCTTGATTAACAAGATTGGTTCTGATTTTATTCAAGATCCAAACTAGAACCAAGATAAAAGAATATGGGAGTATAACCTTACAACTACCCCAAGAGGGAGAGGGGGGTGTGAGCAAGAGAAGAGGGAGAGAGAAAAATGTTGGGGGTTTGATTAATCCAATGGGTGGGCATCCCACCCTTATATAGATTCTCTTGGATTGCTTTCTTGCAATCCAAGACTCCTCTCTCTTATCCTAATCCAATTAGAATTCCCTCAAAAGATTCCTTAATGATAATTCTCAATTAATTAGGATTTATCTTAGTAAGAAACTGACCATATCCATTAGTAACAACTAATCTTATCTTTATCTATTATGATAATTAATTAGCAACTAACTAATTTAATCTTTATCTATTAGGACAATTAATTAGTAACTAACTAATTCAATCCCAATTAAATAGGGGTCCCACTTCCACATGCCCCTTTTGGGTTCTAAACCCTTGTTGGTCAAGTTTTGATCTTTATCAAAATCTCCTATGGGTCCTACCTATATGGTTAATCACATCCTATGTGATTTCACCTATTAGAGATTCACTATACCATATAGTGATATTTTTAGATAAATTAATTAATAATTAAATTAAAAGTTTTAAGAAGGTCCTAGTGTGTGGGATCTAAAGGGATCTCCTATTTTCGATTGTGGGACCAAGTGCTTCACCATTTGGTTGAAGCCCTGTCACTAGGAAACACTTTCCTATATAACCATTAGGATCATAGAATTTTATCTACGTCCCTGGACTTCCACTATTCACAATAATGTCCATTAACATAATGTGAACTACCCCCAAAAAATAGAGAATTACTTGCAGGTATTTCTATTACAATATTTGTTTACAGATGCGTCCCTCCACTTCTAATATTGTTATAAGCTTACGGGATAATATCTTATGCTATCTGTAATCCCTAGCTTATAATGAGAACCTTTCTCTTTGATAATTTTACTCAAACTTGGACTTTCAAAACTATTTAAAAATTCTTTAAAAGAAATAATTGTAACGACCTGGAATTTTAATATGATAAAAATATGTGTTTATGGGTCCTTAATGGAGGTTAATTAGTTAATTATTTGTTAAATTAATAAAAAGTGGATTTTGCTCGGGATTGAAGTGCACCGAGGAAATCTCAGTATCTTTTGACGAAAATCATACACAATGTGCCGATCGACTGCCGGGACATACCCCTTCCGTATTGATTCCGTCAGGTACCATTTCGTGGGACCGCGGGGCCGTTATGTGTGATAAAATTGAGAAAAACGAAAAATTTCCATAAATTAAGTGGGACCCAATATCTGTTGGAGATCCTAATAGAAATCCATGCGGTTGACACTAATGTGTGTCGGTCGGCCGTGGGGACTAATTTCTGTCGTCTCGGCAGTTAGTTATCTCAAACGAAGAAGCGACAGCATGTCTTGTGTCCGAAATCAGAAAATTAGTGGGTTTTACAATTTTCTTTCGGACTAAAGTGTAGCTATCAAAACTCAGTATTTTTCCCCAAAATTTTTACAGTAGGTGTCAGACTGCTCCAAGTTTGGTCACCTAAAATTTTGTCAAAATCGGACTCTATATAGTAGGATTTCGGAGGCCGTAAATGCAAAAAAATTCAGAAATTGGTTAATCAGTCAACCGGTCAAACGAGTTGACCGGTCAACTCTCCACACCTTATTGGTCGTGTGCTTTTGCACATGATCCCATCTCATTACTTATATAAAGAGGGTTAAAACCCTCATTCCCTCACAAAATTCTGCAGAGACATTATGCTGCCCAGATTTTTTTAGAGAGAGAGAAAGTGAGGAGAGAGAAAGGAAGAGAGAGAAAGAGGAGAGAGAAAGAAGAGAGAAGTGGGTCCTTGACATATTTCGACGTCCCCGACACGTTGGCGGCGTCTGATTTTCTCTCCGGCATCTCGTTTTGCATGCAGAGAGAGGGAGAGAAAAAGGTAGAGAGAGAAAGTGGAGAGAGAAAGTTGCATGCACTCTACCTTGGGGTTGATCATCCTTCCGAGTGCGTTGGCGACATCCTTTTTTGCCTACGAGACCTTGAAACACATGAAGTAGGTAAAATCCCTCTCTTTTCTTCTCATTTTCCCCTTATTTTGCTATATTTTGTTATCTGAAGTATATGCATGTTTTTTTCGCATGAATGAAAAAGGGTCGGAGACCCCTATGTGATGTTGTGACTTTATGTGGTCCATTGGGGAGCCCAGATCGGGTCCCGGGTAAATTGTATCGTCACTCTAGGGTGACAAAAACTTATATTGCATGTCTTATAAGGCTATGGAGACATCCATCAGCTTGAAAATGTTCCCTAACGGGACGGTGTGTTACCGGAGTTAGTTCACGGGCGCGAGGCCCAAGTATTTCAGTTAATCAAGCGAGGCTTGGGTTAACTGGGGTTAACCTGTGGTTAGAAAATATAACCAGGGTTAAGTATAGTCCGTGGTTCCTCTTTGACTAGGTTAGGAGAGACGGTGTCTAGTAAGGCCCGGGGTTCCTCCGTGACTGATAGTCGGGAGATGTCGGTCTGTTTGTCTAGGTCGTCTGTGGTGCCTCTTGGACTAGGTCAGGAGTGGCGGTGTCCTGCATGGCCCGTGGTTCCTCTATGATTGATAGTCAGGAGATGTCAAAGTCCTAGGGAGTTTACAATGGCTGATACCCAGGGCGATGACGGCGAATATACGGTAGATGTTACCAGTCAGTTGAATGGAAAAGTATTGTCCTTATTGGGTGAATGCCCATGTTGTGTGTGTAAGGTTCAGATACGAAGTGATCTGAGTTGGTATACTCAGGGTTTGTGTATTTTTTTGAGTTGGTGGACTCATGGTTCAGTATGAAATCGTCAGATTCCAAGTGAGATGGGTTGGTATACCCAAGGTTTGGTCCTGTTCGGGTGAAAGCCAGAACCTATGTGAGTCAAAATGACTCAATGTATAATGGTTAGGATTTAAAGACTTTAAGCTGAACATTTGTAGGCTGTGGCCAATTAATAGAGTCTCAGGACTCGAAATGAAACATGATTGATGATCGAAACGATAACTTGGTAATATAATACATTCATAACTGAACCTCATAATTGGAAAGTAATGTGAGGTCGGGAACCTCGGTTAGGGTGACGTAACCCTAAGTGACCTTGGGTCACAGTTTATTATATACTGTTTAATTTTACTGTAACATGTAAATTGAACTGTTTATTGTATCATTATTGATGCGTGTTATTATGCGGAAAATAGTTTAGAAGAATTGTGGTTTTATTGGGCTTCATAGCACACTGAATTTTTGTGTCAGCAGATCTTCGAGCTGCTGACCAGTAAGTGAAAAGTCCAACTGGACATTTTGGAAGCTTGTACAAGTTGTACCCGGCGTGATAGAAGCGCCTACTTTTGTAAAACAAACTTGATGTAAATAATACAGGTATATGGTTTGTATGATGGCTATTGTGATGACATGTATTATTTGCTTTTTGGAAGCATCTGATAAATGTTTAAATTTCCCTTATTTTCGCGGGTAAAGTCTTCCGCTTACATGATTTGACGAACGAACGCGCGTCTCAGAACTTGATTCCCTAGGTGTGGATTCGGGGCGTCACAATGGGTATCAGAGCCAATAGCAATAACCATCACACAAATCATACTTGAGCATAATACACCTAAGAACCGTTGGATAGGCGATCCCTTAGAGATTTATTCGATATTCCTAGTTGAGTGATTGTTGTACGTGTCATGTTTCGAAATCAGACATTGATTTAGAATATGTGCATGTGCAGGAATGGCAAGGACACACCGAATTCCCACAAAGAGGGAGATAGCTCTGTTTGAGTGGGCAGTGACTATACAAAGAAGACGTCACACTGGATGGTCGTGTTACCGCACTATACACATAAAGGCGGTAAAACCACTCCGCAAATGATTGACCGCACAAGCAATGCGCGAATCCTTAAGAAAGAGCGAGATTGATTGGTTATTGAGAGAGGTTAGACCTGAAACAGAGGACCAGGCACCGCAGGAGGGTAGTGTAGCAGTCTCACCGATAGAGGTTGAGACTTACGAAGTATAGGATCATGGTGGAAGAGTGTGGTGCATCTATATCGTTTTGGCGTTTTGGAATATAATAGATGCCCTACTCGATCTTTCCATCATTAGATCACTTTTTGTATGTGTATAGCTACATGATGTTTTGTATACGCTGGTGTACTATATACTGTACAGTGTTGCTTTGTATATATTAAAGATGAAGTGAATGATATGTCTCTTTTTGGATATCGAATTCTCAGTGCATTTCAGTTCATTTTATTATTAAAAGTTCGTTACTTTATAATTATAGGTGAATCATGCCACCTCGACGAGCACCCGAGAATACCTTGGTCGGGGCATTCGAGGCTATTACAGCCCTAGCCAACCTAATTCAGCAACAACAGGCCCAGAATATGAATGGAAATGGGAATAGTAGTCGTATCCCCATTGCTACCATGCCAGAGCATGGGAATGTAACCCGATTGGAGAAGTTTAAGAGGCTTGGACCGTCAGCCTTTTCGGGCACTACTGATCCGCTGAAGGCGAAGAACTGGATCAGAAGTCTGGAAAAAGTTTTTAGGGCTATGTCCTTGCCAGAAAATGACAAGCCCGAGTTCGCTATCTTTTTACTTGAAGGAGAAGCGGAACATTGGTGGACCACAGTGGAAAGGACAGTTCCACCGCATCAGAGGCCCGTGACTTGGGCAAAATTTACTGAATTGTTTTATGAGCGATATTTTTCAGCATCGATGAAAAAGAGGAAGGAGATGGAGTTTCTTCAGCTGATCCAAGAAAATATGTCGGTTAGCAAGTATGAACAAAAGTTTAATCAACTCTCAAGGTTAGCTGCAAGATTTGTTGAGGATGAGCAGTGGAGGGTTGAGAAATTTGAAGAAGGATTGAAGCCGGCTATCAGAGGGAAATTGGCAGCTCAACGATTTGCCTCCTTCTCAAAGATATTAGATAGAGCACTCAGAGTAGAGTGAGTGCATGAAGAACTGGCACAGTCTAGTGCTGGCAAAGGCAAAGGGACAGTTGGGAAGCCCTGGATAAAGGAGAATAACCGACAGTTTACTGGGAAAAGAAAGTTCGAGGACATGAAAAGCCAAGGGTCTACAGGAAGATTGGAGCTTAAGTGCGAGAAATGTGGTCAGGGCAATTTGACCAAGGACTGAGAGCGAAGGTTTGCTTCCAGTGCGGAAAGCCTAGACACTTCAAGAAGGATTGCCCTAAGGCTCAACCACTAGCGTTAGAAGGCGGAAAAGGAAGAGTGTTTGCAATTACCCAGGAAGAGGCACAGTAGACCGAAGGTGTCATCGAAGGTAAACTTTTGGTATTTCAAGTTCCTGCTTATGCTTTGATTGACACTGGTGCTACACATTCTTTTGTCTCTACTCGTTTTGCTAAACACATAAGTTACAAGCCTGATACACTTAAAAGCATGATGTCTATATCTACACCATCAGGGAAAGTTCTGTGCACAAAAATAGTCTATGATAGGTGTCCCATACTTGTCAATAGTGTACGGATGTTAGTAGATCTGATCGTGTTAGACATGAAGGATTATGATGTTATCCTAGGGATGGATTGGTTGGCTAATTACCGTGCAGTGGTAGATTGTAATGCCAAGAAAGTGATATTTCGAATTTTGGACATCCCAGAGTTCGAAATGCAGGGGATTATCCGAGGGCAAGCACCCAAGCTAATATCAGCAATTAAAGAATGTCACCTTCTAGATAAGGGGTGTACTGGGTATTTAGCTGCAGTGGTGGTTGATAAAGATAAAGATGACACTTTAGGGAATACCCCGGTGGTTAGAGAGTTTCGAGATGTGTTTCCTGATGAATTACCAGGACTCCCTCCTACTAGAGAAATTGATTTTACAATTGATGTTACTCCGGGTGTAGACTCGATATCTAAAACTCCGTATCGGATGGATCCGGCTGAGTTGCAAGAACTAAAGATTCAGTTGCAAGACCTATTAGATAAGGGCTTGATCCATCCTAGTGTTTCACCATGGGGAGCACTGGTGTTATTTGTCCGAAAGAAAGACGGGAGTCTGCGTCTGTGTATAGATTATCGTCTGCTGAATCAAGCGATGATCAAGAATAAGTATTCTCTTCCCAGGATCAATGATCTATTTGATCAGTTGCAAGGCGCCCAAGTGTTTTCAAAGATTGATTTACGGTCCGGCTATCACCAATTGAGTGTCAAAGAAGAAGATATTCAGAAGACAGTATTCCGAACTCGGTATGGTCACTACAAGTTCTTGGTGATGCCTTTCGGACTGACAAATGCGCCTGCGGCCTTTATGAAGTTGATGAATCATCTTTTCAGGCCATACTTGGATTAGTTTATTGTGGTATTTATTGATGATATCTTGGTGTACTCACCTAGTCATGAGAAGCACGCTGAGCACTTGAGGATTACGCTACAGACATTAAAAGATAATCAGCTGTATGCTAAGTTCTCCAAGTGCGAGTTTTGGATGGAAGAGGTAGCCTTTCTTGGGCATATTGTGTCAAGAAATGGAATATCTGTTGATCCTTCCAAGATTCAGGCAGTAACCGATTGAGCAAGGCCATCCACTATTACTAAAGTAAGAAGTTTTCTGGGATTGGCTGGGTACTACCGTAGATTTGTAGAAGGTTTCTCGAAGATAGCAGCTCCATTAACGGAATTGACTAAGAAAGATGTGAAGTTCGAATGGACGGCATCTCGGGAGCGAAGCTTTCAAGAATTAAGGAAGAGATTAACAACCGCTCCAGTATTGACAACTCCCTCAGGATCTGGAGGATTTGAGGTGTATTGCGATGCTTCCAGTAAGGGACTCGGTTGTGTCTTAATGCAAAACAAAAAGGTCATTGCTTATGATTCGAGACAACTCAAGATTCACGAACAGAATCATCCCACGTATGACCTGGAGTTAGCTGCGGTAGTGTTCGCACTAAAAATTTGGAGACATTATCTTTATGGAGAGAATAAAGTATCTATTCTCCCAAAAGGAACTCAATATGCGACAGTGTAGATGGATGGAATTCTTGAAGGATTATGACTATGTAATCCAGTATCATCCTGGTAAGGGTAACGTGGTTGCTGATGCCCTGAGTAGAAAGACAGTTGGATCTGTAGCATATATGAGGGCAGAGCGATGGGAGATGATCGAAGAATTCAAGAGTTGGAATCTGAGTCTAGGATTCCAGGGTAATAGTGTCAAGTTGGCTAGTATTCAGGCCAAGCCAGTGTTATTACAAAAGATTCAAGAAGCACAGTTGGAAGATCAGGAGATCAAAGTTATCAGGGATAAGATTCTTCAAGGAAAAATGGATGATTTTGAAGAATCTGAAAATGGAATACTTCGATTCAAAGGTCGAATCTGTGTGCCTAGAAATCCTGAGTTGAAGAATGAACTACTCAATGAGGCACATCGATCTCGTTTTGCGGTGCACCCCGAAAGTACAAAGATGTATCGGGATGTGAAGAATAACTACTGGTGGAACGGCATGAAGAGAGAAATTGCAGAGTATGTATCCCGATGCCTTGTTTGTCAGCAAGTCAAGGCAGAACATCAGAAACCACCTGGATTGTTAAATTCATTGCCTATTCCCGAGTGGAAATGGGAGCACATTACGATGGATTTTGTGGTAGGGTTACCAAAAACAAGGAGTGGACATGATGCCGTTTGGGTGATAGTTGATCGATTGACGAAGTCGGCTCACTTTCTTGCTATCAAGGATACCATAACCCTGGGAAATTTATCAAAGTTGTACATCAAGGAAATTGTGAAGTTGCATGGTGTGCCAGTATCTATTGTGTCAGATCGCGATCCGCGATTTACTTCCCGATTTTGGAAGAGCTTGCAAGAAGCTTTAGGTACGCAGCTAAACATGAGTACAACTTATCATTCGCAAACCGATGGACAGTCTGAGCGCACAATACAAACTCTAGAAGATATGATGCGCACTTGCAGTCTGGACTTTCAAGGAAACTGGGATGATCACTTGCCATTGATCGAGTTTGCATATAATAACAGTTATCAAGCAAGTATTCAAATGACTCCTTACGAGGCCTTGTACGGTAGGAGTTGTCGGTCACCAATATGTTGCACTGAAGTAAGGGAACATAAACTACTGGGACCTGAGTTGGTGCAAGAAACAACAAAGAAGATCGAGTTGATTCGATCAAGGTTATTATCTGCACAAAGTCGACAAAAAAGCTATGCAGATGGAAAGCGCGGAGACATAGAGTTTCAAGTCGACGATCATGTCTTCTTGAAAATCTCTCCATCAAAAGGTATAGTACGATTCGAAAAGTGGGGAAAGTTAAGTCCGCGATTCATTGGACCTTTTGAGATTTTGGCTAAAATAGGAGATGTAGCCTACCGTTTGGCGTTACCACCAGAGCTGGCAATGGTTCACAATGTATTCCACATATCCATGTTGAGAAAATATGTACCTGATCCCACGCATGAGATACGATATGAACCAATTCAAGTCAGAGAGGACTTAACTTTTGAAGAAAAGCCAGTGATAATTTTCTACCGTAAGGAACAGGTGTTACGAAACAAAACGATTAAGCTAGTTAAAGTTGTATAGGAACACCATAGCATAGAGCAAGCCACATGGGAACTTGAAGATGTCATTAGGAGCAATCATCCTCAGTTATTTGATGATTAGTGTATATATAAATTTTGAGGACGAAATGTTTTGTAAGGAGGGGAGATTGTAACGACCCGGAATTTTAATATAACAAAATTATGTGTTTATGGGTCCTTAATGGAGGTTAATTATTTAATTATTTGTTAAATTAATAAAAAGTGGTTTTTGCTCGGGATTGAAGTACACTGAGGAAATCTCAGTATCTTTTGGTGAAAATCGTACACAGTGTGCCGGTCGACTGTCGGGATACACCCCTACCGTATCGGTTTCGTCAGGTACCATTTCGCGGGACCGCGGGGCCATTATGTGTGATAAAATTGAGAAAAAGGGGAAATTTCTATATTTCCAGAAATTAAGTGGGACCCAATATCTGTTGGAAATCCTAATAGAAATCCGTGCGGTTGACACTAATGTGTGTCGGTCAGCCGTGGGGACTAATGTCTGTCGTCTCGATAGTTAGTTATCTCAAACGAAGAAGCGACAGCGTGTTTTGTGTCTGAAATCAGAAAATTAGTGGGTTTTACAATTTTCTTCTAGACTAAAGTGCAGCTGTCAAAACTCAGTATTTTTCCCCGAAATTTTCACAGTAGGTGTCCGACTGCCCCAAGTTCGGTCACCTAAAATTTTGTCAAAATCGGACGCTATGTAGTAGGATTTTGGAGGCCGTAAATGCAAAAAAATTCAGAAATTGGTCAATCAGTCAACCGGTCAAACGAGTTGACCGGTCAACTCTCCACACCTTATTGGTCATGCGCTTTTGCACATGATCCTATCTCATTACTTATATAAAGAGGGTTAAAACCCTCATTCCCTCACAAAATTCTGCAGAGACAGTATGCTGCCCAGATTTTTTTAGAGAAAGAAAAAAGTGAGGAGAGAGAAAGGAAGAGAGAGAAAGAGGGGAGAGAAAAAAGAGAGAAGCGGGTCCTTGACATATTTCGACGTCCTTGACGCGTTGGCGGCGTCTGATTTTCTCTCTGGCATTTCTTTTTGCATGTAGAGAGAGAGAAAAAGGTATAGAGAGAAAGTTGCATGCGCGTTGGCGACGTCTGTTTTTGCCTACGAGACCTCGAAACGTGTGAAGCAGGTAAAACCCCTCTCTTTTCTTCTCTTTTTCCCCTTATTTTGCTATATTCTGTTATCTGAAGTATATGCATGCTTTTTTCGCGTGAATGAAAAAGGGTCGGAGACCCCTATGTGATGTTGTGACTTTATGTGGTCCATCAGGAAGCCCAGATCGGGTCGCGGGTAAATTGTGTCGCCACTCTAGGGTGACGAAAAGTTGTTTTGCATGTCTTGTAAGGCTATGGAGACATCCATTAGCTTGAAAACGTTCCCTAACGGGACGGTGTGTTACCGGAGTTAGTTCACGAGCGCGAGGCCCAAGTATTTCAGTTAATCAAGCGAGGCTTGGGTTAACTGGGATTAACCTATGGTTAGAAAATCTAACCAGGGTTAAGTATAGTCTGTGGTTCCTCTTTGCTTAGATCAGCAGAGACGGTGTCCAGTAAGGCCCGGGGTTCCTCCGTGACTGATAGTCGGGAGATGTCGGTCTGTTTGTCTAGGTCGTCCGTGGTGCCTCTTGGACTAGGTCAGGAGTGGCGGTGTCCTGCATGGCCCGTGGTTCCTCCGTGATTGATAGTCGGGAGATGTCGGAGTCCTAGGGAGTTTACAGTGGCTGAACATCAAATAGTGTATAGACTGGGGTTCCTCTCTAGGTGGGTCAGAAGATGTCAGCACCGTGTCTATCGGGGTCCCTTCTTGGTGGAACGTCAGGAGATGTCGGCATTGGTATAGATGTCGGGGTTCCTCCGTAGACTAGCCAGAAGATGACGGTAGGCAGGTTGGTCAAGGTTCCTTCTTGGCTGATACCCAGGGCGATGACGTCGAATACACGGTAGATGTTGCCAGTCAGTTAAATGGAAAAGTATTGTCCTTATTGGGTTAATGCCCATGTCATGTGTGTAACCTTCGGATACGAAGTGGTCTGAGTTGGTATATTCAGGGTTGGTGTATTTTTTTGAGTTGGTGGACTCATGATTCAGTATGGAATCGTCGGATTCCAGGTGAGTTGAGTTGGTATACCCAAGGTTTGGTCATGTTCGGGTGAAAGCCAGAACAGCTTGTGTGAGTAAAAATGACTCAATGTATTATAGTTAGGATTTAAAGACTTTAAGCTGAACATTCGTGGGCTGTGGCCAATTAATACAGTCTCATGACTCGAAATGCAATATGATTGAGGATCGAAACGATAACTTGGTAATATAATACATTCATAACTGAACCTCATAATTGGAAAGTAATGTGTGGTCGGGTACCTCGGTTAGGGTGACATAACCCTAAGTGACCTTGGGTTACAGTTTATTATATACTGTTCTATTTTATTGAAACATGCAAATTGAACTATTTATTGTATCATTATTGATGCGTGTTATTATGCGGAAAATAGTTTAGAAGGATTGTGGTTTTATTGGGCTTCATAGCTCACTGACTTTTTGTGTCAGCAGATCTTCGAGCTGCTGACCAGTAAGTAAAAAGTCCAACTGGACATTTTGGAAGCTTGTACAAGTTGTACCTGGCGTGATAGAAGCGCCTACTTTTGTAAAACAAACTTGATGTAAATAATACAGGTATATGGTTTGTATGATGGCTATTGTGATGATAGGTATTATTTGCTTTTTGGAAGCATCTGATAAATGTTTAAATTTCCCACATTTTCACGAGTAAAGTCTTCCGCTTGCATAATTTGATGAACGAATGCGCGTCTCGGAACTTGATTCCCTAGGCGCGGGTTCGGGGCGTCACAATAATAATAATTATTATATTCCTTTTATATAGAAAATAAATTTCTCAATAAAACCATTTCATCAATAAATACCAGCGTTGATTTTCCAAGTCCGGTTTGACAAGTATCAACTCAATATAAATTACTCTAGAAGAGTAGTGGAATCGATGTTGAGCGTGGACACACTTCTCCTAGTATAGAGTACATAACCCAAAGAGCCCGTATTTAATCCGGTGTGTTGGATATTGACGATTGGCTACATCAAAGCTATATAGACAAGTGCTAGAGAGGATGTTAACCTCTCAGGTTAAGGACAATCTGTCAAATGGACAACCCTAAATATACAGACAATATATTTCTTAGGGTATCCACTAAGCGATCCAGTTGCAATATAAGTACTTCTTACTTATATCCACATCTTAGTCAAGAGACCCTTCTCTCAGTGATTGAGATTCATCACTCCATCATATGGAACTAACAATGTGTAAGTTAGTAGGAATATATTGTGAAGATGTATCCTACAATGTTACCTAAGGGGCAAAGTAGTCTTATCTAATGAGATACTTTTAATATGTTACCAAATGTAGAAGACAATGTGTGAATGTAAAATATGCTTTTATTGATTAAGTAGACTAATACAATTCTGGAATGGCTTTCGTGGGCATATATGTCTAACATGGGTGATTTTGAATAGATGTTGTAAGTACCACTACTATCTAACTCAAGTAGACCCGGGATTTTCACCCCACTCCCAATCAAGATTGAACCCGAGGAGGAATAGTGCTAAAAATGCAGAAAAGAGAGAGTCGGCCACCTATTTAGAATGTGACGGAAAATAGGGTCCCTGAAAAGGTTGGATAAGGCTTTGGTCTGGAAATAGAGTTCAAGGTAAGGATTCATTTGAGTTAGGGGAAGGTGTTAGGTACCCCTAAACTTCCATCCGGAGATGGTTACCTACTTGTTAAGTCAGAATTAAAGTGAGGGAAACTATAAGAGAAGCTTGCATTTCAAATATATGCTGACAAATGTTATATTGACAATAACTTACATGTTAAAATAAGCAAGGATAGGATAGGAGCTCTATCCTAGGTGAGCTGAACCCGATCAGGGTTGCCTACCTATCCACTATTAGTGGAGTCAAGCCACACGTAGTTCTAAAGGATAGTTGATGGGTTGATTTGTTGAGTGTTTAGATAGTGGGTGTTTGAAATGTTAGGATTTGTCTTTGGATGTTAGGGTGTTTTTAAATGGTTTAAGCTCATATTCAGAAGCGTTTAGGCCTTTTAAGCTCTTGCTGGGGAGCATCTGGGCAGATTTACTAGGGTTTGAACCAAGGTTTAGATAGAGGTTTGGCTAGTTAGGTAGGGTTTGAACCAGGGTTTGAAACAAGGTTCGGACAGAGGTTCGGCTAGGTTAGGCTAAGTATGAACCGAAGTTCGGGCAGGGGTTCGACTAGGGTAGGCTAAGTTTGAGCCGAAGTTCAGGTAAAGGTTCAACTAGGGTAGGCTAAGTTTGAACCAAAGTTCGGGCAAAGGATCGACAAGGCAGGGTAAGTTTGCACCGAAGTTCAGGTAGAGTCTCGATAGGGCAAGCAGTCTAAGTATTTAAAAACAATAAAGTAATTAAAAAACTAATAAAAGACTAAAAAAGGACAGAGTTTGGCAAGACTTTACCTTCCCGGAAACCCAAAAGGGTCATTGAAATAAGTGCTCCCGAGAATGATTCTTCGAAATCAACTCCCGGGATCGCCAACTCGCTATGAAAATAAAGAACAAGGGTTTTTCTAAAGAGAACAGAGAGAGAAAGGGTTTGGAAGTGAATGAGAATGAAGAAGAAGGGGTGGGGTATTTATAGGGAACAAAAAACAGGGGGCGCTACTTCCTATTTGGATATTTTCGAAACAACAGGCTGCAATTAATACTAAGGTAGCAAAATAGGGGCAATTTTGTAATTTAATGAGGGCACTGTTTCAAGTAGCACCCCTATTTAGGGCTTATGGATTGAACCGCACACACAATAGGCCAACCAGGGGCATTTTTGTAAATATAGGGGCGCTATTTGAAGTAGCGTCCCTATTTAGGGGTTAAAAAAATCAATTTTGTGACACATGTCACACTCTGATTCGCCGAAAAGCTATTTTGTAATTTAAGCCAATTTTCACCCCAAAAATAGTCAAAATTGAATTGATAAATTCCAGAAAAATATTTAAGATTAAATGTAAACTTTTCAATACTGTTCAGGGCATTTTGGTCATTTTACACTCTAGAGGCATTTTGGTCATTTTCTACCATTTTAGGTCCAATTTGATCCCAGAAATAACCAAAATTAATCAAAAAAATTTGTAAATGTATTTTTGGAAAAATTGACAAATTTTCAGAATTTTTTAAGGGTATTTTGATCATTTTTCACTACAAGGTCACTTTGATCATTTTTTTTTAATTTCATGGGCGTTTCTAAAAATTAAAGCACGTGGAAAGAGGATTTTAAAAGAGGGTTTTTAAAGGTGTGTGAAGAGACTAGGAGGTGTAAAATTGGGGCGCTTACAGTAGCCCCGCTTTATCGGAGGGTGCGGGCACGTGAACAATAAAGGCTGATAACACTTCAATTTTGCATGCGTGTGTGGAAAACTTGAGAAAAGATAGAGGAGAAAGTGAATTTCTACTTACACTGCTTGCCATGGACTGGATGACTGAAGGGTGATAGAGGAAGGGTGCACTCATGCCAAGTCAGCACTTGCTGGGGATGGAGAGGGGTTATGGTATGAAGCTGCTTACTAATCAATCAGATGACCAAATAGCGGGGTGCATAATGCAAGTGAGTGAGATTGAAGTAAATGATGAAATTTGAAAAATTGGCGTCATAAGAGGCTGCAACTAATGGTCGATCAGACAACCGTTTCAGTTACTCATTGAAGAGCGAGCAAGTAATGCAGTGTAGTCATTAAGTGTGCAAGACTGGCTTCATAAGAGGCCACAACTGATGGTCGATCAGACAACCGTGTCAGTTACTCCTTTAAGAGTGAGCAAGTAATGCAGTGCAGTGTGGTGAAGTGTGTAAAACTGGCTTCACAAGAGCCCGCAATTGATGGTCGATCAGACAATCATGTCAGTTACTCCTTTAAGAGTGAGCAAGTATTGCAGTGATGAAGTATATAAGACTGGCTTCACAAGAGGCCACAACTGATGGTCGATCAGACAACCGTGTCAGTCACTCCTTTAAAAGTGACCAAGTATTGCAGTGCAGTGTGTGAAGAGTGCAAGACTGTCTTCACAAGAGGCTGCAACTGATGATCGATCAGACAACCGTGTCAGCTACTCCTTTCAGAGTGAGCAAGTAGTGTAGTGTAGTACGGTGAAATATGAACATGTGGTGAAAGATGCAAATGAGTGAAGGTTGGTTACAGAACTAGCTTCACGAGAGGCCGTAACTGAAGGTCAATCAGACAACCGTTCAGTTACTCCTTCAAAAAACTGGGTAGGATGCAATTAGTACTAACAACCGTGTGGTTTCCCCACTGGGTACTATGCCATAGTATAGACAACCACACGGTTGCCCCACCAGGTACTATGCCATGGTACAGACAACCACATGGTTGCCCCATCGGGTACTATGCCTTGGTGCAAAAAACCACACGGTTGCCTCACCAGGTAAGATGCCATGGTGCACACAACCACACGGTGGCCTCACCGAAAACTATGCCATGGTGCAGACAACCACACGATTACCTCACCGGGATCTATGCCATGGCGCAGACAACAACACGGTTGCCCCATCAGGTAAGATGCCATAGTGTACATAACCACACAGTTGCCTCACCAAGGTACTATGCTAGCAAGATGAATGAAGTCAAATTTGAAAGGATCGCACGACCACTTTCGCACAAGTAACAAGCAGACGTATAAGTTGAGATAGTCACATGGCCAATCCACGAGCAAAGTGTGTAAGCAAGCAAAGTGTATGATGAGTGGAGACAGCCATGCGATTATTCCATGTTACAAGCAAGATGTATGAATGGGGAAAGCCACACAGCTAACCCATGAGAAAGAAAATATAAGGTTGGTGATAATTGGTTACACAATCGTCTTCACCGGACATGAATGCAAAGCAAACAAATGAATGCAATATATGTATAAATGGAGATAGCCACATTTTTTTTTAATAAAAGCCACTCAGAAGAAGTGGGGGGTTTGGCAGACCCCTACCGGTTTATTAATAAAAAGATAGCCATATAGCTAGTTCATGAGCAAGTGAAATGTAAATGCATGAAAGGGGATAGCCTCATGGCTTACCCATAAGCAAGCAAATGAAATGAAAGATGGGGTATGAAGAATAAGAGAATGGAGCATGGTCCTGAGCCTTTATCTGGTATCCGCCCTCTGCCTTATGTATCAATACTGCACTGACGTTATGCCTAGGTTTCTCCAACTAAAATAATCTGTTAGGATAATCTGCTTGAACCAGTCTCAAGTTCAAGAGATCTGATTGCACCACCGAAAGGATTAGCCAATTTTGAGCTAACTTGCACCAGGACACGACTCTGACTGACTGACTTGATATAACAGACAAATGTCTTGATAACAGACTGACAAATTGACATAAGTAACTTGAAAGATGTCCGATATTGCCTGTTGATGGGAGGCCTAGCTGGGATTCCTTTGCCTTAGAAAGGAATTGAATAAGTCTGGGTTGAATGCTTCTGAGATAGATAGGTAAGTCTACTCCTGGATGTCCTCGCCAGATGCCTGATGCCTGATGCATAAGATAGTGCTTGACTTTACTAGCAGATTTTTGTTGGTGGAGCTTGTTTGTATGTAGCTGAAAGCTTGAACTTTGATTTTCTCTTTTTTGCCCCTAGACCTTAAGAGGTTTCACCAGGACTAGGTTCACATTATTTTTGTGCTCTAGTAGGATTGATAATTCCATACTAAGCCCGTGAAATCAGAAATTTGCTTTTATCACTTTTTTGCCCTTCGAATGACCAAGCTTGGGGTCACATAATTTTTGCACAATGAGGCTGTTTCCATTTTTCACACATGCATGCGTAATTGATTAATCTGTTACCTTTTTTTGACAACAATTTTAGGGCTGGGCTCGCATAATTTTTGCCCTTTAGTGCCATTTCTGGTTTTCACTAGGCCTACGATTTTTTATAAGATGATCTGTCTTCTCCCATTATTGCTTGGTAAAATGGTAAAGATTAATGCTTTTGACCACTGATGCTCAAGACCTTTCAAAGAACAAAGAGGGCTTTAGTTACTAGGACGAAATGTAGTAGGGGTAGAAACGATTGAGGTTCAAAGTTATCTTGTCGGGGGTAGGACACCCTAAAATGTTTATTTCTTGTTTCATGCAGAGACAGAACCAGTTGGCTTCTCTTCATCATTTTGGAGATTTGCTATTTTTCACTTTTTTTTTTGTTGGCTCTTTGTGCTCTGTTTAGAGATAGTTGTCTGGTATTGATGAAAAGTTGCTCTTTGTTCTTTGAAAGGTCTTGAGCATCAGTGGTCGGAAGCATTAATCTTTACCATTTTACTAGGCAACGATTGAGGTTCAAAGTTATCTTGTCGGGGGTAGGACACCCTAAAATGTTTATTTGTTGTTGCACGCAGAGACAGAACCAGTTGGCTTCTCTTCATCATTTTGGAGATTTTCCATTTTTCGCTTTTTCTTTCTTTGCTCTTTTTTTTGTTGGCTCTTTGTGCTCTGTTTAGAGATAGTTGTCTGGTATTGATGAAAAGTTGCCATAATATGACCGAACCTATTTTCAGGTTGCCTACATATCCATGATCAGTGGAATCAGGTCATGCTATAGTTCAAATTATGCTTTGCTTTTGATTGGTTGGATTCTGCTCTGTTGATTTGCCATTCATAGGGTGCCTTAGTATATGGGTTTAGAAAAAAGGCTATTAGGCTCGATGGGCTAACTAGCGTATGTTATTGCATAGGTACGAAGGAAATATTAAGGGTTAACCAAGGATGGCCTCCAATCCTTTCTTTAATTGGTCAAGAGCATATATGGTCATTGCATTATCCTCATTCAAATATCTTTGATGCTTGGTAGCTCGGGGAGGTCTTCGTCGCTCTTTTGCTTCTTGTCCTCTGATGGATTGGTAGCTCGCTTTGAAATCTTTGGGGAGTAGAGCACATTTCTAATTCCTGCGAGTGTCATGAGTTTTTAGATTACTCATCCGATGATCATGCATTTGCCCTTTGCGGGCTTAGAATCTAGTTCAGTTCCCAAAACTAGGTATCTCGAAGTAATAAGCAAGACAGATTTAACAAAAGTGGGAAATTTCATTAGAATATAAAAGGATGTACAGACTCAATTGTGGAAGATAAAGACAGGTGGCCACTGGCCAATACACTAACTGACTAGGAAGACTTCAATTTGGGCCATCATGGTCATTTGCAGATGAAATTTATCCAGATCAATGATCTCTAAGACCTAGAGGGGGGGTGAATAGGTCTATCTAATAATTTCTAACCAATTTTAATTTTTCAATTAATATGTTTAAAAATCAATGATTAACTCAATCAGACAATCCACACAAATCAAACACAGAAGATTTTTACGTGGAAAACCCTAACGGGAAAAAAACCACGGGACCTTGTCCAGCAATAAACTTCACTATGAAAAGATATCAAGTACAAGACAAGACCTTACCAAAACAGAAACGACGTTCCTAGGTATAGACTCTTACTCTTGATTTCCACGAACCAGCAGGTTCGATCTCCGCCTTAGCAGCTTCGGTTCCACACCGACCAAATCTTTTCAAGCAACTTCAAATCCACGATCACACACGATCGATCTCCTTCCACGAAGGCTCCGGATCAAACACCGGACACACACACAAGGTGTAGGGTTGTGAATCAATTTAGTAAATTTCAAACCCTAGAGGGATCTCATACAGATCTGAGATCACACAATGCAAGATCAAAGATTTTAATCTATACTTGCATTCTCTAGGATCTAAGAAAGAGGAGGGATCAACAAAGATCTAATGAAAACAATTAGAAAAACCCTAGAAGAGTTTCTCAGACCTCTACTCTTTCAAAAATTATCAAAGACACGAATTAGGTCTCTCAAAAATTGTTTATATAGGGTTAAAAAAAGAATCCAGAAAAAGAAAAATTCTTTTTACGGGGACCGATCGATCGGTGCTCACAACCGATCGCTCGGTTCACAACCGATCGATCGGTTCTAATGACCGATCGCTCGGTCTTAAAACATCTCTCTGGAAAATTTCCCCATACAAATATTTAGTCCAGTCGATAGCCACCGATCGCTCGGTAGGCCACCGATCGATCGGTCGCAATACCGAGCGATCGGTAGAGACAGAATTTTTGCCAAAATTAATTCATTTTATTTTATTTGATTCAACTAAGATCAAATAACTTTGGTAGGCTTAAAACTATCCTCCTAGGTATTTTTAGGGTTATCTAAGTCAAATCAAACCTAGGTAGGGGTCTCTAAGTCTATTACCTGTCTAGATCCGGAGTAGAACCTTTTTCTTCTCTTTCTTCTATCTTCTTTAAGCTTTAGCTCTTCTCTTCTTTTCTGACAAGTTGAACATGACTCGACGACTCGACTCAACTGACCTATCTAATGATCACGGAATTTGCCAACACCTATTTAGGGATTTACAATCTCCCCCTTTGGCAATTCCGGGACAAAACAAAACTAATTCATATACTGGGTTCAAATTTTCCCAATTGATTCAAAAATGGAAAATTGACCTTTACATGACTCAAAAATAATTACATGACCTTTTACATGTTAACTTGTCATGATTTACCAAACTTAGAACCTGTTTGCTTTGCCTGCACATGCTAAATCAAAAACCTGTGAAGCATGGGAAATAACATATAGGATGAAAATATGTATAACCATTCAAAACCATTCACAATCCACAACAGGTTAGTATTCCAAAAACTCATCCCATCATCCTTAATACCATTCTCCCCCTTTTTGGCTCGAAATGCCAAAGGTGGATTAGAAAAGAAAAGTATAAACCATTGAAAGGAGATGAGATAGAAAGTAATGAGCATAAACCATTCAAATGTATACATCCATAATAAGTCAATAATAACCAAGAAGGTTTGTACTAAGTACAACCAAGACTAAATACATCAAAATGGTAAACAAAGTCTGTCACTCAACCAAAAAACAACTTCTATCACGAACCATCACTCTTGCTCATCATCAGAAGTGAGCTGTGACTCATAGTAAGCTCGAAAATCTCGAACATCTCTCTGTACCCCAAGCACGGCTGCATCGAGAGATCCAAGTCTACCACGAACCTCTGTAGTAAACTCCTCGTATGAAGAAATATGAGTCCGGAGATTCCATCTGCATCTCGCTCATCATCCTCCCAAGATCGTCCATAGTGGTCGGAGGAGGACGAGATGATCCAGCACCAACTTCTGCTCCCTCCTCTGTATCTCGAACTGAGGCATGTGAAAAACTCTGAGCTAGGGTCTTTTTGGTGATTGGACCCTTAGGAACTCGAGTAGGAACACCAGGAGGAGCGATAACTCCTTGAGAACCAAGAAGTTTAGTGATGAGTGAACCAAATGGTAGGGCTCCAACTGCTGTACTAGTTTGATGGGCTTGGATCATCAAGTCAATGATGTGAGCGGCAAGATCAATATCACGCCCACGGAGAAGACTAAACAAAAATCTAGCTCTTCTTCCCTAAGGTCCGCAGTATGAACCTTGGGATGGATATTTGCACTCATAACTAGGTTTACTAGTCGAGCATCCTTAGTGAGTTTCGCCACTTCAATAAGAGACCCAACCCAAAACGAAGGAGTACCACTTAGAAAGGTAACTACATGTTCCATGGAGTCTTTATCCTCAACAGTTTTATAATTATAAGGATAATATGCATTTGGAACTCGAGGACACCCAAGGAATTTAGAAACCAAATCAGCATTTATGACAACAGATTGTTCTAATGCTCGAGATTTGAATGACCATTTTTTCTGGTTGATTTCAGAAAAATTAGAGTAAAATTCTCTAACTAACTGGACAGAAGCAGGACCGGATAAGGTAAGTATACCTTCCCATTGACGATCTGAAATGAGAGTAGGAAGATAATAATCACCAAAATCAGAAATATGTATGTCCCTTTCAACCATAACACCTTTCTTGCTAAAATACTCACTATAGAGTTGAGCAGCAGTAGGACTGATAAACTGGGATAACTTACTAGAATGGGAAGATGAAGCTTTACCTTTATTTTTCCGAGTTTTATCAGCCAGAGATTTTTGACGATTCTCAATTGTAGAATCAATCATTCTACGAATTGGCCTGTCCCCAATGGAAATACCATGCCCTATTGGAGTGAAAGTAAAGGGCTCTAGGTTTTCCTCATCTTGAGGAGGATCCTCTTGGTTGTTGAGGACCAACCTCCGACGTTTGGGGATGCCAGACATGAGATAGGCAAGAAGGATTAACGACAAAACGAAAGCCATTGAAGAAAATGCAAGAAATGATGCCCTAGATGAGAAAATCAATCTAAAGCAAAGAAAATGCACAACTCTTACCTTTTAGATGCTTGGGAAACCTTTAGAGTAGAATGGAATGTTCGTAGGAAAGATTTGGAGGAGAGGAAACCGAGAGATCGCTCTGGAGATCGGAGAACAAGTGAACAAAAAAAATAGAAATGAGGGTTTTATAACCCTGTTCACGAAAGACCGATCGATCGGTCTTTAGCACCGAGCGATCGGTGGTCTGAAAATTTTTCAAAAATTTTTCCTGTTAAAACCTTTTCTCCCCCTCAACCAATGGAACATTTAAAATACATTTTCACCTTAAAATGACCAACTGACCAAAAAAAATTGCAACATGTGATTTCATAAAAATCATAGATAATAATCACCCAAGAATTGATATATCAAGTATCGGCATAAACAAGGATTATGAAAACATTAATTGATTTTCACCGGTGATTAAATATGGTATTTGCATCAAATTCACAATCAGAGTCAAGATACAATTAGAAGTAATGTGAGTATGAAATCAAAATTCATTACTTGACTCGTTGAATTGGTTTCCTTCCTTAATCTAGATTTTGACATTATATTTCAAATGAGACTCTAAAATTTTCAAAAACTAGTGTTAAAACCAATAATCATCCATATTTATCTGATGAGCAATGTTTACCCCATATTTGACTAATAAATTATTTCTTTTCTTTTTCAGTCAAATTGTACTCATTATGTAAATTCTTTTTGGAGTACACATATATAGACACTTGCACACTGGTGACTTTCACTCAAGTGAGAAGGTAGCTCTTTCTAATGACAGTAGGGGCTTTCACACTAGCAATCCATATAGATACCTACTGTTTGTCTAGGTAGCCATTACTCACTGTTTGCATTCACTAGTAGCTATCACACAAACTCACAGGTAGTCCTCTCCATGTCAATATTTTTATATCTAGGGGGCTCACCTTATGGAATTTTTTATGACATTGGTTATACTAGATTTGATTAATCTAGGGAACCATATGGTATAATATCAGAACCTTTATATAGGAACTAAAACCATCTAAAGAATCAGTCAGAGTGCTTGTGCAAATTAGAATATCATTGTATGCTCAACTCTAACTGAGGTTAATTAGCATGACCAAATTCAATCACAAGATCGAACCAACAATTGAACTTTCCTATTTTATTCAATCCTATGATATATTTATCCTTGGATTATATGGTTAAATATGATTTCAAGGAAATAACATTAAGCTAAAAGATAGGATAAATAAGGTCATACACACACATTATTTTTTTGCAATATTTTTCAATTTTTTGAATGTTTTTGGATTTTTATTACTTAAAGAAAATAAAAAATAGCTCTATGACTTAAATAGAACATGAAAAACACATAGGCTATAAAACAAGTACACCATTACTCAACTCCACACAAACCGATGGATTTCCTAAGGAGTTCAAATCTAAGGGAATCTAAAGGTTTTGTGAGAATGTCCGCATATTGATTCTCTGTTTGGACATACTCAATAGACACAACTTTTTGCTCAACAAGATCACGGATGAAGTGATGCCTAATGTCTATATGCTTTGTGCGAGAGTGTTGCACAGGATTTTTGGAGATATTGATTGCACTTGTGTTATCACAATACACAATCATAGTGCTTTGATCAATTCCATAATCCTTCAACATCTGTTTCATCCACAGAAGTTGAGTGCAACAACTACCAGCTGCAATATACTCAGCCTCGGCTGTAGACAAGGAAATGGAATTCTGCTTTTTGCTAAGCCAAGCAACTAAGCAGTTTCCAATATAGAAACACCCGCCGGAGGTGCTCTTCCTATCATCAGTATTTCCAGCCCAATCAGCATCAGAATACCCCACAACAATGACATTTGTATCGAAAGAATACCAGAGGCCTAAGGACAAAGTTCCACTCACATAGCGAATGATACGCTTGACAGCAACTAAGTGAGACTCTTTGGGATTTGCTTGATAACTGGCACATGCTCCAACACTAAAGGCTATGTCGGGTCTAGTAGCAGTTAGGTAGAGCAAACTACCAATCATGCTTCTATAATTAGTCTGATCGACATCCTTCCCTGAAGTATCTTTACTAAGCTTTATAGTAGTACTCATAGGAGTCCTAGCATGCTTAGCAAAACTCATTCCAAATTTCTTCACTAGATTTTTTGCATATTTGATTTGAGATACTGAGATCCCAGAATCCAATTGCTTGATCTGAAGACCAAGGAAGAAACTTAGCTCACCAACCATGCTCATTTCAAATTCATTTTTCATTTGTTCAGCAAATGAATGAGCATGTAAGTCTAATGTGGAACCAAATACTATGTCATCAACATATATCTGGGCGATGACAATATCACCTTTCACTTTCTTTATGAAAAGGGTTCTGTCTACTCCCCCTCTCGAAAATCCGTTTTCCAAGAGATAAGTAGTCAGCCTCTCATACCAAGCTCTTGGAGCTTGTTTTAAACCATAGAGGGCCCTTTTTAGTCGATAAACTTGATCAAGGTGATGTGGATCTTCAAACCCTTTTGGTTGTTCCACATAGACTTCTTCATGTAGAATGCCATTCAGAAAGGCACTCTTAACATCCATTTGAAAAAGTTTGAATTTCATATTACAAGCCACAGCTAGAAGAATTCTTATTGATTCTAGCCTGGCTACAGGAGCAAAAGTTTCATCGAAGTCAATACCTTCAATTTGGGTATATCCTTGTGCAACTAACCTAGCCTTATTTCTTATGATAGTACCTTTTTCATCAGATTTGTTCTTGAAAATCCATTTGGTACCTATCACATTTGTATTTTTAGGCCTAGGTACTAAATACCAAACATCATTCCTAGTAAACTGAAGTAACTCTTCTTGCATTGCATTTATCCAATTATCATCTGCAAGAGCTTCAGCTACATTCTTGGGTTCAAAAGATGAAGTATAGCAAATGTAGCTAACTTCATTTTCAATTTGTTTCCTCGTTCTCACTCCACTTTCAACATCACCAATAATATCAGTGGAGGTGTGAGGACTCATGACCCTAGGATGTGTAGGTTTTAATGGAGATGTTTGCTTATCAATAGGTGAAGTTGAAATAATTTCAACATCTTCATTTTCAGCACTTTCATCATCCTCACATTGCACATTTTCAACACCAGAGTCATCCACAATTACATTTATGGACTCCATAATTGTAGAGGTTCTCAAGTTATACACTCGATAAGCTCTACTGTTGGTGGAATACCCAAGAAATATCCCTTCATCACTTCGGGATTCAAATTTTCCCAGTTGCTCTCTATCCTTAAGGATATAGCATTTACTTCCGAATTCTCGAAAGTACTTGACACTAGGTTTCTTGTTATTCCACAACTCATATGGGGTTTTCCTTGTTCCAGGTCTTACAAAAACTCTATTAACTATATAGCAAGCAGTGTGAACTGCCTCAGCCCAGAAATGAGAAGCTAGATTATTGCTATGAAGCATAACTCTAGCCATCTCTTGGAGAACCCTGTTCTTCCTCTCTACTACACCAATTTGACATGGCCCACACACAGCAGTAGAAGGCTTTCCTAGTTTGGGAACACCTCTCACAAGCTCTTGCTTAGAGATTTTACATAGGTCTTTGAAGTTCATGTGACCTAGTCTTCGGTGCCACAAATCAACCTCCTCAATTCTAGTCTTATAACAGACATTTGAGGGAATAGGACTGGGAGTTAGGCCGTAGCAATTGTCAGTGGTTCTCAAACCTTCTAGAACACACTTACCTTTACCATTAATGACTAAGCATTTATTTTGGGTAAAGTGCACAGCATGATTATCATCACATAGTTGACTTATGCTAATTAAATTAGCTTTCAGTCCTTCAACAAACAAGGCATCTTTCAATTTAGGTATGCCTGGTGAATTGATGATACCCTTTCCTTTGACTAAAGACTTGCTTCCATCACCAAAAGTAACAGTCCCATCAGGACAGTCCTCAAATTGAATAAATAAGGACTTATTACCTGTCATATGCCGAGAACACCCACTATCGAAGTACCACATTTCTGTGTTTTGGGCTTTCAAGGCAGTATGAATGACAAAGCACTTAAGGTCTTCCTTTCTCACATACACAGTCTTTAAACTTTGTTTAGATCTTTGATCATTAATCTGTGTAGTAGAGACCTTTTTCCTTTTTGTCCTCCTTGACCTTTTTCTGTTTTGTTCAGTTCTAGTTTTTGATAAGTCAAATTATTTCCTCTTGTATAATCATTTGGAATAAATTGACCAGTCCTTGTCCTAGATATTTGAGCAATTCTGTTAACATCATCGCTCAACATTCTAGATTTTTCAGCTAGAACCTGAATCTGCCTTTGAAGAGTCCCTTGACTCAGATTTTGGTTCCATGAACCATTTCGGGGAGCTCTCCTAAATGCATTACAATTAGGGTCGAATGTGACCTCTCACACCACAAAAGTGACATGTGGGTATGAATCTTGGTAGAGGAGGAAGATTTCTTCTAACTGGAATTTGATTCCTTAAAGCATTCACTCTAGGAGCTGTATATCTAGGCTTTACAAAATTTGTATAAGCCTTAGTACTTGATGTAGAAGGTAAATTTTCTTTGGGTTCAGAATGTATTGGCTCAAACACTGCACTAGCCATTGTTCCAACAGCTAAAGGACCAGTTGGTGTGTCAACATGTCCTATCCCAGATCTACTAGAATTTGATCCATACTTTCTAACTAATTCATCTAGGCAGCTGGTGTTACCAAACATTCTCACTTCTTTTTCAAGAGTATAGACCTTCTGAATCAAGTCAGTCTTGTCTTTAAGGGTAATTTGGTGTTCTTTTTCAAGAAATTTCACCTTATCAACAAGAGAGACTTTAAAAGTTTCCAGCTCCATTTGCAGAGTTTTTAACTCTTCAATTTCTTTCATGGAAGTGTCTCTTTCATCTTCTAATTTTCTGACCACATTAGTCAATGAGACATTCTCTTCCAAAAGACATTGAACTTTTATAACAAATGCTTCGTTTTCATTTTCCAACTGACTAACTAGTGCACTCTTCTCTTCTGCTACTAGTTTACAGATATCTCTTTCATTTTGAATGAATTTGAGTTTTTTGCTCAAAGAGATTTTTGTTTTAGTCAGTTTTAAACTTTCAGCATACAACTTATCATAAGTTGTTTTCAAATCTTCATCACTTTCAGAGTCAGTTTGACTCTTCTGTAAGTCATCACTTGACTCAGTATGAATACTTTCATCACTTCTATCCTTTTCATCAACCGCAGAGGTAGTCTCAAGAATCCCAGATAGGGAAACAGTGAAAGCCGTATGATTTCCAGTATCTTCACTTGAAGAGGAACTGTCCGATTCTTCATTCTCGGAATCACTGTCATCCCAACAGGCATTCATCACCTTGCCCTTACTCTTCTTCTTGTTAGGACAGTTAGGTGAAATATGTCCGAAGCCATGGCATTCATAACATTGAACACCTTGGGATTTCTTGTCGCCACTTTTGGAATTTTTCTTGTTTTCCCAGGGCTTAGACTTTGACTTATCAAAAGATTTTCCTCCCTGTTTGGGATTAAACCTCTTTTTCGTTCTAAAAAATTTTCGAAATTTTTTAACGAAAAGAGCCATTTCTTCCTCATTCATTTCTCCATCACTGTCATCCTCATCCAAAGTTTCCTTGATGGTTTTCAAGGCTAAAGATTTATTCTTCTTGGATGGACGTAGATTGAGTTCATAGGTTTGGAGTGATCCAACCAATTCCTCAATCTTCAGAGAGTCAACATTTTTACTCTCTTCGATTGCAGTGACTTTGGGTTGAAATCTCTCTGGGAGAGATCTAAGGACTTTTCTAACTATTTTGGACTCAGATAATTTCTCACCTAAATTGAAACTAGCGTTGACAATGTCACTAAGTTTTGCATAGAATTCATCAAAAGTGTCATTGTCTTCCATGTTTAAATGTTCAAATTTGGTGGTTAACATTTGGAGTTTAGAGATTTTAACAGTGGTAGTACCCTCATGGGTAATTTCAAGAATGTCCCAAGCCTCCTTTGCTGTTTCACATGAAGAAATTCGTCTGAATTCCTCAGCAGTGACTGCAGTAAAGATAGCATTGAGACCTTTAGTGTTCCATCCACTTGAATCAAGCTCTTCTCTGGTCCATTCATCAGAATATTTGACGACAGTCAAATCACCTACAGTTTTTACGGGCGTAGTCCACCCATTCTGTATAGACATCCAAATTCTCTCGTCAATAGATTTGAGAAAGGCTCTCATTCTAGCTTTCCAGTATGCATAATTATTTCCATCAAAAAGTGGGGGACGAGAGACGGATCCTCCTTCTCTTAGAGTACTCATGATCACGGATAATACAGGATCACACTTAAGGGATTAGCCTTATCAGTGAACTAGCTTTGATACCAATTGAAATTTATCCAGATCAATGATCTCTAAGACCTAGAGGGGGGGTGAATAGGTCTATCTAATAATTTCTAACCAATTTTAATTTTTCAATTAATATGTTTAAAAATCAATGATTAACTCAATCAGACAATCCACACAAATCAAACACAGAAGATTTTTACGTGGAAAACCCTAACGGGAAAAAAACCACGGGACCTTGTCCAGCAATAAACTTCACTATGAAAAGATATCAAGTACAAGACAAGACCTTACCAAAACAGAAACGACGTTCCTAGGTATAGACTCTTACTCTTGATTTCCACGAACCAGCAGGTTCGATCTCCGCCTTAGCAGCTTCGGTTCCACACCGACCAAATCTTTTCAAGCAACTTCAAATCCACGATCACACACGATCGATCTCCTTCCACGAAGGCTCCGGATCAAACACCGGACACACACACAAGGTGTAGGGTTGTGAATCAATTTAGTAAATTTCAAACCCTAGAGGGATCTCATACAGATCTGAGATCACACAATGCAAGATCAAAGATTTTAATCTATACTTGCATTCTCTAGGATCTAAGAAAGAGGAGGGATCAACAAAGATCTAATGAAAACAATTAGAAAAACCCTAGAAGAGTTTCTCAGACCTCTACTCTTTCAAAAATTATCAAAGACACGAATTAGGTCTCTCAAAATTGTTTATATAGGGTTAAAAAAAGAATCCAGAAAAAGAAAAATTCTTTTTACGGGGACCGATCGATCGGTGCTCACAACCGATCGCTCGGTTCACAACCGATCGATCGGTTCTAATGACCGATCGCTCGGTCTTAAAACATCTCTCTGGAAAATTTCCCCATACAAATATTTAGTCCAGTCGATAGCCACCGATCGCTCGGTAGGCCACCGATCGATCGGTCGCAATACCGAGCGATCGGTAGAGACAGAATTTTTGCCAAAATTAATTCATTTTATTTTTATTTGATTCAACTAAGATCAAATAACTTTGGTAGGCTTAAAACTATCCTCCTAGGTATTTTTAGGGTTATCTAAGTCAAATCAAACCTAGGTAGGGGTCTCTAAGTCTATTACCTGTCTAGATCCGGAGTAGAACCTTTTTCTTCTCTTTCTTCTATCTTCTTTAAGCTTTAGCTCTTCTCTTCTTTTCTGACAAGTTGAACATGACTCGACGACTCGACTCAACTGACCTATCTAATGATCACGGAATTTGCCAACACCTATTTAGGGATTTACAATCTCCCCCTTTGGCAATTCCGGGACAAAACAAAACTAATTCATATACTGGGTTCAAATTTTCCCAATTGATTCAAAAATGGAAAATTGACCTTTACATGACTCAAAAATAATTACATGACCTTTTACATGTTAACTTGTCATGATTTACCAAACTTAGAACCTGTTTGCTTTGCCTGCACATGCTAAATCAAAAACCTGTGAAGCATGGGAAATAACATATAGGATGAAAATATGTATAACCATTCAAAACCATTCACAATCCACAACAGGTTAGTATTCCAAAAACTCATCCCATCATCCTTAATACCATTCTCCCCCTTTTTGGCTCGAAATGCCAAAGGTGGATTAGAAAAGAAAAGTATAAACCATTGAAAGGAGATGAGATAGAAAGTAATGAGCATAAACCATTCAAATGTATACATCCATAATAAGTCAATAATAACCAAGAAGGTTTGTACTAAGTACAACCAAGACTAAATACATCAAAATGGTAAACAAAGTCTGTCACTCAACCAAAAAACAACTTCTATCACGAACCATCACTCTTGCTCATCATTAGAAGTGAGCTGTGACTCATAGTAAGCTCGAAAATCTCGAACATCTCTCTGTACCCCAAGCACGGCTGCATCGAGAGATCCAAGTCTACCACGAACCTCTGTAGTAAACTCCTCGTATGAAGAAATATGAGTCCGGAGTTCCATCTGCATCTCGCTCATCATCCTCCCAAGATCGTCCATAGTGGTCGGAGTAGGACGAGATGATCCAGCACCAACTTCTGCTCCCTCCTCTGTATCTCGAACTGAGGCATGTGAAAAACTCTGAGCTAGGGTCTTTTTGGTGATTGGACCCTTAGGAACTCGAGTAGGAACACCAGGAGGAGCGATAACTCCTTGAGAACCAAGAAGTTTAGTGATGAGTGAACCAAATGGTAGGGCTCCAACTGCTGTATTAGTTTGATGGGCTTGGATCATCAAGTCAATGATGTGAGCGGCAAGATCAATATCACGCCCACGGAGAAGACTAAACAAAAATCTAGCTCTTTCTTCCCTAAGGTCCGCAGTATGAACCTTGGGATGGATATTTGCACTCATAACTAGGTTTACTAGTCGAGCATCCTTAGTGAGTTTCGCCACTTCAATAAGAGACCCAACCCAAAACGAAGGAGTACCACTTAGAAAGGTAACTACATGTTCCATGGAGTCTTTATCCTCAACAGTTTTATAATTATAAGGATAATATGCATTTGGAACTCGAGGACACCCAAGGAATTTAGAAACCAAATCAGCATTTATGACAACAGATTGTTCTAATGCTCGAGATTTGAATGACCATTTTTTCTGGTTGATTTCAGAAAAATTAGAGTAAAATTCTCTAACTAACTGGACAGAAGCAGGACCGGATAAGGTAAGTATACCTTCCCATTGACGATCTGAAATGAGAGTAGGAAGATAATAATCACCAAAATCAGAAATATGTATGTCCCTTTCAACCATAACACCTTTCTTGCTAAAATACTCACTATAGAGTTGAGCAGCAGTAGGACTGATAAACTGGGATAACTTACTAGAATGGGAAGATGAAGCTTTACCTTTATTTTTCCGAGTTTTATCAGCCAGAGATTTTTGACGATTCTCAATTGTAGAATCAATCATTCTACGAATTGGCCTGTCCCCAATGGAAATACCATGCCCTATTGGAGTGAAAGTAAAGGGCTCTAGGTTTTCCTCATCTTGAGGAGGATCCTCTTGGTTGTTGAGGACCAACCTCCGACGTTTGGGGATGCCAGACATGAGATAGGCAAGAAGGATTAACGACAAAACGAAAGCCATTGAAGAAAATGCAAGAAATGATGCCCTAGATGAGAAAATCAATCTAAAGCAAAGAAAATGCACAACTCTTACCTTTTAGATGCTTGGGAAACCTTTAGAGTAGAATGGAATGTTCGTAGGAAAGATTTGGAGGAGAGGAAACCGAGAGATCGCTCTGGAGATCGGAGAACAAGTGAACAAAAAAAATAGAAATGAGGGTTTTATAACCCTGTTCACGAAAGACCGATCGATCGGTCTTTAGCACCGAGCGATCGGTGGTCTGAAAATTTTTCAAAAAATTTTTTCTGTTAAAACCTTTTCTCCCCCTCAACCAATGGAACATTTAAAATACATTTTCACCTTAAAATGACCAACTGACCAAAAAAAATTGCAACATGTGATTTCATAAAAATCATAGATAATTATCACCCAAGAATTGATATATCAAGTATCGGCATAAACAAGGATTATGAAAACATTAATTGATTTTCACCGGTGATTAAATATGGTATTTGCATCAAATTCACAATCAGAGTCAAGATACAATTAGAAGTAATGTGAGTATGAAATCAAAATTCATTACTTGACTCGTTGAATTGGTTTCCTTCCTTAATCTAGATTTTGACATTATATTTCAAATGAGACTCTAAAATTTTCAAAAACTAGTGTTAAAACCAATAATCATCCATATTTATCTGATGAGCAATGTTTACCCCATATTTGACTAATAAATTTATTTCTTTTCTTTTTCAGTCAAATTGTACTCATTATGTAAATTCTTTTTGGAGTACACATATATAGACACTTGCACACTGGTGACTTTCACTCAAGTGAGAAGGTAGCTCTTTCTAATGACAGTAGGGGCTTTCACACTAGCAATCCATATAGATACCTACTGTTTGTCTAGGTAGCCATTACTCACTGTTTGCATTCACTAGTAGCTATCACACAAACTCACAGGTAGTCCTCTCCATGTCAATATTTTTATATCTAGGGGGCTCACCTTATGGAATTTTTATGACATTGGTTATACTAGATTTGATTAATCTAGGGAACCATATGGTATAATATCAGAACCATTATATAGGAACTAAAACAATCTAAAGAATCAGTCAGAGTGCTTGTGCAAATTAGAACATCATTGTATGCTCAACTCTAACTGAGGTTAATTAGCATGACCAAATTCAATCACAAGATCGAACCAACAATTGAACTTTCCTATTTTATTCAATCCTATGATATATTTATCCTTGGATTATATGGTTAAATATGATTTCAAGGAAATAACATTAAGCTAAAAGATAGGATAAATAAGGTCATACAAACACATTATTTTTTGCAATATTTTTCAATTTTTTGAATGTTTTTGGATTTTTATTACTTAAAGAAAAAAAATAGCTCTATGACTTAAATAGAACATGAAAAACACATAGGCTATAAAACAAGTACACCATTACTCAACTCCACACAAACCGATGGATTTCCTAAGGAGTTCAAACCTAAGGGAATCTAAAGGTTTTGTGAGAATGTCCGCATATTGATTCTCTGTTTGGACATACTCAATAGACACAACTTTTTGCTCAACAAGATCACGGATGAAGTGATGCCTAATGTCTATATGCTTTGTACGAGAGTGTTGCACAGGATTTTTGGAGATATTGATTGCACTTGTGTTATCACAATACACAATCATAGTGCTTTGATCAATTCCATAATCCTTCAACATCTGTTTCATCCACAGAAGTTGAGTGCAACAACTACCAGCTGCAATATACTCAGCCTCGGCTGTAGACAAGGAAATGGAATTCTGCTTTTTGCTAAGCCAAGCAACTAAGCAGTTTCCAATATAGAAACACCCGCCGGAGGTGCTCTTCCTATGATCAGTATTTCCAGCCCAATCAGCATCAGAATACCCCACAACAATGACATTTGTATCGAAAGAATACCAGAGGCCTAAGGACAAAGTTCCACTCACATAGCGAATGATACGCTTGACAGCAACTAAGTGAGACTCTTTGGGATTTGCTTGATAACGGGCACATGCTCCAACACTAAAGGCTATGTCGGGTCTAGTAGCAGTTAGGTAGAGCAAACTACCAATCATGCTTCTATAATTAGTCTGATCGACATCCTTCCCTGAAGTATCTTTACTAAGCTTTATAGTAGTACTCATAGGAGTCCTAGCATGCTTAGCAAAACTCATTCCAAATTTCTTCACTAGATTTTTTGCATATTTGATTTGAGATACTGAGATCCCAGAATCCAATTGCTTGATCTGAAGACCAAGGAAGAAACTTAGCTCACCAACCATGCTCATTTCAAATTCATTTTTCATTTGTTCAGCAAATGAATGAGCATGTAAGTCTAATGTGGAACCAAATACTATGTCATCAACATATATCTGGGCGATGACAATATCACCTTTCACTTTCTTTATGAAAAGGGTTCTGTCTACTCCCCCTCTCGAAAATCCGTTTTCCAAGAGATAAGTAGTCAGCCTCTCATACCAAGCTCTTGGAGCTTGTTTTAAACCATAGAGGGCCCTTTTTAGTCGATAAACTTGATCAAGGTGATGTGGATCTTCAAACCCTTTTGGTTGTTCCACATAGACTTCTTCATGTAGAATGCCATTCAGAAAGGCACTCTTAACATCCATTTGAAAAAGTTTGAATTTCATATTACAAGCCACAGCTAGAAGAATTCTTATTGATTCTAGCCTGGCTACAGGAGCAAAAGTTTCATCGAAGTCAATACCTTCAATTTGGGTATATCCTTGTGCAACTAACCTAGCCTTATTTCTTATGATAGTACCTTTTTCATCAGATTTGTTCTTGAAAATCCATTTGGTACCTATCACATTTGTATTTTTAGGCCTAGGTACTAAATACCAAACATCATTCCTAGTAAACTGAAGTAACTCTTCTTGCATTGCATTTATCCAATTATCATCTGCAAGAGCTTCAGCTACATTCTTGGGTTCAAAAGATGAAGTATAGCAAATGTAGCTAACTTCATTTTCAATTTGTTTCCTCGTTCTCACTCCACTTTCAACATCACCAATAATATCAGTGGAGGTGTGAGGACTCATGACCCTAGGATGTGTAGGTTTTAATGGAGATGTTTGCTTATCAATAGGTGAAGTTGAAATAATTTCAACATCTTCATTTTCAGCACTTTCATCATCCTCACATTGCACATTTTCAACACCAGAGTCATCCACAATTACATTTATGGACTCCATAATTGTAGAGGTTCTCAAGTTATACACTCGATAAGCTCTACTGTTGGTGGAATACCCAAGAAATATCCCTTCATCACTTCGGGATTCAAATTTTCCCAGTTGCTCTCTATCCTTAAGGATATAGCATTTACTTCCGAATTCTCGAAAGTACTTGACACTAGGTTTCTTGTTATTCCACAACTCATATGGGGTTTTCCTTGTTCCAGGTCTTACAAAAACTCTATTAACTATATAGCAAGCAGTGTGAACTGCCTCAGCCCAGAAATGAGAAGCTAGATTGTTGCTATGAAGCATAACTCTAGCCATCTCTTGGAGAACCCTGTTCTTCCTCTCTACTACACCAATTTGACATGGCCCACACACAGCAGTAGAAGGCTTTCCTAGTTTGGGAACACCTCTCACAAGCTCTTGCTTAGAGATTTTACATAGGTCTTTGAAGTTCATGTGACCTAGTCTTCGGTGCCACAAATCAACCTCCTCAATTCTAGTCTTATAACAGACATTTGAGGGAATAGGACTGGGAGTTAGGCCGTAGCAATTGTCAGTGGTTCTCAATCCTTCTAGAACACACTTACCTTTACCATTAATGACTAAGCATTTATTTTGGGTAAAGTGCACAGCATGATTATCATCACATAGTTGACTTATGCTAATTAAATTAGCTTTCAGTCCTTCAACAAACAAGGCATCTTTCAATTTAGGTATGCCTGGTGAATTGATGATACCCTTTCCTTTGACTAAAGACTTGCTTCCATCACCAAAAGTAACAGTCCCATCAGGACAGTCCTCAAATTGAATAAATAAGGACTTGTTACCTGTCATATGCCGAGAACACCCACTATCGAAGTACCACATTTCTGTGTTTTGGGCTTTCAAGGCAGTATGAATGACAAAGCACTTAAGGTCTTCCTTTCTCACATACACAGTCTTTAAACTTTGTTTAGATCTTTGATCATTAATCTGTGTAGTAGAGACCTTTTTCCTTTTTGTCCTCCTTGACCTTTTTCTGTTTTGTTCAGTTCTAGTTTTTTGATAAGTCAAATTATTTCCTCTTGTATAATCATTTGGAATAAATTGACCAGTCCTTGTCCTAGATATTTGAGCAATTCTGTTAACATCATCGCTCAACATTCTAGATTTTTCAGCTAGAACCTGAATCTGCCTTTGAAGAGTCCCTTGACTCAGATTTTGGTTCCATGAACCATTTCGGGGAGCTCTCCTAAATGCATTACAATTGGGTCGAATGTGACCTCTCACACCACAAAAGTGACATGTGGGTATGAATCTTGGTAGAGGAGGAAGATTTCTTCTAACTGGAATTTGATTCCTTAAAGCATTCACTCTAGGAGCTGTATATCTAGGCTTTACAAAATTTGTATAAGCCTTAGTACTTGATGTAGAAGGTAAATTTTCTTTGGGTTCAGAATGTATTGGCTCAAACACTGCACTAGCCATTGTTCCAACAGCTAAAGGACCAGTTGGTGTGTCAACATGTCCTATCCCAGATCTACTAGAATTTGATCCATACTTTCTAACTAATTCATCTAGGCAGCTGGTGTTACCAAACATTCTCACTTCTTTTTCAAGAGTATAGACCTTCTGAATCAAGTCAGTCTTGTCTTTAAGGGTAATTTGGTGTTCTTTTTCAAGAAATTTCACCTTATCAACAAGAGAGACTTTAAAAGTTTCCAGCTCCATTTGCAGAGTTTTTAACTCTTCAATTTCTTTCATGGAAGTGTCTCTTTCATCTTCTAATTTTCTGACCACATTAGTCAATGAGACATTCTCTTCCAAAAGACATTGAACTTTTATAACAAATGCTTCGTTTTCATTTTCCAACTGACTAACTAGTGCACTCTTCTCTTCTGCTACTAGTTTACAGATATCTCTTTCATTTTGAATGAATTTGAGTTTTTTGCTCAAAGAGATTTTTGTTTTAGTCAGTTTTAAACTTTCAGCATACAACTTATCATAAGTTGTTTTCAAATCTTCATCACTTTCAGAGTCAGTTTGACTCTTCTGTAAGTCATCACTTGACTCAGTATGAATACTTTCATCACTTCTATCCTTTTCATCAACCGCAGAGGTAGTCTCAAGAATCCCAGATAGGGAAACAGTGAAAGCCGTATGATTTCCAGTATCTTCACTTGAAGAGGAACTGTCCGATTCTTCATTCTCGGAATCACTGTCATCCCAACAGGCATTCATCACCTTGCCCTTACTCTTCTTCTTGTTAGGACAGTTAGGTGAAATATGTCCGAAGCCATGGCATTCATAACATTGAACACCTTGGGATTTCTTGTCGCCACTTTTGGAATTTTTCTTGTTTTCCCAGGGCTTAGACTTTGACTTATCAAAAGATTTTCCTCCCTGTTTGGGATTAAACCTCTTTTTCGTTCTAAAAAATTTTCGAAATTTTTTAACGAAAAGAGCCATTTCTTCCTCATTCATTTCTCCATCACTGTCATCCTCATCCAAAGTTTCCTTGATGGTTTTCAAGGCTAAAGATTTATTCTTCTTGGATGGACGTAGATTGAGTTCATAGGTTTGGAGTGATCCAACCAATTCCTCAATCTTCAGAGAGTCAACATTTTTACTCTCTTCGATTGCAGTGACTTTGGGTTGAAATCTCTCTGGGAGAGATCTAAGGACTTTTCTAACTATTTTGGACTCAGATAATTTCTCACCTAAATTGAAACTAGCGTTGACAATGTCACTAAGTTTTGCATAGAATTCATCAAAAGTGTCATTGTCTTCCATGTTTAAATGTTCAAATTTGGTGGTTAACATTTGGAGTTTAGAGATTTTAACAGTGGTAGTACCCTCATGGGTAATTTCAAGAATGTCCCAAGCCTCCTTTGCTGTTTCACATGAAGAAATTCGTCTGAATTCCTCAGCAGTGACTGCAGTAAAGATAGCATTGAGACCTTTAGTGTTCCATCCACTTGAATCAAGCTCTTCTCTGGTCCATTCATCAGAATATTTGACGACAGTCAAATCACCTACAGTTTTTACGGGCGTAGTCCACCCATTCTGTATAGACATCCAAATTCTCTCGTCAATAGATTTGAGAAAGGCTCTCATTCTAGCTTTCCAGTATGCATAATTATTTCCATCAAAAAGTGGGGGACGAGAGACGGATCCTCCTTCTCTTAGAGTACTCATGATCACGGATAATACAGGATCACACTTAAGGGATTAGCCTTATCAGTGAACTAGCTTTGATACCAATTGAAATTTATCCAGATCAATGATCTCTAAGACCTAGAGGGGGGGTGAATAGGTCTATCTAATAATTTCTAACCAATTTTAATTTTTCAATTAATATGTTTAAAAATCAATGATTAACTCAATCAGACAATCCACACAAATCAAACACAGAAGATTTTTACGTGGAAAACCCTAACGGGAAAAAAACCACGGGACCTTGTCCAGCAATAAACTTCACTATGAAAAGATATCAAGTACAAGACAAGACCTTACCAAAACAGAAACGACGTTCCTAGGTATAGACTCTTACTCTTGATTTCCACGAACCAGCAGGTTCGATCTCCGCCTTAGCAGCTTCGGTTCCACACCGACCAAATCTTTTCAAGCAACTTCAAATCCACGATCACACACGATCGATCTCCTTCCACGAAGGCTCCGGATCAAACACCGGACACACACACAAGGTGTAGGGTTGTGAATCAATTTAGTAAATTTCAAACCCTAGAGGGATCTCATACAGATCTGAGATCACACAATGCAAGATCAAAGATTTTAATCTATACTTGCATTCTCTAGGATCTAAGAAAGAGGAGGGATCAACAAAGATCTAATGAAAACAATTAGAAAAACCCTAGAAGAGTTTCTCAGACCTCTACTCTTTCAAAAATTATCAAAGACACGAATTAGGTCTCTCAAAAATTGTTTATATAGGGTTAAAAAAAGAATCCAGAAAAAGAAAAATTCTTTTTACGGGGACCGATCGATCGGTGCTCACAACCGATCGCTCGGTTCACAACCGATCGATCGGTTCTAATGACCGATCGCTCGGTCTTAAAACATCTCTCTGGAAAATTTCCCCATACAAATATTTAGTCCAGTCGATAGCCACCGATCGCTCGGTAGGCCACCGATCGATCGGTCGCAATACCGAGCGATCGGTAGAGACAGAATTTTTGCCAAAATTAATTCATTTTATTTTTATTTGATTCAACTAAGATCAAATAACTTTGGTAGGCTTAAAACTATCCTCCTAGGTATTTTTAGGGTTATCTAAGTCAAATCAAACCTAGGTAGGGGTCTCTAAGTCTATTACCTGTCTAGATCCGGAGTAGAACCTTTTTCTTCTCTTTCTTCTATCTTCTTTAAGCTTTAGCTCTTCTCTTCTTTTCTGACAAGTTGAACATGACTCGACGACTCGACTCAACTGACCTATCTAATGATCACGGAATTTGCCAACACCTATTTAGGGATTTACAGCAGAAATTAAGGAATAAAGCAAAAAGACAAAAAACTGGTGAGACTGCTCAAAGCAGGCTATAGAGTGGCTCAAGCTGGTGCGCCTCGATTTCCTACTATTGCATGATTAGGGAGAGGGACCTGGTTGATGTCGATGTTCCCTGATTCAAACTGGATCTTTCCTGTTTCAAGAAGATATTGGATTACATGCTTCAGATCAAAACACATATCAATGGAATGCCCCCGGGCTTGATGATACCCACAATACTAATCGGCCCTGTATGTTCTTGGCAGCGTGACTGGTTGTGGCTTGGATTCCCTAAACGTGAACAATTTCTTATCTAGTAGATAAGGGAGGAGTTGAGTCATGGTATAAGGCATGGGCGAGAAGACTCTTCTCTTTTTTTGCTCAAATGTCATCTGCTGGGAGGGAAGCTGTTGCTGAGTCAACTTGGGTTGTCGGGGTCACTGGGATAAATGGGGAATAAGGATAGGCATTGCTGTCAATATTTGCACCTCATCCTCTGTTTACTATGTATCTCTTCACGGTGGTTGAGGACGACTAGAGGATGGCGCCCCCTTGGATCCTGAGAACATGTCAACTGCTCCCACATCTCCCATTGTAGCCTCAATCATGGCCCCACATTTGACCATAATACTAAAATTTGAAATAGGTTGGGCTGTGAGCAAAGTCTTAAATTGATGCTCGAGTGTGCGGAGGAACGTGGTCACCAACTCATCCTGAAAAAAATTCGGTGAACCTCAAATCTGATGTTTGAGTTGAGAACTCACAAGCTCGAGGGGATGGTTAAGTTTCCCTATAGTTCTATCTACCCTTTTTATGATTTAACAATTAAGTTATTGATTATGATTGATGAATTTAAAGTGCGGAAATAGAGAGAAACATGCAAACCATAACACAAGGATTCTTACATGGAAACCCTTCCGGGAAAAACCACGGGACCTAGTCTAGCCATGAGAATCCACTAAGACAAAGTTAACAAGAACTTACAAGACTCGAACTTGACTCCTTTGGACTCAACACTATGATCCTACAGTTCTTAGTCCTCCATACCTTGAAAATTCATCACGTACTCACAAGTCCCGTGATCAATTGTAGCCGCTCGTATTTCTCTTTGTGTCCCGAAAACAGTCCTCGATCTTCCAATCGATCTCCATCAATGACGGCTTCGGATTCCACCGACCAAATCACACGTCCACGATCCTTCTCAGATCAATCTCCTTCGCAAAGGCTACGGAACACTCTAGCCAAGTTGTTCTATGTAGAACGGATTGATGGTTTGATAAGAATCAACTCCTAGATGGACTCCTTCAATGGGAAAGTCCAAGCAAGTTATAATGAAGCTTTTGGCTTGCAAACTCTAGGATGAGAGACCAAATAACAAGGGGAGGAGTGCAACCAAATATGGAGTTTCTATGAACTCTAGGGGTACCTCAAAATACTCTCAACACACTCCCAAAGTCTCCTAAAAATTTGCTTTCATGGATTAGGGGAGTTCTACTTAAATAGAGGAACCAAAACCAAGGTTAGAAGTTGCTAAAAACTGAAAAAGGCAAGAAATCCGAAAAACCCGTATTAGGGTCGACCCTGGGAGTACCTTGGGTTGACCCAACCTTACACTTCGGTCGATCAAAAGGTCTCTCAGTGTCGACCTTGGATTTTCTTGCTTTCTGGATTTTTATCCCATACAAAAACTTCTCATATCAGGGTCGACCATCAATGGTCAAGGTCGACCTTGAGGTGCAGACCCAATTTTAAAAATCCATTTTCAGCCCTTACACTCTTCACAGAAGTTGTAGCTCATTTTGACGCAGTCGATTTGATATATTATGGAGCAAAATTTGAGCTATGGTTTGGGAGATATGCTACATACTTTTTTAGAAATTTCAGGATTTTAAACTTGTTTAGCACTACATATCTCAACACCTAGGTCCATATGATTAGTCTAAGACCAAGTCCACCTAAGGTATCATATTAGGTTTATTCTAAGTCAATTACCACCTATGGTAGCATGGTATCTAGGCCACTTACCATCCTATGAGTGAAACGAAGGAAATGATTAACCAAGTCGATCAACTGAGTCTTCAATGCCCTTTAACTTCACTTGTTGTGGATGCTTAACTGCAATTACACAAGATACACACCTAGACACCAAGAATTACTTACACCGGAATAAGCCAAAACTAAAACATGGACTTTACAATCTCCCCCTTTGGCAATTCTTTGGTAAAACCAAACTGAAGTACATGACTTGACACAAACTCACCCAAACACATCAGGACCGGTGAATTAGGACATTACATGACTCCAACACTATTACATGACACCATTTGAAAAATTGTCTTAAATTAAGACACTTAAGCTCTTGTTCAGTAAAATCTGTCTGCTGCAACCCTGCACTTGCACATGCTTATAAACAAAACACCCAGTGAAGTATGTATGGAATATGAAAATAAGTAACCACAGGTAATGCAAGGAATGTACTGAACTTGAGAAATAATACCCAACATTCTCTCCCTTTTTGGCACAATTTCCAAAGGTATTCATGAAGCCAATATCACAAAGAATATATCAATTTAACACGTGAAATATCAAGGCAATTACAGTACAACCAAGTAAATGCAGACAATGTGGGGACTAAAGAGCAGGGAACAAAAAGGAATATAAAGCACAAACTCTCCCTCAATTACTCAAGCATTGAACTCTCCCTCAAATACTCAACTTGATCTTCTCCCCCTAAGATCAAGGATACCACCAAAAATAGGGCACTTATGCTAGAAAGGCCCATGAAAACCAATACGGAAACAAATAATAATATTACAAAAAAATGTCATATGCCACGCAAACATGCATCAAAAGCATTCCAAGCAGTAATAATTTAAAATTACGAATCCAATGAAGTACATGATTAGTTAGACCAACTGAGGATACACATCTAACTAAATCTCATGGAATGCTAAAGTATAGCCAATTCACTTAGTCACATTTAGTGAACAGTTCAAAAGTGAAGCAATATGTGTGTAGTGGTGGTTTGACTAAATACTAGATCAAGGTTTCTTTCCCTTTCCAAGGATATGACATTTCACTTAATCAGATCCAGATATGCTGATTTTTTATATTTTGGTGCTCCTTTTTCCATTTTTATTTGACTAAATAATTGGTCAAATACCTCCAAACTTCGTAAGATTTCTTTTGATGTTTTTTATTTGAACATATCTTTTCATGCAATGATGGATCACACTATCTAGGTAGGTAGTCCTGCATATTGGCAGCAGGGACTTTCACTCTAGTGACCTAGATAGATATCTACTGTCGCCTAGGTAGCCATTTCATGCTGTTTGCATCCAATAGTAACTTTCACACTAGCCCAGTAGGTAGCCCTTTTCATTGCAATAATTTTTGCTCATGGAGGATACACAAAATGGGGATGACTAACAAAATGGTCATTCTAGATTGGTCATCCAAGGTCACACTATTGAGATAAGTCAAAGACCTATAGATTGGAAAATAGATCTCACAACAGAATCAGTTAGAGTGCATGTGAAATTTGTAAAGCATACACACATGAATAAGTCTCTAGCTATTCAAGATAAAACCAGTCTAATTTTTAGCCTAACCAAGAGACTATGAAAGTGATATATCCTCAATCTGTAAGAAACTCATGTTCAACCTTGGATAAGTATATAAACAAATATCACACAAGGAATGCAAATCATGCAAGTCAAACAAGGGCAACATGACAAAAATCTTTTTAGATTTTATAGTTTTTTAATGTTTTCGGATTTTTCAAAATAAAGAAAGCAGAAAAAAAATCCAAAACAAAAAAAAAAAAACTTCTACAATGCACAAGCATAGCACTTGGACAAGATATAGCAAACAAAGCATACCCGAGGCTATGACAGGCAAGGGCTAAGTGAAGCCTTCAGGTCTTTCTTTCTCACCCAAACGGTTTTAGCAATTTGATTGACCTTTTGGTCTCTAATCGTTTCAGTTGAGGTAGATATGACCTTTTGCCTCTTCCTCCTGTTCCTCCTTTTTTAGGATTGAGTCCTAGAATTATGGCGGGCATTATGGTTCTCCCTGTTACCTCCTCTATATCCAGCATGAGGAGTGTCATGACCATACCACTGTTCAGAGTTATCATAGATATTCAATGTATCATCATTTAACTTGCTAGACATCTCCACTAGGATATCAACTCTCCTTCGAAGATTCCCATTTAAGTTATTTTGGTTCTCAAAACCATGATTGAGCATTCTTTGAAGTTTAGGACATTGAGGCTTAATATGACCATTCACTCCACATTTATGACATGTAGGAATGAATTTTTGAGTAGAAGGGTCTTTTCTTTTACCAGGAGGGTGCCTTTTAATACCAGGCTTAGTGTTCGAGGTGAATGGAGTTCCCTTCACATCTCTATACCTCTGATTTTGCTCAAGATCAACCAACTTGATTTCCGCACTTGTCTTTTCATCAAGATAAACGTACAAATCAGACTTACAAAGCTGAGTCTTGGTAAGGAGGGAAGCCTTCTCTCCCTCAAGCTGTGACACGAGCTCTCAACCCTGAAGCCACTTGGTCTAAGGCATCTTTTTCCATTTCAATAAATTTGATCTTTTTGGACATGGAAAACTGAACCTTTTTTAGCTTTAAGCATTCCTGAAATAGCTCATCATAGGCTACCTCATGGTCTCCCTCAGAATCTGAGTCATTCTGACTCTCATTATCCTCCTCACCATCACTACAGTATTGGTTGCTCACAGCTTTTGAAGAAGATTCTTCAATCCCAGTTAGAGATCTAGTGAAGGCCACATAACCCCTAGTCTCCTCACAAGAAAAACTATCCGATTCCTCAGATTCAAATTCACTGTAATCCCTTGCCTTGCCCTTAAATCTTTTCTTATTAGAGCACTTAGCGGTAATATGGCCGTAGCCTTGGCATTCATAGCATTAAACACCATGAGATTTCTTGTCCACACTTTTAAGATGTTTCTTGTTTTCAAAGTGCTTGGACTTAGGCTTCTCAAAAGATTTTTATCCTTTCGGATTAAATCTTTTATTAAGTTTCAAAAATTTTCTGAATTTCTTTGCAAATAAAGCCAACTCTTCTTCATCATCCTTAGATTCATTATCGGAATCATCTATGGATTCCTTTACGGATTTTAAAGCAATAGATTTTGGTTTCTTAGATGGGTTCAGGTTTAACTCATAGGTTTGGAGAGAACCAACCAACTCTTCAATTTTAAGAGCATCAGGATTTTTGTTCTCTTCAATGGTGGTAACCTTCGATCAAAATCTCTCAGGTAGAGATCTCAAATTTTTTCTAACAATTTTGGACTCAAGAATTCTTTTCCCTAGGTTGAAGCTAGAATTGACAATGTCACTCATATTAGCATAAAAACTATCAAAAGTTTCATCATCATTCATTATCAACTTTTCAAACTAAGAGGTCAGTATTTGAAGTTTGGAGATCTTGACAGTTGTAGTCCCTTCATGGGTAATTTGAAGAATATCACATGCCACCTTCGAAGTGTCACATTTAGAAATACGTTGAAATTCTTCGAGTGTGACAGCGGCGAAGATTACATTTAGACCCTTACTATTCTATCTACAACTTTCAAGTTCTACATTGGTCCATTCGGAAGAAGGTTTAGGGATGGTCTGCTCATTTATGGTCTTTGTTGGATGGGTCCAACCTTGTTCAACGGAGATCCATACTCTCTCATCTAATGATTTTAGAAATGCTCTCATTCGAGCTTTCCAATAGGCATAATTATTCTCATCAAATAATGGGGGACAAGAGATGGATCCTACCTCTCTTTGGAGATTCATATTCACCGAAATTATGAGTCAAAATCACACTAATAAATTAGTGAACCCGCTCTGATACCAAATGAAAAAAAATATTCGGTGAACCTCAAATCCGAGGTTTGAGTTGAGAACTCACAAGTTCGAGGGGATGGTTAAGTTTCCCTATAGTTCTATCTACCCTTTTTACGATTTGACAATTAAGTTATTGATTAAAGGATTGATGAATTTAAAGTGGGAAAATAGAGAGAAACATACAAACCTTAAAATAAGGATTTTTATGTGGACACCCTTCCGGAAAAAACCACGGGACCTAGTCCAGCCATAAGAATCCACTAAGACAAAGTGAACAAGAACTTACGAGACTCAAACTTGACTCCTTTGGACTCGACACTATGATCCTTCAGTTCTTGGTCCTCCACGCCTTGAAAATTCATCATGTACTCACAAGTCCCATGATCAACTGTAACCGCTCGTACTTCTCTTTGTGTTTCAAAAACAGTCCACGATCTTCCAATCGATCTCTGTCAATGACGGCTTCGGATTCTATCGACCAAATCACACATCCACGATCCTTCTCGAATCGATCTCGTTACCAAAGGCTCTAGAACACTCCAGCCAAGTTTTTCTATCCAAAATGGGTTGATGGTTTGATAAGAATCAAATCCTAGATGGACTGCTTCAATGGAAAAGTCCACGCAAGGTATAATGAAGCTTTTGGCTTGCAAACTCTAGGATGAGAGACTAAATAACAAGGGGAGGATAGCAATCAAATATGGAGTTTCTATGAACTCTAGAGGTACCTTAAAATACTCTCAACACACTCCCAAAGTCTCCCAAAAATTTGTTTCCACGGATTAGGGGAGTTCTAGTTAAATAGAGGAACCAAAACCAAGGTTAGAAGTTGCTAAAAACGGAAAAAGGCAAGAAATCTGAAAAACCCATATCAGGGTCGACCCTGGGAGTACCTTGGATCGACCCAACCTTGAACTTCGGTCGACCGAAAGATCTCATAAGGTCGACCTTGGATTTTCTTGCTTTTTGGATTTTTATCCCATATAAAAACCTCCTATATCAAGGTCGACCCTCAATGGCCAAGGTCAAACTTGAGGTGCAGACCCGATTTAGAAACTCCATTTTTAGCCCTTGAACCCTTCATAAAAGTTATAGCTCTTTTTCATGCGGTCAATTTGATATATTATCGAGCAAAATCCAAGCTTCGGTTTGGGAGATCTGCCACCTACAAGCAACCTTGGTTTTTTTTGAGAAATTTCAGGATTTTAAACTTGTTTAGCACTACATATCTCAACACCTAGGTCCATATGATTAGTCTAAGATCATGTCCACCTAAGGTGTCATATTAGGTTTATTCTAAGTCAATTCCCACCTATGGTAGTATGGTATCTAGGTCACTTACTATCCGATGAGTGAAACGAAGGAAATGATCAACCGAGTCTTCAATGCTCTTTAACTTCACTTGTCGTGGATGCTTGACGGCAATGACACAAGATAGACACCTAGACTTAGTTGTTTTGACACCAGAATAATCTAACCTAAAACATGGACTTTACACATCCTCAGGCAGAGGAGTGTTCATCTTTCCAGCATTTTCCCTCCATCGAACAGAATATTCGATAAAGGATTCATTCTCTCTCCGAGTCATTCTCTCCAGATCTGCTCTTTGTGAGACCAAGTCAATGTTGTAGGAGTATTGAGCAACGAACACCTCACAGTGGTCTTCCCATGTGCAGATCTAGCTGGGTCAACTTTGGTGAACCACTGTATAGGGTTGGTCCTTTCGAATTTCTCTGAAATAGCTGCACCAGTAGCTTGTCACCGTGCTCTAACTGGAACAACTCTCTGTAGTAAACTTTTAGGTGTGTCTTTGGGCATCCTTTTCCATTGTATTTCTCAAATTTGGACATTTTGAAGTCACGAGGCAATTGAATCCCCAGATGCAGGCACATATCTCGGAAGTTAGTGGATAATAAGTTGTAGGACCCCTGGGCCCTCTTCACTAATTGTTCTAACCTCTCAATCCTGTCCTTGTAGAAGTCTGGGGTGTGGGCTGAGCTAGTTGATATGTCTGGCTGCTCTGTATTTTGTGGAATCCTTCCCATTGTGTTGACACCCTTGCTTAAGACACCCTTGCTTAAGCGTTGTTGGAGATTAAAGCTTATTTCGATTTGATTTAATTCATGGATTTTCAGATTTGTATTTGATGATGAGAATCGATATAGTTTCGGTATTTGGGCTATAACTCAATGACTGTAAGTCCAATTTTGATCCTTCAGTATATCGTTTCGAAGCCGTCGAAAAGATCTACAACTTTTGTAAAGAAATTTTTTCGAAAATCAATTGTTTTAAAGGTCAAAACCTCAATCAAAAATCTAGAGCGGGAAAATGAGTTTTCTAAATTAATTTTTCAAGAGGCTTTCAAATTTTTCCTTAATTCCATATTTGACTTGAGAGCATAAGATACAATTAAATCGTTTATCGAGCTATTATTTAATTAAATAGTTTAATTATTTGATTCAAGAGCACGGGCTGAGATTTAATTAAATTGTTTAATTATCTGCTACGAGTTCACGGGCTATCATTTAATTAAATGTTAATTATGATATCCTAAATGGTCTCCTAAAAGGTTTAAGGGAATAATACCATAATTATTGTAGTTAATCTAGATCAATTACATGTGCTCAGAAATAACGGCTACATAGTATTTATAAGTTTTTATGTGATTAATAGTTAATCAAGTAATTACATAAATGCCATTGGTTGAGATACAGGGTTTTATCTCAAGTGAATTTTAATTGATAGAGATCAATTATTTCATGGACATTTAATACAATTGTTTAGGGTATTATTTTATTTAATTATTAAATCAGATAATCTCTAAAGTAGTTGGCCCTTATGGAAAATTTTGAATTTATCTATTATTGATTTTGAATTTAATTTTGGAATCAATATATGGTGATATTAAAAATTAGCAATTTACTGATTTTTAGTTTAGTCTTTTAATAATTATTAGATCAAAATAACATGGAAAGGATTAGATCCCTAGGCTAGCCGAATTTAATATGGTGTTTTCTATTTGTTTATCAATTGAGGAATGTAAAGAATGAATTTTAGGGTTAGATTAAATCTTAGAGAAATTGTTTCTCTCAATGATTTCTCAAGCATTAAAGGAAAATAGTTTTCTTTTAATGATGATCTAAAGCCCTAGGATCTCATTCTAGACATGCTTGCTTTATTAATTGTTTTAGGCTTTTTCTACTAAATGCTAATAGAGGCTTAAACCATATGGGAAATAATTTCCCTAAGGTTAGCTACAACTCTTGTTGAGGTTATGGACTTTCTAAGATATTTGTCAAGCCATATTATTATTCATAGTTGATGAATGGTTAATATATATTCTTGTTGAATGGTGGATGAGTTCCATAATCATGCCTTCTTCTCTCTCTATTCTCTTCTCTTTCTTCTTATAGATTTTACTCTCCTTGAGCACCCTATTTTGGGTGGTTTCTCAAGGTTTCTTATTTTGAATATGATGTAATTTTAGTATTAAGAGTTACTGATTTTTTTTATAGAGAAATCGAATTGAAGATAGAAGATGATGGTGATCGCATGGAGAATCAATCTCGGAAGGCGTTCTACAAGAGTAGTTGTAGGATTTCTAAGATAGCATGATCATGTGGACCTATTGTGTGGGTATATTATGTATTTCATGTGATGATTTGTTATAGCTTTTAGTTGTTTAGAAAAGTCCATAACCCTTGTGATAATATGATTATCATTTTTGTGCAAATTTTGGATAATTGGATCAAACCCCACAATATGTATTTTGTTGAAACATAAAATGTTTTTTTAAATAAAACATTATTTGTCACGCCCCAAAATACACCCTAGGAGTTTAGGGATACTTTAGTCATCACAATACTTAACCTGTCAAACCATCCTGTGATGAATAAGGCAAAACATAATATAATAAAGATATTAAACAGAGTGCGGAAGTTCACAATAGGGCGGAAGCGTAAACCAACTTTTTCTTTTCTATAACTATGGCCGGTAATCCAAGTTAGATACATAACATCAACAGTAAAGGTGGACATGCCCACCAATCAAAATGCAAAGAAACTCTAACAGTTACTCAACTCAACAGAAATCAAGATACCGCCACACATCTAGATCCCTATCCGCATGTGTCTGCATTGGGATAGGAGGCTCTCTCTCTTCCACATATTCCTCTTCTACCCAAGGCTCGGGGTCGAAGGCACCCTCCGGACCTGCCGACATGAAAGTACGACTGAGTATGGAATACTCAGTGAGTACGAGCTACTAGCTAACAATAGTAATAACGAAACTCAAGGCTAATAATTACAGATAATTCATAACATAGAATTTAAAGCAATACTATGATCGTGACATGCATGGACTGATACAAAACCTCCGATAAAACTTATACTTTAAAAGCCATGTCTCATTCATGAAATAGCTTTTCGTGTTTTTCAAACTTGCTTGTCGTGTAAGAAGACTTGTTCTTGTCTCGTGGGAATCACATGTGTCTTGTTTTGCTTGGAATTACTAATTCTTGCTTGTCTTTTCATGTCTTGACTTGCCTTGCCATGTTTACTTGTGAGCCAAATGTTAGTGCCCCTTATAGCGACTTGTGAGCTGGGAATGTAAATTCCCTTCAATGATTATATATATATATATAGAAAAGGGGTACACAAATATCCTTGACTGGCCCTCTGTCCGGCTTGATCAACTTGTTTACTTGTGAGCCAGGTATGACATATCTTGCGATATGTCTTACCCTTGACCGGCCCGATGTTCAGCTTTATCATGCTTGTTTACTTGTAAGCCAAGTATGAAAAATTCAGGGGATATGCCCTACCCTTGACCGGACCGATGTCCGGCTTCATCATTTGTAGCGTAAATCACATTATCTTATTTTCGTTTTTTTACATATACTTTATAAAATCTCGGTTAATGCATGCATGTGTGTGTGTGTGTAGTAATTCGTAGTAATTATGATTACATGTACAACTAAAATAATGGTATATGGCATTTCAATTCTTATTAAAATCATGTGGGAATTTGAATCAAGCATATAGAGTAGGGGATCATTTCATCAAGCACTTGGTAAGCATCACATTTGTGGTCATTTTATTCAAGTTCTTAGGTTCATACATTCGATCCACACAAGGGGTGTGTTTATTATGAGTAAAATGCCCTTCTACCATTTTCAATCACACACTTACATACATCCATATGGCATCTAATTGCCTCAACCCATCCACCATTCATACATTCAACGCCATTTTCTTATCTTGGTTATTTTTGGAAATTTAAAGCATTTCAAGAGAGGAGTTATCTAAGATCAACCAACAAGGATTCTTTTAAGAGAACCTAGGTTATTACCAAGTTAGTTAGTAAGGGTATACTAACCTTGAGATCAACACTTGATCTTGGAGAAAACCCTTGTTTGAAACTCTCAACTCGATATAGGGTGATCCCACTTGAAGAAAATGCTCTAAGCTTGAAATGGGGGTTGATCCAACCTTGATCTTGCTTCTCTTGATCTCCAATCTCTTAAATCCACAACCCCACCTTAAATTTCCCTTTCCTCCTTTCTCTCCTCTAGGTTTTGAAATCCCCCAAATGAAATCCCCTATCAAGTCAAAGGTTTAAAACCCTCAATTCTGGAATCAGCTACCGCGTGCGATCGATCGCGCACTTAACTATGATCAATTGGAGATTAGTGCGATCGATTGCACATGGATACGATCTGTCGCACTTGAACCCGAAGCTTTTGGTGTATTTTTTTCCTGCATGTGATCGTTCGCACACCCTTACAATCGATTGCAGATCCTTGTGATCTGTCGCACCTGGAGACCACCCATCCATCGCATATGGCCCAGAAGGTTTGGGACCCATTTCACCTGCATGTGATCGATCGCACCTAACCTGCAATCGATCGCACTCCCCAGATTTTGGTTTCTTTCCCCTGCAGACCCGTAGGGGTTTTTCAAACCTCATTTTCACCATTCTTAAGGTCCGAAACCCCCTCTTACACACTGCACTTGAGTCGTTATCATCTATTGTTCATAAAATACCCAACTGTAAATACGGGAGAGCCAATAGGCCTTGAATACACTATTCATTAGCTACGAAAAGTTTCGGGGTGCTATATCTTCCCCCCTTACAAAAATTTCATCCTCGAAATTAGGACGGTACATGCATGCACAAAACAACAACGAATACAAAAGAGAATGCCAAAGTTTTAAACAAACATTTGAGGATATTTTTGTAGCCTCTTCCATCGAATGGTGTTGACATCTTGCAAGGACAAAGGGAATGGTTTTGTTGTGCAAGACTTGATCTCGCCTATCCAAGATCTAGATTGGTTGTTCTATTAGTATGAGATCCTCCCGAACCTCTAATGGGTCAAGCTCGATGACATGTGAAGGGTCTGGGATATATTTCCAGAGCATAGAGACGTGAAATACATTGTGGACAGTTGCCATATGAATGGGTAGAGCAATCCGGTATGCCAATTCACCCACTCTGGTGATGATTTCGAATGGACCCACATATCTAGGGCTGAGCTTGCCTCTCCTTCCAAACCTCATAACGCCCTTTGTCGATGAGATTTTAACAAAGACCATGTCACTCACTCTGAACTCTAAATCTCGTCTTCGGTTGTTTGCATAGCTCTTTTGGCGGTCCTGTGCAGCCTTCAACCTTTCTCTGATTACCCTGACCCTGTCTGCGGTCTGTTCTATCAATTCGAGGCCCAACACCTTTCTTTCCCCGACTTCATCCCAGTGCAAAGAAGATTTACAACTTCTCCCGTATAGGACCTCAAATGGTGCCATTTGGATGCTAGCCTAATAGTTATTATTGTAGGCGAACTCTACCAAAGGCAAGTGATCTTACCAATTGCCTTTAAAGTCTAGCATGCATGCACGGAGCATATACTCTATCACTTGATTTACTCTCTCGGTTTGTCCATCCGTCTGAGCGTGAAAAGCCTTACTAAAGTCTAAATGGGATCCTATGGCGCTCTGAAAGCTCTTCCAGAATCGGGATGTGAATCTAAGATCTCTGTCTGACACAGTGCTCACTGGTACTCCATGCAACCTGACTATCTCTTTGATGTACAATGCCGCTAGTTGGTTTGATTTGAAGGTAGTCTGATACGGAAAGAAATGGGCGGACTTCGTCAAACGATTCACTACAACCCATATTGCATCTGAGTTCCTTGCCGTTAATGGCAACCCCACAATGAAATCCATAGAAATGTTATCCCATTTCCACTCGGGAATAAGAAGGAGCTGCAAAAGATATGCCGATCTCCTATGTTTGGCTTTGACTTGCTGGCACACCATGCACCAAGACACATATTCCGCTACTTCTCTCTTCATGTTCCACAACCAAAAATGTCCCTTGAGGTTCCAATACATCTTTCTTCCCCTACGATGTACCATGTACTTAGAATGGTGGGCTTCATCTAAAATTTCTCTCCGGAGATCTACATTTTTGGGGACACAAAATCTACCCTTGAACGTGATTGCCCCATCACCATTCGTTACGAACTCTTCACTTCCTTTGCTAACCACTTTGTCATGGAAAGCAATTAAAACGACATCCGCTATTTGCAACTTCTGGATCCGATATATGATGCACGGTTTCACCGTGATATTTGTCATCAATGGCCCATGAGTAGGAGGACCAAAACTAATGTCAAGGTTGGAGGAATCCTCCAACAACTTCCACTCTCAAACCATCATATATGCAACAAGCCCATATGACTTCCTACTCAATGCATCTGCCACTACATTTGCCTTACCTGGATGGTATTGAATGGAACATTCGTAGTCTTTCAAAAATTCTACCCATCGTCTTCGCCTCAGATTCAACTCCTTCTGGGAAAACAAATACTTCAGACTTTTGTGGTCTATGAACACTTCAAACTACTCCTCGTAGAGATAGTGGTGCAAAATCTTCAAGGCAAAAACAACCACAGCGAGCTCTAAGTTAAGTGTAGGGTAGTTCTTCTCATGCTCCTTTAGCTGTCGAGAAGCATAAGCAATAACCTTCTTGTTTTGCATTAGAACATACCCTAACCCAACATGCGAGGCATCACTATACACGATAAAACCACCACTCCCGGATGCCACAGTGAGGATGGGAGCCAAGGTGAGCCGCTTCTTCAGCTTCTGGAAGGTGGTCTTGCATCTGTCACTCCATACAAACTTAGCATTCTTCCGAGTGAGATATGTGAGTGATTCAACTAAACTGGAGAACCCCTCTACAAATCTCCGATATTAGCCTGCCAACCCAAGGAAACTACGTATCTCGGTAATGCTCTTGGGCCTCCCCCAGCTCATTACTGTCTCTATCTTCGCCGGATCAACTAAGATGCCTTCAGACAATACCACATGTCCAAGAAACGTCAGTTTTTCCAGCCAAAATTCACACTTGCTCAATTTGGCATATAGCTTATGCTCTCTTCACATCTCTAGAGCAAGGCGGAGGTCTCGTGTGTGATCTTCCAGTGTTTGGGAATAAACACAATCACGCATCGATCTAAGTACGATCGGAACACCCCGTTCATTAGATCCATAAAGGTTGCCGGCGCATTCGTGAGACCGAAAGGCATGACAAGAAACTCGTAGTGCCCGTAACGAGTCCTGAACACTGTCTTTGGAATATCTTCTGCCTTGATCTTTAGTTGATGATACCCTGATCTAAAATCAATCTTGGACAAGAATCTCGCTCCCTTCAATTGGTCAAACAAGTCATCTATCTGTGGTAAAGGATAACGGTTCTTGATTGTGACCTTGTTTAACTGTCGGTTGTCAATGCACATACGCATTGAGCCATCTTTCATCTTCACAAACAGCACTGGGGCACCTCATGGTGAGACACTCGATCTAATAAATCCAAGGCTTTGAAGTTAATGCACCTTCAACTCTTTAATCTCAATCGGGCCATCCTATAAGGAGCCCTAGAGATCAGAGTAGTGTCGGGCGCAAGCTCAATCGCGAACTCAATCTCTCTATCTGGAGGCAATCCGGGCAATTCCTCTGGAAAAACATCCAGGAACTCACTCACAACCGGAATGGTTGAGGAGTTTTGTGCCTCTTGGTTCGTTAAGCTTAAAGCTACGAAGTGAACAATATCCCTTCTTTGTAGCCCTCTGAAGTGCAATGGCTTTTCTCCTTCCGGCTTGAAGTTCACCACCTTCTCAAAACATGCTACATGTCCACGGTGGTTTGATTGCTAATCCATCCCAAGGATGATATCGAAGTCCAGGTCTTGAAAATCTAGAATGATCAGGTCGGCCAACAACTCATTCTGTCCCACTTGAACCACACTGTCCTTGTATATCCGATCTGTGTCAATCGACATGCCAAGCGGAGTTGAAATGGTTAACTCCCGCTCCAACGGACTGGGTTCATCTAAAAAACCCTTCGCAAAACAAGGCGAGACGAGGGAATGAGTGGATCCTATGTCGATCAACACTCGGGCTAGACATTCGTTCACTAATAAAGTGTCTATGTAATTGCATAACTATCATCAATAGATTTTAAGCAAGAACACACATCATACATAGGTAACCTATTATATAACTAACCAACATATCACATAATAGTAAGCATTCACAACTTAGAAACTCTAGCATCCTTGCGTACCTTGCACGACATCATTGGATGCACATGCGTCTCTCTCGGACAAGGCAAAGACTCATCCTTGACTTGCTTGACGAGGTGGCCATGTAGATTGTGAGAGCCTCGATGTTGGTAATGAGCTCTGCTACGAGGACTGTCTGATAGGGGGCCAACTCCCTTGAGGCTGGGCCGGCATCTGACAATGGGGAAAATCTCGAATCAAGTGGCCTTGATCACCACAGTGGAAACATCCACCTGAGATCTTCCGGCAATCTCCTACCAAGTGTCTTCTCCCACAATAGGTGTAGGGCTCATATGCGTAAGTGGAGGGCACATATCCCATCGACATGTGACACTACGGGGCGAGGAACCTGTGTAGGAGCCGGGCATGAAGCCGGTGTAATAATAGGGCGTGTAGACTGAGGTGTCGAGTACAACCTCTGTGACAGTGCCGACCCTGAAGGCTGAGAAGAACTAGTCCTAGCCCTCTTCTCCCTTGAACTACTAGACTGACCTTTCTCCATTCCCCTTCTCTTGAAGAATTCCTTATGATTCAGCTTTGCCAAGAGTGCTTTGTCCACTACCTCGGAATATGTCTCATGCCTGAACATTGAGACTCGATCCCTGAGGTAGGCCTTCAATCCCTTTTCAAACTTCTGAACCTTCATAGCCTCGATAGCTATCATATGAGGAGCAAATCTTGATAGCGCCAAAAATTTTGCCTCATAAGTGGCCACAAACATATTACCTTACTCCAAGGTAATAAACTCAACTTCGTTCTTCTCCTTCATTCCCACCGGAAAGTATTTCTTGTAAAAAACGTCCAAGAACTTTCCCCAAGTCCAATCTTGGCCCTGTCAGGTCAACTCCTGAGTCCTAAGTGCAGACCTCCACCAATGGTCGGCCTCACCTTCTAACATGAAGGTGGCCCAAGTGACCCTCTTTGCCTTAGTAGGCAAAAATATGGAGAATATCATTTTAAGTTGCTGAATCCATGGTTCGGTGGGTAATGGATCAATACTCCCACAAAATACCGGAGGCCCCATCCTCTGGAAAGCTTCTATTCCGGCTTGTGCTAGATTTGGAGGAGCAACTATAAGTGCATCAGCAGGATTAGACAAAGCAGGTTGCCTAGCCGCTAGCATAGCCAAAGTCTTGGCTATGGATGCGAAAGCTTGAGCAAAGTCGGGTTGCTTATCACCCGAGGGGGCATCACTTCCACTACCCCTTGTATTATATCCGTGACCCCGCGCACCGTGTCTCATGATTTACTCCTGAGATTGACAGTACAACATGAGTCTAACTTGGATATACATTTAATTACCATTTCACAATTTACTCAACACATACTAAGCATATAACAACACGCTAAGGTATACATACAACACAATCGGCATACAATTTGTTTTTCTGGCGTATAACCTTAAGTTCGGTTGGGTTACAACCGGTTATAGACTAAGAATAAGAATTAGTCTATACTTGGAATACAACTCTTCGAAATGACCCTATTGCCTTGTTCAATCATGGTATCAGTTCTAAGTGACCCTAGGGACTCTAATGCCTAAAGCTCTGATACCACTTCTATCGCGCCCCAAAATACCCCCTATGTCGCGACCCAAAATCCCCCCTAGGAGTTAGGGATACTTTAGCTCGTGACCATCGTATCATACCCTCCTGTATGATACATAAGGCACACATACATCCTGTCAGAGTACACAATTGATAACATATAGCGGAAGCAATTTAATAACTCACCTATAGTTAGGTTAAAGTCTAAACCAACAGAATATCCAAAATATGATGTATGGAGTGGACAAGTTCCACTCTCAACATACACAAAATATCAGTGTCATCTCTCTTTCTCTCAACAGAAATCAAAATCGGGCCACCTATCCAGTGCTCCCTTGTCCTGGTAATGATCCATAGAAGGCTCGGGTTCGTAGTACTCATCCTCCACCCATGGATCCGAACCGCAAATATCAAATGGAACACGTGCACCTGTCGAAGTCAATAATCGACTGAGCATGGAATACTCAGTGTTTATAAACTACTAATGAACAATGAAACAATAATATCACGGAGCATGCAAGACATAGAGCCGTAGAGCGTAGAAATCCGTGAAAACCCGTATTAGTCCAAAACCATTTCCTTATGAGTTCCTTATGAAATCCAAAACCGTATGAGTCTTATGAGCATATGAGAATCAAGTCTTGTGAGTTCTATGAGTTCCTTAGAGTTCTTATGAATTCTTATGAGTCGTGATGTCTTAGAGCACATATGAGCTTGTGAGGTCTGACTTATGAGACTTGTGAGATCTTATGAGCTGGTGAGCATTCCCTTGTGAGACTTATGAGCTAGAGGTTAGTACCCGCACAATCCTGGGCTACCAACCTCCTTGATTCTTGTGAGATTTCTTAGAGCCAGGCATGATATATCCTTGGATATACCTTACCCTTTACCAACCCGATGTTTGGCTTTATCAATGCTTATGAGCTTAGTAGCTTATGAGTTTTAGAGATTCTTATGAATGCTTCGATAAACCGTGCTTATGAGGAAATCATAGAGACATGCGAGACATGTAAACCTTAGAGTACTTAGAAATTTTAAAGTGCATAAAGTGCTTGTGAACAACATGCTATACTTAGAAGTCTTAGAAACATAGAATCATAGGCATAGAGATATCAAAATAATGATAGCTGACAAACCATCCAATTTCATCAATCCATTTCATTCAAGAACAACTCAATCATACCATAGTTTAGCTTGAGAGAATGTCATGTGGTAAATAGTATAGAGTTTAGGCTATGCTAGTTAGTAAAGTGTAGTTACCTTTAGAAGAACCAAAAACCTCCACATGGAATCCTTGAAAGCAAGGTTCAAGTTCCAACAAATGAGAAGAACACCTTCTTAGTTGAGAAGATCAACTCAAACCAAAGCCTCAAAGCTTTCCTTCCTTCTTCTCCTTCTTTCTTTTTAACTTTCTCTCAAAAACTTCCTCTCTAGGGTTCTTGTAACCCTAGACCATGAAATTGGGGTATATATAGGGGTTTGGGGTGAGCCAAAACCCCATAACACCCTTAAAATAACTCCAGAGTTGGTTACAAGGCAAAATAGCCTCGACCGGTCGACTGGTAGAGAGGTTCGGTCGATCGATCAAATGACCTCTCTCGACCGGTTATGAGGTTCGGTCGACCAGTGGCTGTTTGGTCGACCGGTAGCACAATCGATCGACCGGTTTTGCCTGTTTTCTTCCCCTGTTCTTCTGTTTTTGGCCTGTGCTTTGTTCTTTTCACTTCTTCTACTTACTCCTATACTTATTGTAATTTAAAACATTTTTCATTAACTTTATGTTTTAAATTAAAATAAGGAAGTACACCCTATTTGAATCCAATAAAAATACTTAAAAAATCCAATTCTTCATAATTCAAAATCTGATTTTCCAGTTCTAGGCAAAACCCGATAAATCCGATTTGTTGTAAACTTTTCAATTGTCCGGAAACCACTCTAATCATATGAATAAAATCCCATAAAATCAACTAAGCTTAGTTAACCTATAAACAACCATTACTGGGACCTTCTATCTCTAAATTCAAAAAATTTCATTACATGGTCACTATTCACGCCACTATTCACAGGCTATGAAGTGAGGTCCGGGGTTCTACACCCTAGGAGTTTAGGGATACTTTAATTGTGACTATACTTAACCTGTCCAACTATCCTGTGATGAATAAGGAAAAACATAATACAATAAAGATATTAAACAGAGTGCGGAAGCTCATAATAGGGCGGAAGCGTAAACCAACATTTTTTTTTCTATAACCATGGTCGGTATTCCAAGTTAGATACATAACATCAACAGTAAAGGTGGACATGCCTACCTATCAAAATACAAAGAAACTCTCATAGTCACTCAGCTCAACAAAAATCTAGATACGGCCACACATCTAGATCCCTATCTGCCTGCGTCTACATCAGGATAGGCAGCTCTCTCTCTTCCACATATTCCTCTTCAACCCAAGGCTCAGGGTCAAAAGCACCCTCCGGACCTGCCGACATGAAAGTACGACTGAGTATGGAATACTCAGCGAGTACAAGCTACTAGCTAACAATAGTAATAACGGAACATAAGGCTAATAATTACAGATAATTCATAACATAGAATTTAAAGCAATACTATGCTCGTGACATGCATGGAGTGATGCGAAACCTGTAATAAAAGTTATACTTCAAAAGTCATTTCTCGTTCTTGAAAATAGCTTTTCATGTTTTTCAAACTTGCTTGTCGTGTAAGAAAACTTGTTCTTGCCTCGTGGGAATCACATGTGTCTTGTTCTGCTTGGAATTACTTATTCTTGCTTGTCTTTTCATGTCTTGACATATCTTGACTTGCCTTGCCATGTTTACTTGTGAGCCAGATGTTAGTGCCCCTTGTAGCGACTTGTGAGCTGGGAATGTAAATTCCTTTCAGCGATTATATATATACCAACATCCTTGACCGGCCCTCTATCCAGCTTGACCAACTTGTTTACTTGTGAGCCAAGAATGACATATGTTGTGATATGCCCTACCCTTGACCGGCCCGATGTCCGGCTTTATCATGCTTGTTTACTTGTGAGCCAGGTATGACATATCCAGGGGATATCTACCCTTGACCAGCCCGATGTCCGGCTTTATCATTCATAGTGTAAATCACATGGTCTTATTTTCATTTGTTTACATATACTTTAAAAAATATCGGTTAATGCATGCATGTGTGTGTGTGTAGCAATTCATAGTAATTATGATGACATGTACAACTAAAAGAATGACATATGACATTTAAATTCTTATTAAAATCATGTGGGAATTTGAATCAAGCATATAGAGTAGGGGATCATGGATATCATGTTAGAAAAAGGTACACAACTCATGCATATCACATTATTCCTTAAACTTGTTAATGTCTCATTCATGCATTTCATCTAGCACTTGGTAAGCATCACATATGTGGTTATTTTATTCAAGTTCTTAGGTTCATACATTCCATCCACACAAGGGGTGTGTTTATTATGAGTAAAATGCCCTTCCACCATTTTCAATCACACACATACATACATCTATACGGCATCCAATCGCCTCAACCCATCCACCATTCATACATTCAACACCAATTTCTTATCTTGGTTATTTTTGGAAATTTAAAGCATTTCAAGAGAGGAGTTATCTAAGATCAACCAACAAGCATTCTTTTAAGAGAACCTAGTTTATTACCAAGTTAGTTAGTAAGGGTGTACTAACCTCGAGATCAACACTTGATCTTGGAGAAAACCCTTGTTTGAGAATCCCAACTTGATAGAGGGTGATCCCACTTAAAGAAAATACCCCAAGCTTGAAATGGGGAGAGATCCAACCTTGATTTTGCTTCTCTTGATCTCCAATCTCTTCAATCCACAACCCCACCTCGGATTTCCCTTTCCTCCTTTCTCTCCTCTTTCTCTCATCTAGGTTTAGAAAACCCCCAAATGAAATCCCCTAATAAGTCAAGGGTGTAAAACCCTCAATTTCGGAATCAGATACGCATGCGATCGATCGAGCACTTAATTGCAGTCGATCGTGTATCAGTACAATCGATCACACATGGATGCGATCTATCGCACTTGAACCCGAAGCTTTTGGTCTGATTTTTTTCCTGCATGCGATCGATCGCACACCCTAATGACCGATCGCAGATCCCTGCGACCTGTCGCACCTGGAGACCCATCCATCGCATATGGCCCAGGAGGTTTGCGACCCATTTCACATACATGCGATCGATCGCACCTAACCTGCGATCGATCGCACTCCCCAGATTTTGGTTTCTTCTCCCTGCAGACCCGTAGGGGTGATTCCAACCTCATTTTCACCATTCTTAGGGTCTGAAACCCCCTCTTACACACTGTACTTGGGCCGTTATCATCTATTTTTCATAAAATACCCAATTCGAAATACGGGGAGAGCCAATAGGCCTTGAATACACTATTCATTATCTACGAAAAGTTTTGGGGTGCTACATCATTATAGTCCTTTCAAACGTGCTTCATGTAGTCCATGTTGAAATTTTTACATGGAATTTGTTACTTGCATGATTATGAGATAATTGTTCCTTAATTGGCATAAATGTAAGCTAACAATATTCACGATTATGGAAAGTGCTTGAGAGACACTTATAAACCCTAGTAAAGAGTTGTTTAAAGACTCCCATAATTTCATTTAGACTTAGGGTTGGTGAACCCTAATGTGCTAAAATTAATTCGTAGAGAATTAAAGGGTAATATAGTCCATTTTGACTTAGGGGTTTTAGTGATGCACATGGACACTTAATAATTGATATTTTGGGCTCATGATGCTTGGTATGACCAATGGTCCATCATATGGATGAATGAACCCTCAAAGGCCCATCGATGTCATGACATTTGTACCCTTGGATGAGATCCATTAAGATTTCTGGGGCTAGTGGGAGTTCATTGGAATTAGTTTGATCTAATTAAACAAAATTTGATTTATTATCGTATGATGATTTTGCATATTGTTTTATACATGTGATACAATGATATATATTGTGAATGTTTATGATATATTCATGAGATGTATAATTTGTTCATAATATTTTGTTTTCCCTCTAAAAAAATATTAAGTGAATTAAAATGGGCTAATTTATCCTACGGGATAATTTGTCCTATGACCTTCCATTATCAATAAGACTAGGAATTAATTAGCCTGAGTTTTATCTTGCCAAAAGGTTTTGACATAGCTCAGTCTGAATTAAACTCCTAGAGCCTTATAATAGATAGGTTTGTGTATGGCCTGATAAGGAGTGTCAACTAAAATGAGGGCACAACCCTACTCGATCATATAACGAATTGAGAATGATGGGTTCCACTTAACCAAGGAACATGACGGCTGAAATAGTGACAATCATGTTGTCCTTGGAGGTTGCAAGAAAATTAGGAATCACTGATTTACATAAGGAGTTATGCATGAGATGTTCAGGTGATGGATAGTTACTATCCACATTGTAGTGCATATGTAATATTATCCTAAAATGGAAGACTACATGTGTATTATAAGGCACCCAATGCTCATCAGAAATATGAAGTAGCATATTTCCTAATTTTATAGATTGAGGGGTCTATAAAATTTGACTGAATGATGAGCAATATCATTAAAGATTAAAAACCTTGATCTAATAATATTATAATCTGTGATATTATGATGTATTTTTTTATTCATTGTCATGTCATTCTATAGCCACCTTACCAAGACTTTAATGAGAATCTCTTGACCAATTCAAAGTGTTTAGAATGGAAAAGGAATCTCAAGTTTCTGCTTATTATCTAAAGAATTGCCCAAGTTCTCACTACTAATGTTAAATCTCATTTGAGATGTTTACAGAATACAATAGGACTGCTAGGCAGCATACTATATAAAAGGACAAGTGGACATCAAGTTGACTAGGGAAACCCAGTCATAAAGAATATGATAAAGATCATAGGATTCATAAATCACAATTCTTGGTGTTGAGATAAATTGAAATAAATCTATGGGATCAGAGGATATGATCCTCAACTAGCTCCCAGAGTCCTTTAATATGGTTATGTTGAACAAGTAGAGAATTAGATTTTCTGAAATCCCACATGTTGCATATGGCTAAGAACCTTTAAAGAGTTCAATGCTACTTGCAAAGATGTTCAAAAGCAATTAGATTCTCTAAATCCTGAGCATTTATGTAAAGGAAAGAAATCCAAGATTTTCTTAAAGAAAAGATATTCTGGTAGTATGGACAAGGGCTCTTCTGAGAAGAAAGGAAAATATAAGGATTGTACTTCATAGTGAATCAATTGGTCATTTGATGCAGGACAAACCTTTGGAAGGATTGTCCAACTTGAATACTCATCAAGTTCAACTTAAATGTTGGAACCTAATGCTTAGTATGATCTTGCATCAGTGTAATAGTTGCATGTTTGCTAAGGAGAAGGAGAAGTAGAAGTCCGAGTAGATAAAACTTCTACTTGGGAATGGGACTAAAGCAATAGTTGTTATAGTCATCATTGGGATATTTTTATGAAAACTAGCTCAAAATAAGATTTTATTCTTAGAGACTATGTATGTGTCAATTACTTGCAGAAATTAGATTTCTTCTATTGTTACTATTATAACATTAATTTGTATCTGACACATCCCTTAGTCTTTATGAACTTAGTCCTATGAGTAATTATCATAGAGAAAAATGTGTCTTCCTATATTGTATTAATACACACGGATGATCGTAGTCATATGAATCTTCCATTAAGAGGTAGCTAACTTTATTTCACCTTCTTTGAAAAGTTTAAGGAATTCTGCAATGAAATAAAGAAAAAAAGCTAGGTAAGTCTTCCATGTATTTCCCGATGACTTACCGGGACTGCCTCCATGCACTACGATTTATAGGGCTCCATACAGGATGGCTCCAGATGAACTTAAGGAGTTGAAGAAGCTGATAGAAGAGCTGTAGCAGCTCGATTTCATTCGATTGAGTGTGTCATCATAGGGAGCTCTAGTGCTCTTCGTAAAGAAGAAGGATCGGTCAATGAGGATGTGCATCGACTACAGGCAGCTGAATATGGTCACGATTAAGAACCGTTATCCATTGCCTCGGATAGACAATTTGTTTAGCCAACTGAAGGGACCAAGGTTCTTCTCCAAGATTGATCTTCGATCCAGTTACCATCAGTTGAAGATCAAGTCTGAAGATGTTCCAAAGATTGTCTTTAGGACTCGGTACAGGCACTACGAGTTCCTAGTTATGCCCTTTGGTCTGACGAATGTGCCGGCTGCTTTTATGCATTTGATGAACCGGGTGTTCAGACCTTTCCTCGATCGGTGTGTCATTTTTTTTGTCGACGACATCTTAGTGTATTTCCAAACACGGAAAGATTATGATCGAGACCTTTGCCTTACACTTGAGACTCTTCAAGAGTATAGACTGTATACCAAGTTGAGTAAGTGTGAATTTTGGTTGGAGAAAGTGGTGTTCCTTGATCATGTGGTATCTGTTGAGGGTATTTCAGTAGACCCAGTGAAGATAGAGGCCGTGATGAAATGGGAGAGACCCAGGAGCGTTACCGAGATACATAGCTTCCTTGGTTTGGCAGGCTACTATAAGAGATTCGTAGAGGGATTCTCCAGCTTAGCGGCACCGCTCACGAACTTAACGTGGAAAAATGTCAAGTTCGCTTGGAGTGACAAATGTGAAATGAGTTTCATGGAGTTGAAGAAGCGGCTTACTACGGCCCCCATTCTCACAATGCCATCTGGGAGTGACGATGTAACACCCCAAAATACCCCCTGGGAGTTTAGGGATATTTTAGGTGTCACACTGCGAACCTATCAAACCATCCTGTAATGCACAAGATAAAATACAGTACTTATAACGATAATCAAAGCGCGGAAGCTATCATATATGCGGAAGCGTAAACAAATTTTCATTTCTTCTGATGATCCAAAATAGTATTCCAAGTTAACATAAATACAAGACATGTCTAAGCCTAAGGTGGACAGGCCCACCTATCAAAATATCAAAATACACCAAACCCTCTCATACTCTCCCCTCAACAGTAGTCGAGGTATGGCCACGCATCGAGGTCTCGGTCCGCCTGAGACTGTAATGGGATAGCCGACTCTCTCTCCTCTGTGTACTCTTCCTCGACCCAAGGCTCCGGGTCGAGGGCTCCCTCAGTACCTGCCGACATGAAAGTACGGCTAAGTATGGAATACTCAGCGAGTACAAGCTACTAGCAGACCATAACAATAATAAAAACACATAATAGTAATATCATACAAGCAGTAATAGAAACATCACAAAGAAACAGTATAGGGCATGACACAATACAAGCATCCTGACGTGCGTACATGAATGCGAAAATGCCGATAAAACTCACGCTTGAAAACCCTTGTCATGTCCCGGTATGCCTCGTAGAAATCATGTATGCGTGCATGCATGAATGCATGATCATCATCTTGTAAACCTCCATCTTGTAAACTTGTGAGCCAGAGGCTAGCACCCGAATCTCCCTGGGCTGCCAACCTCCTTGATATGCGATGCACTTGTGAGCCAGAGGTTAGTACCCGAATCCTCCCTGGGCTACCAACCTCCTTGTTATGAAATGCACTTGTGAGCCAGAGGCTAGCACCCGAATCCTCCCTGGGCTACCAACCTCCTTGTTATGAAATGCACTTGTGAGCCAGAGGCTAGCACCCGAATCCTCCCTGGGCTACCAACCTCCTTGTTATGAAATGCACTTGTGAGCCAGAGGCTAGCACCCGAATGTCCCTGGGCTACCAACCTCCTTGTTATGAAATGCAATATTTCTTGTTGTTTATTATATGCACATGCTCTTGAAATCACGGTTCATGCTATCATGCGTGCTCGTGTACGTGTCCATAGTGACAATCATGATAATGGAAATAACCAAAATATGACATTATAATTCAATTCATGATATGAACATAAGTAACATAAGTAGTTTGCATAACCATTGATCAATTTATCACTTATAAGAACGCATGCATAAAACCCATTCCTATATTTCTTCATTGAGATCATTTATTCATGGTTTAGGTATTTTGTCAAACACTTTCATACATTATTCCTTAGTAGTTTATCTCCTTCTTTTAAATGCATATTTTCCATTCAATCACACAATGGTAAGTTTGTTATTTGTACTATGCCCATCCTCCATTTTCCAGTCACACATCATACATCACACATTCGGCATCCAATCGCCGTATCCAACCTCCATCCAAGCATCCCTACCATTTCTTTATCTTGTTTATATTTATTATAGATAACACATTTTGTAAAGAATAAAATATACTAACAAGAATCATATTTCATAAGGAAAACCTAGATTTATTGCTAGGGTAAGTTAGTAGGGTGTACTAACCTTGAATCGAAGCTTGATCTTGGTGTAGACCTTGATTTAAACTCCAACTTGGAAGAAGAAAGCCCTTACTCAAACTATACTTTCTTGGGTAGGAAACCCTCTTGAAAATACCGTAGAGAGTGCTGCCCTAGCTTGAGAAGGGAACCCCACACGAGCTTGAGTTGAAATCTTGAAGAAAACGTGCTTGGGGACGATCTAGGGTCTTCACCCCTTTGATTTCTTCTCCAATGGAAAACCCTATTTGCAAATCCCCTTCTCCTCTCTCTCTATCTCTCAAAATCCCTTAAGAGTTGTGAATGAAGCCCTAAAGGCTCGGGCAAGCCTTAAGGAGAAAGGGTTTAACCCCCAAAAGACGATAAAGCCCTTACTGAAATTTCTGCAAAAACGCGAAGACCGAGCGATCGGTGGTTATGACCGATCGATCGGTTGCCTACCGAGCGATCGGTGTTTATGACCGATCGACCGGTCAAAAACTCACTCTCTGGAAAATTTCCCCATACAAAATTTCTGACCGTGCGATAGCTACCGATCGATCGGTTGTGGACCGATCGATCGCTGACTGGACCGAGCGATCGGTGCTCTGTATGTCTAGACTGTTTTGACCATATCTTTTGACTCGCTCGTCGGATTTCGACGATTCAACTTGCGTTGGGTTCGTCTTTCGAAAACGCACATTTCTGACGTTTCGGAATTTCCGATTTCTCCCTTATTTATTAATGAGACTACAAAAACAGCCAATTAGCTACGAAGGTGCTATTCATTAAGGATGAAAAAGTCCGGGGTGCTACAGACGATTTCGTGGTTTATTGTGATGCCTCGAATATCAGACTGGGATGTGTTCTTATACAGCGCGGGAAGGTCATCGCCTATGCTTCTCAACAGTTGAAGGATCACGAAAAGAATTATTCTATGCACGACTTAGAGTTGGCCGCAATGGTATTGACATTAAATATTTGGTGGCATTACCTTTATGGGCAACAGTTTGATGTGTTCACAGATCATAAAAGCTTGAAGTATCCGTTTTCTGAAAATGAGTTGAACATACGGTAGCGTCGATGGGTGGAATTCATGAAAGACTGCGAATGCTCTATCCAGTATCATCCGGATAAGGCTAACATGGTATCAGACGCTCTGACCAAGAAGCCTCCTGGACTTGTAGCCCAAATGATGATTCACAATGGAAGATGTTAGAGGTCATGGCGAAACTCAATACCAGTTTTAGCATTTCCACATTTGGGTCAGTCATGGCTAATCTTACAGTCAGGCCTTATATCCAAGTTTGGATCCAAGAGTTGCAAGGTTCGGATGCAGAGCTGATTACTTACAGAGATAAGGCGGTTAGTAAGGGGAGTGATGAATTCTCTTTGAATGGGGACTGAGTTATCACATTTAAGGGAATGTTATATGTTCCTACAGATGCTGAGTTGAAAAGTGGAATATTAGATGAAGCTCACCGGTCCAAGTATATTGTGCATCCTGGTGGTTCGAAGATGTACCAAAACCTGAAGAGGCACTATTGATGACCTGTGTTGATCCCATTAGAGGACGTATAATGTAATTGTAGTCCCTCAGAGGTTTATCTTATTCTATTATCACTATATTAAAATTATTTCAATTTTAATTAACTCTTACGATTTGTGTTTATTTAAACTACTTTTTTTATTAGAAAATTAATTTTTTATAAATAGTGGTGAACATAAAATTAAGACACTTTACCCCTAAAAGAAGAGAGCATTCAAATATGTGAATAATACTAACATCAATCACGTCAATCAGTAATTGTCTTATTAAGTAGTGTGAAATTTTCTATCAATAAATCATTATTTTTTAAGAGAAAAGTATCTTCAAGAGATGCTCGTTTCTCTTCTTCTATCTTCTTCTCTATCAACTACGGCTCGTATGTAGTTGTGAATTGAGATCACACAAATAGAAATTTTGATCCGTCATCTCGTTTCAAATACTCAGATATTCGATTCAAATACTCGGGTGTGTACCTATTTTGGTCCCTTACTTCTTCAGAAGGTCGTTATTTAAGTTGCCTGATTTCCCTACAATAACAACTTCTATGATGGTAGTAGCTTATCCTCGCCTGAGAAGAGGATGTTTCATAGGACTTAAAACACCTTATTGGGTTATTTACTTACTTACATAATAATGTTATTTAAAAAAAAATTATAATCAATAGAACCAAAAGTTGTTATCATGTTATAAGCTAGGTATGAGTAGTTATAAGCCTGGTTCAACAATTTAGGTCATTCCACCCAAATCATAGTTTCAAATTTTTTGAATTTATCCACTAAATTTCAAATTTTTAACTTTGTTAATATTTTATTAAATTAAATATATTCTTGATATTTCATGAAACTTTGGAATATTTTGGCAAAAATAGTATGTTATTAAAATTTAATATATCTATATAGTATTATAGATTTCGGTTGAAATCAGCAAATTCGAAATATTAGACATTTCGATTTTGGGGGGTTAGATCCGAGATTTAGCGAAATTTATGGATTTTGAACTTTGGTTATAAGTGATTAAGTTGGTTAGATCATCACAACTAAAGTACCTCTAATTGATTTTCTTTCATAATCGATGATCAAAACGTGACAAGCAAAAATCCTATTGGAAGTGACCCCACAAAGTACAAAAACATAAAGATGGGACAAGGTCTAAAGACTCCATCCTATCTCCTACACTACAAGTTGCAATACATAGCAACTTTCAAAAACCTGAAATTTCATGAAAAGGTGATTGCCCAATTACTATCTTGTATTTATACACCGCCTACTTGTGTCAGTGGCAGTGGCAGGGTATATCCCTTACGGCTCACATTATATTTGGCGATTGCAAGAAAAAAAAAATTCTGACTCCACAAATCAATGGACATGTGGCGCTAAAGAGGGGGAGATAAATCAAGTGGGGAGAAGTCAAAACAATGGGTAGAAAATAAAATGACTTCCCCCCTTTTTAGCGCCTGTGTCCACTGATTTGTGGATGACCATAATTTTTTTTTCTAGCATCCCCGAAGGAAATCATGAGCCATCCCCTACAGTGGGTTGATCAGGGTTCATTCCCTTATGATACACGAAGTTAAGAATATGTCTCCGGTTTGGCTCAACTTCTAATGCTAGACTTTTGCTCTAAATTATTCATCTTAATAATGAATATATACTTATCTGGTTTATGTCATTATTATAATCGTAAGAATATCATCTCCTGATCTAAATGGTTAAGGCTCTTTGACATATTATTAGTTGGTTAATATAAAGAGAGAAATGGATTTTTGGAGTCACTAAAAAGAACATTGGTCTTTTACAAGGCTTTCAGGTTTTTGAGAGTGGGAGAGAAAGAGGGGTGTACATGGTTGTTAGGTGTGGTTTTCAAGTGTTGAAATACGTCTTATTGCATTTTATTTTATCATCATCCTCATAGTGGAAATACTATTTTTTTGGATATTAAGTTGAAGACTTGCAGGTTGATTTGTAGATGTAGGTTTCTACGCCGAACTATATAAATTCTTGTCTTGTGTTACAGTCTATTTTCTAGATACAATTTCTTGGTGTTTCTTGCTGCGATACTAACTGTCAAGAAGCAAAATAACCCCTAGGAGTTAGGGATACTTTAGCTCGAAACCGCCATATCATACCATCCTGTATGACACATAAGGCATATATATCATCGTGTCAGAGTACACAAGTTATACATAACAGAAACAATTAATAATCAAAGACTCATATCGTCAGGTTCAAGTCTAAACCAACAAATTATATCCAAGATATAAAGTATGGAGTGGACAATTCTCACTCTTAATACCATCAAAATATAAGTATCCTCTCTCTCACTCTCTCAACAGAAACTGAAATCGGGTCGCCCATCTAGTGCTCCCTCTTCCTGGTAATGATCCATGATAGGCTCCAGCTCGTAATATTCTTCCTCTATCCAAGGCCCCAAACCATATAAGTTGAAGGAACACGTGCACCTACCGAAGTCAATAATTCGGCTGAACATAGAATACTCAGTCACATACAAACTACTAACTAACAGTGAATAATAGCATGAACATGCAAAAGCTTAGAGTATATCATAAGTGAAAGTAGTTTACCAAAATCATTTTCTTAACAGTGTTCGTGTGAAATAAAACCAAGTAAATCTTGTGAGGTCATATGATAATCATGTTCTTGTGAGTTCTTGTGAATTCTTGCGAGAGTTAGGATTCCTTGTGAGCATGCGAGATCTGAGTATGCATGATTTCTTGTGAACTTGTGAGGTTGTGAGATATGACAACTTGTGAGTCCATGTATAGTGGGATTCCTTGTGAGCTTTGAAACGATCTTAGAATACCAACCCAAAGTTTGGCCTTGTCACTTACCAACCCATAGCTTTGCCTTATCAATACTTGTGAACTTGTGAGAATTCTTTTACAAAAAATTCTTGCTTATGAACTTTTATGAAATACCTTTCTTGTGAGAAATCATCGAATCATGTGCGACTTATGAACATAGAGTGCATATAATACTTGTGAACATCATGGTAGACTTAGAAAGTTTGTAAACATAGCATCATATTCATAGAAAATCAATACTAGTGATAGCTTACATCTCATAGCAACTCATCATCCATTTCATCCAAGAACATACTTTATAACATAGTTTTCTTAAAAGAATAACATATGGTGGTTTTCTTAACATACTTAAACATAAAAGCTCTTAGAGGCATTAAACCAAACACATAGAGTGCCTAATAATGGTAGTTTACATCAAAGTGTAAAATCAACATCACATATCATATCAACCTAAGATTTTAACATAGAATGAGAATAACATCACATGGTGAATTAGTGTTATCACAAGTTGAGTAGTAGAGTGTATCTACCTTGGTGAAATCGATGAATTTGATTCCAAAGGCTTGGAAGAAGTGAGAACCTCAAGTTCTTAGTTGAAGAACACCAAAGAAGGGAAGATCTTGATCTTCTCTTCAAGCTTGAGTAACACCCTAGCCTTTCTCCTTCTTCTCTTCTCAAACTCTCTCAAAAATATGCCCTAAGGGTTCTTGAAACCCTTAGGCATGAGCTGGGACCTTTAATAGGTAAGAGTGGTGGTTTAAAGACTTAAACACCCTTAATGAAGCAAAATTGCATATAACCGATTGATCGGGTCATGACCGAGCGATCGGTAGTGGACCGTGCGATCGGTGTTTTAACCAATAGATCGGTTGAAAACACCCTCTCTGGAATTTTTTCCCATACAAAATCTTGGACCAGTCGCTAGATACAGAGCGATCGCTAGTTAGCCGAGCGATCGGTGCTCCCCTGTTTTTGCTGTAAAACCCTTTTTCTACTACTTGGACCTTCTCCATTCCAACTCTAACACCTTAAACACTTAAAACACACTCTCTTATGATATATATACCAATCAACACATGCACACCATATATCTAAACATTTTTTTAGTGCACAAGGCTCCACTTTGAGCACTATTCACACACTATTCACTACTTAGTGAAATGAAGATTTGGGATTCTACATCCTCCCCCTTTTACAAGAATCTCGTCCCCGAAATTGGAACGATACCAAATGAACAAGAAGAAACAAATTACATGAAAAGAACATCAAGAAAACAAATGAGGGTACTTTTCCCTCACTTCAGCTCCATGCTCCCACATAGCCTCTTCTGTAAAATGGTGCCGCCATTTTACGAGGACTAACGGATAGTCTTGGTGTGCAAGACTTGATCTCGATGATCCAAGATCTGAGCCGGTTTCTCAACCAGAGTGAGATCCTCTCGAATCTCCACGGGATCTAGAGCAATGACGTGGGAAGGATCCGGAATGTATTTCCCGAACATGGAAATATGAAATACATTATGGACCATTGCCATATGAGGTGGTAGGGCTACCTGATAAGCAACCTCACCAACCTAGTGATGATCTTGAATGGTCTCACATACCTAGGGCTAAGCTTCCCTTTCTTCCCGAACCTCATGATTCCTCGGCTCGGCAAAATCTTCACAAAGACCTGATCCCCAACTTGGAATTCCAAATCTCTGCGGTGAGTGTTCGCATAGCTCTTTTGCCCTGGGCAGTTTTCAACCGCTCCCTAATGACCTTGACCCTCTCTACATTCTGCTCGATCAACTCAGGACCCAATACCTTTCTCTCACCAACCTCATCCCAGTAAAGAGGAGCTCTACAACTTCGACCATACAGAACTTCGAAAGGTGTCATCTGGATGCTCGCTTGGTAACTGTTGTTGTAGGAAAACTCAACCAAAGGCAAATATTCCTCCCAACTACCCTGAAAGTCGAACATACAAGCTCAAATCATATCCTCTATCACCTGGTTCACCTGCTCAGTCTGCCCATCGGTTCGAGGATGAAATACGGTGCTGAAATCTAACCAAGAACCTATAGCGCTCTGAAAATTTTTCTAGAACCTGGAAGTAAACCTAGGGTCTCGATCAAACACGATGGAAACCGGCACCCCGTGCAAACGGACCACCTCCTTGACATACAAGCCTACCAACTGATTCAAACTGAATGTAGTCCGTTAAGGAAGAAAGTGCACGGACTTCATCAATCTGTCCATTATCACCCAGATAGCATCGGAGCCCTTCGCCGTCCGCGGCAAACCAACAATGAAATCCATCGAGATATTCTCCCATTTCCATTCTGGGATAGGGAGGGGCTGTAAAAGACCTGCTAGCCTCTGATGCTCAATCTTCACCTGCCAGGACACCAAACATCTAGAAATGTACTCTACGACTTCTCTCTTAATGTCTTGCCACCAATAGCACCTCTTGAGATTCTGGTACATCTTAGTACCTCCAGGATGTACCGTGTACTTGGATCAATGAGCCTCGTCCAAGATCTCACTCCTCAACACCGCGTCGGCTACAACACACAACCTGCCTTTGATGTGATGGCACCATCACCATTCAAAGCAAACTCCTGATTACCCCTGCTAACCGACTTTTCTTGGTAAACCAGTAATTTTGTATCCGAACTCTATAACTCCTTAATCCGAAACAGGATATAAGGCTTGACCGTGAGATTTGCCACGACTGGCCCAAAAGTAGGCATGCAAAAGCTAGTATCGACGTTCGCCATTTCCTACAACATCTTCCACTCAAGAACCATCATGTGAGCCAAGTGTCTGGAAGAATTCCTGCTAAGGGCTTCAGCTACTACATTTGCCTTACCCGGGTGGTATTGGATTGATAAATCATAGTCCTTTATGAATTCCATCCATCGTCGCTGCCTCAAATTTAGCTCTTTCTGGGAAAACAGATACTTCAAACTCTTGTGATCAGTGAACCCATCAAACTTTTCCCCATAAAGGTAATGACGCCAAATCTTCAGCACAAAGACAACTACAGCAAACTCTAGATCGTGTGTAGGATAGTTCTTCTCATCGTCTTTCAACTATCGGGAAGCATAGGCAATGACCTTCCCATGCTGCATCAGAACACATACTAGGCCGATAAGTGACACATCACTATAGACTACAAAACCACTGCTCCCAGATGGGACTGTGAGAACAGGGGTTGTAGTAAGCCTCTTCTTCAACTCCATGAAGCTCGCCTCACACTTCTCGCTCCAAGTAAACTTAGCGTTCTTCCGTGTAAGATACGAAAGCGGAGCCGCTAAGCTAGAGAATCCTTCCACAAACCTCCTGTAGTACCCTGCTAGGCCGAGAAAACTGCGAATCTCAATAACACTCTTCGGCCTCTCCCAGTTGACTTGAGCGTACCTTGCACAACATCATCTAATGCATGTGCATCTTGCTTGATCATGGCGAAAACTCGACCCTGGTTCACCTGGCGAGGCGGCTGGGTGGGCCGTGGAGGTTTAGAAGCCTGTGAAGACCCTTGCTGTGAAGTCTGCCTGACTGGAAGTCGGACTCCTTGAGGCTCTGCCTGCAATTGCCTCTTCGGACAATCCCTAATCATGTGGCCTTACTCACCACAATGGAAGCAACCATCACAGAGTTTACGACACTCTCCTGCCCTATGCCTCTTACCACATGTGGCACACTCATCAAAGGAAAACAACGTCGAGGAAGCTGGCGGCACATACCTAGGGGCCTGCGAAACAATAGGGTGCGGTGCCTGTGGGGGCAAAAAAAGGCCTCTGAGCCTGCATAGGCTGAGAAGTCTGGAATGGAGCAGTTCAGGCTCTCTTCTCAGGCGGTGTGGAGCCACTGGACTGACCTCTATACATGACCCTTCCGAAGCTACTGTCCCTCCTCTTGAGAAACTCTGCAAAATTCCTCTCGGCGATCTTCGCCTTTCCCACAATGTCCTTCCAGGTCTCTGCCTGGAACATAGAAACCTGGTCCCAGATAAAAGGCCGCAACCTATCCTCAAACTTCCTGACTTGCATACTCTCAGTAACGATCAGATGTGGAGCAAATCTCGAAAGTCCGATGAACTTCGCCTTATACTCGACTACGCTCGTCTCTCCCTGCTCGAGGAGGACAAACTCTCTTACCTTCTATTCCCTGATAAACCTAGGGAAGTACTGCTCTTAAAATGTATCCAAAAACTCACCCCATGTCCAGGGTTCCCGTACTTTGGACACATCCCTCTGCCTCTGGGCAGCTCTCCACCAATGTTCAGCTTCACCTTCCATCACGAAGGAAGCCTACTCAATTCACTGCTCGTCTGTACAGTGGAGTGCCCTGAAGATCTTCTTCAGCTGCATGATCCACGTCTCTACAACCAGGGGATCTAGAGTCGCATAAAAAGTAGGAGGCCATAGTCTCCAAAAAGCCTCTAGTCCTGAGGTATGATACACCGGAGGAGGTGCAAGTGCAGCAGTAGCAGGAATATCAACTCTGTCTGCAAGCCTAGTCATAGCTGCTACCATAGCTCCTAGGATCTGAGTCAAGTCCCACTGTTCATCACCTATAGGAGCATCTCCTCCGTTTCCTCAGGTTTGATACCTTCCACCTCACATGTTCCGCCTCATGATAACAATCCTGAGGACAATAGCGAACGTCAAGCTCTTGAATACTATAGTTCAATGAGCATTTAGTGCTTTATATAAGCATCGTATACATCAGAGTATATAAAAGCATAAACATACTGTTGTGTCCTAGCGAAGTGACGTTCTCCCAGTCTCGTATTTCGAAGTTCATCTGAGTCCTAAGTTAAACTCAAAGAATACTCTACCCCTAAAACCTACTTCCGCTTAGAGACAACCGAGCTCAAGGGGGCTAATCCCTAGGCTCATAACAATTTTTGTTGCAGTATCAGCCTCTGACTAGAAAATACTATATCATTCGAGGTGGAATATGTTCTACCTTGAATAACAACATCAGTCCTAAGGATTCTAATTCCTAGGCTCTGATACCAAGTCTATCGCTACAAAAAATACCCCCTAGGAGTTAGGGATACTTTAGCTCGAAACCGTCATTTCATACCATTCTATATGACATGTAAAGCATACATACCATCCTGTCAGAGTACACAAGTTATACATAGTGGAAACAATTTTATAATCAAATACTCCTATCGTCAAGTTGAAGTCTGAACCAACAGATTATATCCAAGATATAAAGTATGGAGTGGACAATTCCCACTCTCAAGACCATCAAAATATAAGTATCCTCTCTCTCACCCTCTCAACAGAAATCGAAATTGGGTCGCCTATCTAGTACTCCCTTGTCCTAGTAATGATCCATGATAGGCTCTGGCTCTTAGTATTCTTCCTCTATCCAATGCTCTGAACCACATAAGTCGAAGGGAATACATGCACCTGCCGAAGTCAACAATTTGGCTGAGCATGAAATACTCAGTCACATACCAACTACTAACTAACAGTGAATAATAGCATGAACATGCAAAAGCTTAGAGTATATCATATGTGAAAGTAGTTTACCAAAATCCTTTTCTTAACAGTATTCGTGTGAAATCAAACCAAGTAAATCTTGTGAGATCATATGATAATCATGTTCTAGTGAGTTCTTGTGAATTCTTGCGAGAGTTGGGATTCCTTGTGAGCATGCGAGATCTGAGTATGCCTGATTTCTTGTGAACTTGTGAGCTTGTGAGACATGACTACTTGTGAGTCCATGTATAGTGAGATTCCTTGTGAGCTTTAAAATGATCTTAGAATACTAACCCAAAGTTTAGCCTTATCACTTACCAACCCATAGTTTGGCCTTATCAATACTTGTGAACTTGTGAGAATTCTTTTACAAAAAAACCTTGCATATGAACTTTTATGAAATACTTTTTTTGTGAGAAATCATCGAATCATGCGAGACTTGTGAACATATAGTACATATAATACTTGTGAACATCATGGTAGACTTAGAAAGCTTGTAAGCATAGCATCATATTCATAGAAAATCAATACTAGTGATATCTTACATCTCATAGCAACTCATCATCCATTTCATCCAAGAACATACTTTGTAACATTGTTTTCTTAAAAGAATAGCATATGGTGGTTTTCTTAACATACTTAAACATAAAAGCTCTTAGAGGCATTAAACCGAACACATAGAGTGCCTAATAATGGTAGTTTACATCCAAGTGTAAAATCAACATCACATACCATATCCACCTAAGATTTTAACATAGAATGAGAATAACATCACATGGTGAATTAGTGTTATCAAAAGTTGGGTAGTAGAGTGTATCTACCTTGGTGAAATCGATGAATTGATTCCAAAGGCTTGGAAGAAGTGAGAACCACGAGTTCTTAGTTGAAGAACACCAAAGAAGGGAAGATCTTGATCTTCTCTTCAAGCTTGAGCAACACCCTAGCCTTTCTCCTTCTTCTCCTCTCAAACTCTCTAAAAAAATATGCCCTAAAGGTTTTTGAAACCCATAGGCACGAGCTGGGGCCTTTTATAGGCAAGAGTGGTGGTTTAAAGACTTAAAGACCCTTAATGAAGCAAAACTGCGTATAACCGATCGATTGGTGGTCAGGATCGAGTGATCTGTAGTAGACCGTTCGATCGGTGTTTTAACCGAGAGATCGGTTGAAAAGTCCATCTCTGGAATTTTTCCCCATACAAAATCTTGGACCAGTTGCTAGATGCCGAGCGATCGGTGCTCCCCTGTTTTTGCTACAAAACCCTTTTTCTACTACTTGGACCTTCTCCATCCCAACTCTAACACCTTGTACACTTAAAACACACTCCCTTATGCTATATATACCTATCAACACATGCACACCATATATCCTAACATTTTTATTAGTATAAGGCCCATTAGTGCACAAGGCTCCACTTTGAGCACTATTCACACATTATTCACTACTTAATTAATGAAATGAAGATTTGGGGTTCTACACTAACTTTGTAGGTTAGTGAAGATTTATTTGTGCAAATTGAATCACAACAACACTAACACCACTAATTTTGGTTTGTGGCCTAACCACGTTGTCTTGTACCCCAATAAAAAATTGCCATGTGGGTTATCCATTATTTCCCCCCTCATAGGGACATCGACCACAAGAATTGTTTCAAATCCCACAGAAAGTAAGATCTTTGCGTCCTGTCGCTAAAAGGTCTCGATTCCGTAATCCTGACTCTCGAATTTCAGTATGGAGCGGCACGTAAATTTTCTCATCTTGAGGTTGAGGTAGATCTCCATCAGTACACTTCTCCACTTTTTATTACTTTCATTGGGATATAAGATAAGATACAGCTGTTGTACTACTTGACTGGAGCTCATCCTTCTTCTTCCTGTCTTAGTTCTTTAGACTAAATGCCTATCATTTCTCTTTACTCTTTAACAACCCGTATGAATTTGCACTCCCTAGTAAATAGGCTAAATGCTTATAATCAATTGAAATATAAGCTATCGTTATGTCATAAGCTAAGTATAAGTGGTTATAAGTGATTAAGTTTGTTTGATCATCCCAGACAAATGACCGCCTTATTGAATTTCTTTCTTGGAAAATAGTCACCTCCTCTGTCCGTGACGCGAGAAGAGGCATCTCGGCTCCATTTTCTTGCCATGTGTCCCACTTCTAACCCTATTTAACTGTGGTTAAGATTCATCCATCCTTAGGGTTCACCCATCTACATATAGTTTTTAGAAAAATAAAATAAATAAAATTTAATTAAAGGATTAAAAAACTAACCCGAGTTAACGAGAGTCAAAGGGTTGGCTATGTGAGAGCGAGGAGAAATAGTCCCTTCCTCGGACCGACGACGGGAGTATTGTCCTTGTATCTTAATCAATTATTCATAATGTAACAAGACAAAAGCCTGCCTTTAGTGACCCCAACAAAGTACAAAAACATAAAGATGGGACAATGTCTAAAAGGCTACATCCAGTGTCCTATCCCCTTCGGTAGTGTGTGCTAGTCACCACTCCAATGATCGAGGGTGCCAGCGTTGTCATCTCCCATCCGCCCATAACATGGAACTAGGGATGTCAACGAGCTCAGCTGGGCATTGCTCAGGCTTGGCTCATTCGATTTTTGATGTTGCTCAAGTTCAGCTCGAGTTCGAAAAGGTCAGTTCGGGCTCGGCTCGTCCACAAATCATCGAGCTCGAGCAAAGCTTGAATCGGTTCGTTAAGCTCTAATTTTTTAAAAGAAAATTATAGAGTGGGGACGATATTCTAATAATTAAGGAATTAAATGACAGGGTACAAAGAACATTTCATGTTCTTAATTTAAAAAACTTATTTCATTTTATTGTACTTTTTAATGTAAAACTCAATATTGATAGGGGTATAATTATACATGGGTATTCATTGAGCCGAGCCGAGCTAAACTACCTCTTACTTGAGCTCGGCTTGTTATCTAAATGAGCTCACTCACTTGGCTTGGCTCAGCTCAGCTCAGCTCAGCTCGATGAGTTTTTTAATCCTGCTCAAGCTTGGCTCGTTTTGAGCCGAGTCGAGCTGGCTCGGCTCATTGACAGCCCTACTTGGAACATATACTACCTACTAACCCGGGTTGGGCCTAACTCCGTCTCTCTCACAAAAAAAAAAATAAAATTGTTTGTGATCTTTGTCATCTGCCACCCGCCCATGGCTTAAAGCATATACTAACCTACTAAACCGGGTTAGGCCTAACTGCGTATCTCTCACCAAAAAAAGAAAACAAAATGTCATACATTACAAGTTGCAATAAATACGAACTTATAAGAAGCTAAAATTTCATGAAAATGTGATTGCCCAATTACTATATGCATGGGTTATATACCACGCTGCTTGTGTCAGTGGCAGTGTATCCCCCACCAGGAGGATACACTGGTGAACTACTAGAGTCCATCTGCTCTCATGTAGGACCTCATGTGAACTACTAGAGTCCCTCTAATTTTTGCAAAAAATATTAAAGTATCCCTGATTAAGTGACCAAAATTCCCTGCCAAAGGTACAAAAGGCTTTTAAAATAATATTTCATTATTTTAAGTCACAAATGGCCTTTTAAAATAAAATTGAAAACATCATTCAGAAACTGCCGCTGCCCATAATATTTATATTATATACTTTTGCCTTTCTATGTTAAGTGCCTGTTCTTTTGCTGAGATTTATAAAGTCCATCACTTTGCTAGTTTTGCCATTGGACACTATAAATTTTATTTTGAGAACTAGATGTATTGTGCTCTTCGTCTTTTGGGTTGCAATTTCTTAATAATTTTAATTCTTATAAAAAATTATAAGACTTAAAATCTCATGATGGTAAGAATTAATCTTATTAGAAAGCTTGACAAAGTAACTCAAATTTCCTAACAGCTACCATGACAAAGTGCAAAGTGCCAAGATTTATAAGTCTCAGCAAAAGAACGGACCCTAAGTTAAAACTACTTCCTAAATGATCAATATTCCATTATTATCTCTTTGATGAAATCTACATTCCTCTCTATCTCCGGCTTGCCATTATCTTGCCCTTTTCTCTTTTCTTATGCATCTTTCTCCATTTTTGTCCCTATTAATTCATTAAAAATCCTCTCCTAAACTCTCGAAACAACTACGTTTTTAGTGGGAGAAACATATATTGAGACTTTGTTTGGCAATTAAAGCCGTCTAATGAGAAATATTTACTTCACCTTAACTACTCGATACAGATTTTATCAGTAGTTAATTTCTAATTAATGCATATGATGATAGGAGAATATGTGTGTGAGGGTCTTAACTGATATTTTAAAATTTATTCACTAATTATCTTATTTATATATATATTTCTAATTGTTTGTATAAATATAAATTAGTTCTTCTTATTTTTAATTTATTTTCCCTTGAAAATTTAATAATTTTCACGAATAAAATATGATATGTAATTGTTTTATAAGTCTCTCTTTCTTTTTCTTTTTCTTTTCCACTTATGTGCATCAGATGTAATTATTCTATCAGTGAAATATGACTTTTATAACTTAGTTTTCTTTTTAGTTCCTTTATTAAATCTTTTGAGATTTTCTTTTTTACTATTACCATATATTATGTTTACTCTTTTTTTTTTGATAATGCAATTAAATGTTAATATTTTTAATTCAATAGTTGTGAGAAACAGAATATATGAATATAAACCACTCCCTACCTGACATAATTTCAATTTTTTTAATCATTAGAAGTATATTTTTAGTTCTTTATTTTTATTATTAACAACTATTTTATTTGAGTTTGTAAATCCTAATTTGTCTTGGCTAATTACATGATCAAAAAAATAGGTCTAGAGGGTTGGTCCAACTTGTCATAATTTTTGTAAAGAATGGTGAAGCGCCGAAGATTGAAGATTACTCCTACAAGTTTCGCTCACGGATCTAAGATGGCAAGAGACTCAGTGACCTCGATACCTAGGTGGAAATTGACTTAGATCACTTTTAAATAACCTAAATTATTAGTTTTAGACTTAGGTAAAAGCCCATGTTTTTAAAAAATGAAAAAATCAGGCTGGTAGGCAAACACCATGCAGACCAATCGACCACTTATATGAGGGATCAACCCCTAGCCTAGCGGTCAACCGCTCCTTATAGTGGTCGACCACTCATATATTTTTTTTTGCATGAGACTTTTTCAAGAGTTGCACTTTGTGTGGTCGACCACTCATACCTCTAGTTGACTAGTGGTGGACCGGTCGACCCCTCTTGAGCACTGGTCGACTCCTGACTGTATTTTATGTCTTCTAGTTGTTTTATGTAGCACCCCGGAACCTTTTGTGGCTAATGAATAGTGTATTCAAAGCCAAATGGCTTTCCATGTGTTTGAATTGGCGTTTTATGATAAAATGGGTGTTAGCGACCCAAGTGTAGCATGAAAAAGGGGGTTTAGGACCCTAAGGATGGTGAAAATGAGGTTGGAAACACCTCTGGGGATCGCATGCAGGCGAAATTGGTCCCAAACGTTTTGGACCAAGTGCGATAGATGGGACTCCATGTACGATAGATCGCAGGGACTTGTGATTGATCGCAAGTGTGTGCGATCGATAGCATGCAAAGAAAAATCAGACCAAAACTTTCGGTTTCATGTGCGAAAGATCGCCCTAGGGTGTGATCGATTGCACTAGATCCGCAATCGATCGCAGTTAGTGTGCGATCAATCGCACGCGTGTGCTGATTCTGAAATTGAGGGTTTTAAACCCTTATTTTATAAGGGGATTCATTTGGGGGTTTTCTTAGGCAAGAGGAGGATCAAGAGGAGAGGAAGAAATTGAGGATTTTCCAAGGGAGGGTTTGGATTGAAGTTCAAGGGAGGCTCAAACAAGGTTGGATCTTCCTCATTCAAGCAAGGGTTCCTCAAATCTCCAAGGTGGTGTTCTTCCTCAAGGTTGGGACTCCAAATCAAAGGGTTTTCTTCAAGATCAAGGGTTGATCATCAAGGTTAGTACACCCTCCTAACTAGCTTAGTAATAACCTAGGTTTCTCTTCCAAAAAAGTAGAAATTGATATTGTGTTTCCCATTTTTCTTGAGTTACATGACTATCCCTAAAAATAGCCAAGATAAATGGAATGAATGTGGATGTCTAGGGTGAATGGTTAAGGCGATTGGATGCTATGTTTGTGATGAATGTTGGGTGATGGAAAATGGTGGAAGGGCATTGTACTCATAATGGACACACCCCTTGTGTTTGGTGAAATGTATGAAGCTAAGAACTTGAATAAAATGACCATAAATGTGATGCTTACCAAGTGCTTGATGAAATGCATGAATGAAATACTAACAAGTTTTAAGAATAATATGAAATGCATGAATTGTGTACCGTTTTCCTAAAATGAGAACCATGATCCCATACTCTATATGCTAGTGTACATTCACACATGATTTCAGTAAGAATTGAATTGTCATATGCCATTCGTTTAGGGTACATGTCATCATGATCACCACAAGTGCCACACACACACGCATGCACGAATGAACCGAGTTTTCAAAAGTATAAGTATATACGAAAAGAAACGAAAACAAGACGTGTGATTTACTATACGAATGATAAAGTTGGACATCGGGCCGGTCAAGGGTAGGGCATATCCCTAGGATATGTCATACCTGGCTCACAAGTAAACAAACATGATAAAGCTGGACATCGGGCCGATCAAGGGTAGGGCATATCGCAAGATATGTCATACCTGGCTCATAAGAAAACAAGTTGATCAAGCTGAACAGAGGGCCGGTCAAGGATGTTGGTGTACCCCTTTTCTATTTTGCTGAAGGATACTTACGTATCTGGCTCACAAGTTGCTTTCTATTCATGTTTCGCTAAAGAATACTTACGTATCTAGCTCATAAGTCACTACAAAGGGCACTAACATCTGGCTCACAAGTAAAACATGGCAAGACATGTCAAGATATGACAAGACAAGTGATTCCAAGCAAGACAAGACACATGTGATTCCCACGAGACAAGAACAAGTTTTTATCACGACAAGAAGTTTTGCAAACACGAAAGGCTATTTTCAAGAACAAGACATGACTTTTGAAGTATGATTTTATCAGAAATTTTGCATTATCCCATGCATGTCATGATCATAGTATTTCTTTACAATTGATGTTGTGAATTGTGTTGTTCATTTCCGTTACACTATTGTAGTAGTTATTACTATTGTTAGCTAGTAGCTTGTACTCGCTAAGTATTCCATACTGAGCCGTACATTTCATGTCGAAAAGTCTGGGAGATGCCCTCAACCCTGAGCCATGGGTTGAGGAAGAGTATGTGGAGGAAAGAGAGCCACCTATCCTGATGCAGTCACAGGAGGATAGAGATTTGGATGTGTGGTAATACTTAGATTATTGTTGAGTGAGGTGATGGCAAGAGTTCTTTTTGTATTTTGATAGGTGGGCATGTCCACCTTTACTACTTATGTTTGTATATGAACTTGGAATACTGATATGGGTTAGAGAAGAAAGAAAAGAAATCGTTTATTCACGCTACCACACTATTTAAGCTTCCGCACTCTGTTATATGTTCCCATTTTAAGATGTTTTACCTTGTTCATTACAGGATGGTTTGACAGGTTAAGAATAGTCACAACTAAAGTATCCCTTAACCCCTAAGGGGTATTTTGGGGCATGACAGAAGTGGTATTAGAGCTCTAGGCATTAGCGTCCCTAGGGTCACTTAGAATTGATACCATGATTAAACAAGGCATTAGGGTCATTTTAAAGAGTCGTATTCCAAGTATAGGCTAACAAGTTAGTCTTAGTCAAAACCGGTTAGAAACCAACCGAACTTAGTGTTCTACGCTAGGAACACAATTGTATATTATGTCATTGATATGTATACCTTGGATGGATGGTTCGATGCTTAGTAATAATTAAGTGATGGTTAAATTTGTTATAAGATGGGTATCCAAGTTAGACTCATCTGGTTCTGTCATTCTCAGGAATTAATCATGAGACGTGGTGCACAGGGTCGCGGATACAATATAAGGGGCAGTGGAAGTGATGCTCCCTTGGGTGATGAACAACCCGACTTCACTCAAGCCTTTGCATCCGTAGCCGAGACCTAGGCTATGTTGGTAGCAAGGCAACCTACTTCGCCTAATCTTGCTGCCACACTTATAGCTGCTCATCAAAATCAAGCACAAACCAGAATAGAAGCTTTCCGGAGGATGAGGCCTTTGGTATTTTGTGGAAGTTTTGATCCATTAGTCATCGAAGCATGGATCCGGCAACTTGAAAAGATATTCTCCGTGTTTTTGCCTACGGAGGCAGAGAGGGTCACATGGGCCGCCTTTATGCTTGAAGGTGAGGCCGATCATTGGTGGAGGTCCACGGTTAGGACCTGGGATTTGACCCGACAGGGTCAAGATTGGATATGGGGTGAATTCTTGGACGTCTTTTACATGAAATATTTTCCCATTGGGATGAAGGAGAAGAAGGAAGTAGAGTTCATTAGCTCGGAGCAAGGTAATATGTCGGTGGTGGCTTATGAAGCCAAGTTTTTCGAGCTATCCAGGTTTGCTCTGTATATGATAGTGACAGAGGCTATGAAGGCCCGAAAGTTTGAAAGGGAATTGAAGGCCTACCTTAAGGATCAAGTCTCAATATTCAAGCATGAGACATATTCAGAAGTTGTGGATAAAGCACTCTTGGCAGAGTCAAATTCTGAAGAATTCTTCAAGAGAAGGGGAATAGAGAAGGGCAGTCTAGTGGCTCAGCAGAGAAGAGAGCTAGGACTATTTCATACCAGCCTTCAGGGCCAACACAGTCACAGAGGTTGTACACTGCACCCCTAACTTCTTGCCCTTGTGTTCCACCGACTTCACGCCTGGTAACTATATAGGCTCCTCGCCCCGTAGTGTCAAATGTCATGGGATATACGCCCTCCACTTACTTATATGAGTCATGTACATATTGTGGGAGGAGACACTTGGCTAGAGATTGCCGGATGATTTCAGGGGGATGCTTTCATTGTGGTGATTAAGGCCACAAGATTCGAGATTGTCCCCGCCGCCAGATGCCGACTCAGTCCCAGGGGAGTAGGCCCCCTATGAGACAGTCCTCTTAGCAAAGCTCTTCACTGGCATCGAGGCCCTCACAGTCTACACGACAGCCTTGTCAAGCAACTCAAGGATGAGTTTTTTCCCTGTCAGAGAGAGACACACGTGCATCCGATGATGTCATGCAAGGTACGCAAGGATACTAGAGTTTCAAGTTATGAATGCGTGCTATTGTATGATGTGTTGGCTTGTGTACTATATGCTATTTATTTGAAATCTATTGAGGTTAGTTATTTAATTTCATATTTTCCCATTGCTAGTCAATGAATGTATAGCCCGATTGTTGATCGACACAAGATCCACTCATTTCTTCATTTCACCTAGTTTCGTGAAGGGCTTTTTCGATGAATCTAGTCCGTTGGAGCGAGAGTTAACCATTTTGACTCCGCTGGGCAAGTAAATTGACACAGACCGGATATATAAGGAGTGTGTTGTTCAAGTGGGCAAAATGAATTGCTGGCCGACCTCATCATCTTGGATTTTCAAGACTTGGACTTTGACGTCATCCTCGAGATGGATTAACTGTCAACTCACCATGAACACATAGCATGTTTTGAGAAGGTGGTGAACTTCAAGTCAAAAGGAATTAAATCGTTTCATTTTCGAGGGCTACAAAGAAAGGACATTGCTCGCTTCGCACCTTTAAGCTTAGCGAACCCAGAGTCACAAAACTCCTCGACCAATCTAGTTGTGAGTGAGTTCCTGGATATCTTTCATGAGGAATTGCCTGGATTGCCTCTAGATAAAGAGATTGAGTTCTCAATAGAGCTTGCACTTGGCACTACTCCAATCTCTAGGGCTCCTTATAGGATGGCCCCAATTAAACTCAAGAAGTTGAAGGTGCAGTTGGATGAACTGCAATGCCCGGGTTTCATTAGACTGAGTGTCTCACCATGGGGTGCCCCAGTGCTGTTTGTGAAGAAGAAAGATGGCTCCATATGTATGTGCATTGACTACAGACAATTAAACCAAGTCACGATCCAAAATCATTATCCTTTACCATGGATAAATGACTTATTTGACCATTTGAAGGGAGCGAGATTCTTCTCCAATATTGATCTTAGATCTGGGTATCATCAATTAAAGATCAAGGTAGAAGACATTCCAAAGACAGCTTTCAGGACTCGGTACGGGCACTATGAGTTTCTTGTCATGCATTCGGTCTCACGAATGCCTCGACAGCTTTTATAGATCTGATGAACCAGGTGTTCTGATTGTACTTGGATTGATGTATGATTGTGTTCATTGATGAAATTTTAGTGTATTCTCAGACATGGGAAGATCACGCACGAGACCTCCGCCTTGCCTTGGAGATGTTGAGAGCGCATAGGCTATATGCCAAGTTAAGTAAGTGTGAATTCTGGCTAGAAAAAGCGGCATTTCTTGGACATGTGGTATCGGCCGAAGGCAATTCGGTTGATCCGATAAAGATAGAGGTAGTAATGAGCTGGGAGAGACCCAAGAGTGTTACAGAGATATGTAGTTTCCTCGGCTTGGCAGGCTACTACCGAAGATTTGTAGAGGGATTCTCTAGTTTAGCGGCACCGCTCACGTATCTTATGAGGAAGAATGCTAAATTTTGATGGAGTAACAGATGTGAGATCAGCTTCTAGGAGTTAAAGAAGCGGCTCACTTCAACTCCCGTACTGACAGTGCTATCCAGGAGTGGTGGTTTCATAGTGTACAGTAATGCCTCCCACGTGAGATTGGGATGTGTGCTCATGCAGCATGGTAAAGTCGTTACCTGTGCCTCAAGGCAATTGAATGAGCATGAGAAGAATTATCCTACTCATGATTTGGAACTCACCGCGATTGTTTTTGCCTTGAAGATTTGGCGGCACTATCTCTATAGAGAGCAGTTTGAAGTGTTCACGGACCACAAAAGTCTGAAGTATCTGTTTTCCCAGAAGGAGTTGAACGTAAGGCAAAGAAGATGGGTAGAATTTTTGAACGATTATGAGTGCTCCATCCAATACGACCCGGGTAAAGCAAACGTGGTGGCGGATGCATTGAGTAGAAAGTCACATGGCTTGTTGCATATATGATGGTTCGAGAGTGGATGTTATTGGAGGATGCCTCCATCCTCGACATTAGTTTTAGTCCTTCTACTCATGGGCTATTGATGGAAAATATCACGGTGAAACCGTGCATCTTAGATCGGATCCGGGAGTTACAAGTAGCGGATGGCAAGTTGGTTGCTTTCCGTGACAAGGTGGTTAGTAAAGGAAGCGATGAGTTCGCCACGAACAGTGATGGAACAATCATGTTTAAGGGTAAACTTTGTGTCCCGACCGATGTAGATCTCCAGAGAGAGATTTTGGATGAAGCCCACCGTTCCAAGTATACAGTGCATCCTGGGGGTACGAACATGTATTGGAACCTCAAGGGGCATTTTTGGTGGCGGAACATGAAAATGGATGTTGCAGAGTATGTCTCCCCGTGCTTGGTGTGTCAGCAAGTGAAGGCAGCACACATGAGACCGGCGGGTCTATTACAGTCCCTCCCTATTCCCGAGTGGATATGGGAGAACATCTCCATAGACTTCATTGTTGGCTTACCATGAATGGCAAGGAACTCAGATTCAATATGGGTTATGGTAGACCGTTTGACGAAGTCTACACATTTCTTGCCATATCAAACTACTTTCAATTCGAACCAACTGGCGGCATTGTACATCAAAGAAATAGTCAGGTTACACGGAGTGCCAGTAAGCATTGTTTCGGATAGGGATCCAAGATTCACATCCAGGTTCTGGAAGAAATTTTAGAGCACCATGGGTTCCTGTTTGGACTTTTGTACGGCCTTTCATCCGCAGATCGACGGAAAAACCAAGAGAATGAATCAGGTAATAGAGGATATGCTCCACACATGCATGTTAGACTTCAAGGGAAGTTGGGAAGACCACTTGCCTTTAGTGGAGTTTGCTTATAATAATAGTTATCAGACGAGAATCCAAATGGCGCCTTTTGAGGCTGTATACGGGAGAAGTTGTAGATCTCCTTTGTATTGGGACGAAGTTAGGGAAAGAAAGGTTTTAGGCCCCGAATTTATTGAACAGACCGCAGACAGGGTCAAGGTAATCAGAGAAAGGTTGAAGGCTGCACAGGACCGCCAGAAGAGCTACGCCAACAACCGTAGGAGAGACCTCAAATTTCGTGTTGGTCATTTTGTATTTGTCAAGATTTCATCGAGAAATGGTGTCATAAGATTTGGGAAGAGAGGCAAGCTCATCCCTAGATATATAGGTCCATTTGAGATCATCACCAAAGTGGGTGAGGTGCCTTACTGGATTGCTCTACCCGCTCAAATGGCAACAATCCACAATGTATTCCATGTTTCTCTACTCTGGAAGTACATTCCAGATCTGTCACATGTAATTGAGCTTGATCTGGTAAACATTCAAGAGGATCTCACCCTAGTTGAGCAACCAGTGCAAGTATTGGATAGGCGAGATCAAGTCTTGCGCAACAAAACCATTCTCTTAGTCCTTGTAAGATGGCAACACCATTCGATGGAATAGGCTACATGGGAGCGAGAGGCCGAAGTGAGAGAAAAATATCCTCAATTGTTTGTTTATAACTTTGGCATTCTCTTTTCTATTTGTTGTTGTTTTGTACATGTATGTATCGTCTAAATTTCAAGGATGAAATTTTCATAAGGGGGGAGGATGTAGCACCCTGGAACTTTCTGTGCCTAATGAATAGTGTATTCAAAGCCAAATAGATTTCCACGTGTTTGAATTGGTGTTTTATGAGAAAATGGGTGTTAGCGACCCAAGTGTAGTGTGAAAAAGGGTTTAGGATCCTAAGGATGGTGAAAATGAGGTTGGAAACACCCCTAGGGGTCTGCAGGTGAAAATACATAAAATATGGGGAGTGCGATCAATCGCATGTAGGCGAAATTGGTCCCAAACTTTCTAGACCAAGTGCGATAGATGGGTCTCCATGTCCGATAGATCGTAGGGATTTGCGATCGATCGCAAGTATGTGCAATCGATCACATGCAGGGAAAAATCAGACCAAAACTTTCGGGTTCATGTGCAATCGATCGCCCTGGGGTGCGATCGATCACATTGGATCCGCGATCGTTCGCAGTTAGTGTGCGTTCGATCGCACGCGGGTGCTGATGCCGAAATTGAGGGTTTTAAACCCTTGCTTTATAAGGGGATTCATTTTGGGGTTTTCTTAGGCAAGAGGTGAGGAAGAAATTGAGGATTTTCCAAGGGAGGCTCAATCAAGGTTGGACCTTCCTCATTCAAGCAAGGGTTCCTCAAATCTGCAAGGTGGTGTTCTTCCTCAAGGTTGGGACTCCATATCAAAGGGTTTTCTTCAAGATAAAGGATTGATCATCAAGGTTAGTACACCCTCCTAACTAGCTCAGTAATAACCTAGGTTTCTCTTCCAAAAATGATGATATTGATATTATTTTTCCCATTTTTCTTGAGCTACACAACTATCCCTAAAAATAAGCAAGATAAAGGGAATGAATGTGGATGTGTGGGGTGAATGGTTGAGGCGATTGGATGTCATGTTTGTGATGAATGTTGGGTGATGGAAAATGGTGGAAGGGCATTGTACTCATAATGAACACACCCCTTGTGTTTGATGAAATGTATGAATCTAAGAACTTGAATAAAATGACCATAACTTGATGAAATGCATGAATGAGATATTAACAAGTTTCAAGAATAATATGAAATGCATGAATTGTGTAACTTTTTCCTAAAATGAGAACCATGATCCCATACTCTATATGCTTGTCTACATTCTCACAAGATTTCAGTAAGAATTGAAATGCCATCATGATCACCACAAGTGCCACACACTCACGTATGCACGCATGAACCGAGTTTTCTACAGTATAAGTATATACAAAAACAAATGAAAAAAAGACAAGAGATTTACGATATGAATGATAAAGCTGGACATCGGGCCGGTCAAGGGTAGGGCATATCCCCTGAATATGTCATACCTGGCTCACAAGTAAATAAGCATGATAAAGCCAGGCATCGGGCCGGTCAAGGGTAGGGCATATCGCAAGATATGTCATACCTGGCTCACAAGAAAACAAGTTGATCAAGCCAGACAGAGGGCCAGTCAAGGATGTGGTATACCCCTTTTCTATTTCGCTGAAGGATATTAACGTATCCGGCTCACAAGTTGCTTTCTATTCATGTTTCGCTGAAGCATACTTACGTATCTAGCTCACAAGTCGCTCCAAGGGGCACTAACATCTGGCTCACAAGTAAAACATGGCAAGGCAAGTCAAGACATGTCAAGGCATGACAAGACAAGTGATTCCATGCAAGACAAGACACATGTGATTCCCACGAGACAAGAACAAGTTTTTATCATGACAAGAAGTTTTGCAAAAACAAAAGGCTATTTTCAAGAACAAGACATGACTTTTTAAGTATGATTTTTATCAGAGATTTCGAATTATCCCTTGCATGTCATGATCATAGTATTGCTTTACAATTGATGTTGTGAATTGTGTTGTTTATTTCCGTTGCACTATTGTGGTAGTTATTACTATTGTTAGCTAGTAACTTGTACTCACTGAGTATTCCATATTGAGCCGTACATTTCATGTCGGTAGATCCGACTGATGTCCTCAACCTCGAGCCATGGGTTGAGGAAGAGTATATGGAGGAAAGAGAGCCACCTATCGCGATGCAGTCACCAGAAGATAGATATTTGGATGTGTGACCATACTTAGATTATTGTTGAGTGAGGTGATGGCGAGAGTTCTTTTTGTATTTTGATAGGTGGGCATTTCCACCTTTACTGCTTATGTTTTTATATGAACTTGGAATTTTGATATAGGTTAGAAAAGAAAGAAAAGAAAAATTTTATTCACGCTTCTGCACTATTTAAGCTTCCGCACCTTGTTCATTACAGGATGACTTGACAGGTTAAGTATAGTCACGACTAAAGTCTCCCTTAACTCATAGGTGGTATTTTGGGGTGTGATATTTTACAACTCTTTAAAGCTATAAATACACCTTAATAAGACCTAATTTATGTGAACAATATTGTTTTGTGAGAGTTGAGGCCAAAGAACTCTATCTAGGGTTTTCCATTATTTTTGGTTCATCATCTTTGATCCCTCCTCTCACAATCTCTCTAGAGAATGCAAGAATAATTTAATATTCTTCAAGCTTGCATTGTGTGATCTTAATGCAATTAAGATTCCTCTAGAGTTTGGTTTTCTAAATTGATTCAACATACCCCAACACTCATGGACTGTTATTGGCTGGTGTGATCTGGAGCCTTCAAGGAAGGATATCAATCTTTGGAGATCGTTGATGGAGACCTTTTGAGAAGAGTTGGCCAGTGAGGAATCGGAGCTGCTGCGGTAGAGATCGAACCTGCTGGTTCGTGAACTTCAAGATGAATATTTTGTACCATGGAACGTTCTGTCATATCCTGGTAGGATAAGGTCTAAGTCTTGTACTTGATAACTTTCTCTTAGTGGATTTTGTATTGGTCTAGGTCCCGTGGTTTTTCCCGGAAGGGTTTTCCACGTAAAAATTTCGTGTGTTGGATTGTGGTTGATTGTTTATTTATACTTTGTTAAATTGATAAATTAAAATTAGTAGATATCCTTAGATATACCTATTCATCCCCGTCTAGGTCAAAGAGTTCATCGATCAAGATAATTTCAATTGGTATCAAAGCAGGTTCACCTATAAGGTTAAACCATCAAGTGTGATCTTGCATAATTCCAGATTAATAATTTCTCTTAGAGAGGGTGGTTCCGTCTCTCATCCCCACTTTTTGATGGGAACAACTATGTGTATTGGAAAGCTTGAATGAGAGCTTTTCTCAAATCGATAGACAAGAGAATATGGATGTAGAACCCCAGATCTCACTTTCATAGCCTATGAATAGTGCTATGAATACTGACCATGTAATGAAATTTTTTGAATTTAGAGATAAAAAATCCTGGTAATGGTTGTTTATAGGTTAACTAAGCTTAGACAATTTTATGGGATTTTATTCATATGTTTAGAATGGTTTCCCAGATAATGGAAAATTTTACGACGAACCGGATTTATCGGGTTTTGCCTAAAACTGGAAAATCAGATTTTTGAGTTCTAAGGAATTGGATTTTCTAAGTATTTTTATTGGATTCAAATGATGGGTACTTCCTTATTTCAATTTAAAACTTAAAGTTAATGAAATGAAAGGTTAAAAACATTAACTTAAATGTTTTAAAGTAAAATAAGTGTAAGAGTAAGTAGAATAGGGGAAAAAGGAACAAAGTATAGTCCAAAACAGGAAAAAAAAAATAGGGGAAAAACAAGCAAAACCGGTTGATCGAACAGCCACCGGTCGACCAAATGCCTTTACCAGTCAACTGAATGCACGAAAATTTGTATGAAATATTTTAATAGAGAGAGGATTTTTGATAGGTCGACTGATCCTCTTTACCGTTCAACTGATCATGTTGTTTTACCTTGTAGCCGACCCCTTAGGATATTTTAAGGGTGTAACTGTCGTGCCCCCAAAATACCCCCTAAGAGTTAAGGGATACTTTAGGTGTGACTATACGTACCTGCCAAACCATCCTGTAATGAATAAGATAATTACAGTACTAGACAATGATAATCAGAGCGCGGAAGCTAAACATAAATGCAGAAGCGTAAACTAACTTTTTCTTTTCTTCTAAGATTTCCAAAATAGTATTCCAAGTTAATATATATACAAAACATGTCTAAGTCTAAGGTGGACAGACCCACCTATCAAAATGTCAAAATACATAAAAGACCCTCTCGTACTCTCCCCTCAACAGTAGTCGAAGTATGGCCACACGTCAAGGTCTCGGTCCGCCTAAGACTGCAGTGGAATAGACGGCTCTCTCTCCTCGATATACTCTTCCTCGACCCAAGGCTCTGGGTCGAGGGCTCCCTCAGTACCTGCCGACATGAAAGTACGGCTGAGCATGGAATACTCAGCGAGTACAAGCTACTAGCTATCCATAACAATAATAAACAAGCGAGGAGTAGTACAATACCACTCATCAATTCCAGGCAAGGGTAAAATCATAGAATCAAACAATATTAAACATAGAGCAATATTATCATCTTGATGTGCATGAATGCAAAAACGCCGACAAAACTCATGCTTGAAAACCCGTTTCCATGTCCCGGTATGCATTTTAAAAATCATGTATGTGTGCATGCATGAATGTCTTGTCATCATCTTGTAACCTTGTATCTTGTAACTTGTGAGCCAGAGGCTAGCACCTGAATCTCCCTAGGCTGCCAACCTCCTTGATATGTATGGTTTTCTTGTGAGCCAGAGGCTACTACCCGAATGTCCCTGGGCTACCAACCTCCTTGACAATATGTGATTTTTATTACTTGTTTAGTTTTCTTGTGAGCCAGAGGCTAGTACCCGAATGTCCCTGGGCTACCAACCTCCTTGACATTATGTGTTTTAGGGGTTTTCTTGTGAGCCAGAGGCTAGTACCCGAATGTCCCTGAGCTACCAACCTCCTTGACATGCAATATTTTCTTGTTGGTTATTATACGCACATGCTCTTGAAATCTCGGTTCATGCTATCATGCGTGCTCGTGTATGTGTCAATCGTGACAATAGTGAAATGAGGATAACAAGAAAGATATGGCATCACCATTCCATTCATAATATATTCATGTGAGCATTTGAGTGATTAACATGGCATTTGAGTATTTAAAGCATTTTCTTCCCTTAAGTCGTGATCTTATAGATTCGGCATTTTGTCAAACACATAACATACATTGTTCCTTAGTAGTTCATCTTCTTTCTTTTTATGCATATTTTCCATTCAATCACACAAGGGTAAGTTTTTTATTTGTACAATGCCCATCCTCCATTTTCCAATTCACACCCCACACATCATACATCATTCCTTCGGCATCCAATCGCCTCAATCCATACCCATCCAAACATCCATACCATTTTTCCTTATCTTGCTTATGTTCATTAGAGATGTTCATTAGAGCTAATACATTTCATAAAGAAGAAACCTAATAACAAGGATCACATTCCATATAGAAACCTAGATTATTGCTAGGGTAAGTTAGTAGGGTGTACTAACCTTGAATCAAGGCTTGATCCTTGGTAGAAACCTTGATTGAAGCTCCAACTTGCAAGAAGAAAGATCCTTGCTTGAAGAAGGCTTGGTGTGGGCAAGAAACCCTTGAAGTTACCGTGGAAAATGCTGTCCTACCTTGGAGAAGGAGTCCCACATGAGCTTGAGGTTGGATTTTTGAAATCCAAGCTTTTAGGGATGCTCTTGGGTGCTTAAACCCTTGATCTTACTCTCAAATGGAAAGGGGGCTTTGGAACCCTAGTTTCTTCTCCCTCTCTCTCAAATATCCCTAAGTGTAGTGAATGAGGGCTCAAAGGGTCGAGCAAGCCCTTATGGGTAAGGGTTTAACGCCCAAAAGACGAAAAAGCCCTTACTGAAATTTCTACAAAAACGCGAAGACCGAGCGATCGATGGTTATGACCGATCGATCGGTTGCCTACCGAGCGATCGGTACTCTGACCGAGCGACCGGTCAAAAAACTACTCTCTGGAAAATTTTCCCATACAAAATATTTGACCGTGCGATAGCTACCGATCGATCGGTTTTGGACCGATCGATCGTTGACTGGACCGAGCGATCGGTGCTCTGTAGGTCTGGACTGTTTTGACCATATCTTTTGACTCGCTCGTCAGATTTCGACGATTCAACTTGCGTTGGGTTCGTCTTTCGAAAATGAACATTTCTAACATTTCAGAATTTCTGATTTCCTTCTTATTTATTAATTAGACTATGAGGAAGGCCAATTAGCTACGAAAACGGTATTCATTAAGTATAGAAAAGTCCGGGGTGTTACAGTAAGGGTCTTTAGCCTCACCCTTCTTGCCTATATAAAGGCCATTTTGTGGCTAGGGTTATAAGAACCCTAGAGAGAAGTTTTTGGGAGAAAGTTTGAGAGAAAAGAGGAAGAAGAGTTAGGGTTTTCAAGGGTTAGTGCTAGTGATCAAGTGAAGTCCGAGTTTCGATTCAAGAGTTCTTCCTAAGCTTGGATCTTCTCTTCCACAAGCTTTCAAAATCTCTTGAGTGAAGGAAATCAATCCTTCAAAAGGTAGATACACTCTACTATCTACCCTTGTGTTATGTTTTTTTTAAGAAAACTATGTTATACAGCATGTTACTTGGATGATGATTTCTACATGGGATGTAAACTATCACTACTATTAAAACTCCATGAATATGATTCCATGTTTACAAGCTATTTAAGTCTACCATGATGTTCACAAGCACTCTATGCACTCTATGTTCACAAGTCTCGCATGATTCGATGATTTCTCACAAGAAATTTGGTTTTTTCTAAAGTTCATAATCAAGGTTTTTGTAAAAAAAAATCTCACAAGTTCACAAGTATTGATAAGGCCAAACAGTGGGTTGGTAATTGACAAGGCCAAACTTTGGGTTGGTATTCTAAGATCGTTTCAAAGCTCACAAGGAATCCTATTATACATGGACTCACAAGAAGTCATGTCTCACAAGCTCACAAGTTCACAAGAAAAAAAATGCTTACTCAGATCTCGCATGCTCACAAGGAATCCCAACTTTTGCAAGTGAAAGGAATCCAGATAAAAATTTATGCGGAAAACTGGATCCCAAGGATCTTTACACCATAGAAAGCAATTAATACTATCTACATGTTTTTGAAAAATTACCTCAGTGAAGGATGTTCATCGGTGAAGCAAAAAATAACTCGAACCGTCAGAACTCTTTGTAGAGATTTCTTGAAGAAATACTCGAAGCTCGATCCTTGTTCTTTGCTATCCCTGTGAAGCTTTTGAATCTTTACTTGGTCTTAAAGAAACAAAGAGAAGAAGAAGAGTGTTGGAGAAGACTTTATATCTCACAAAAGCTAAGGGTTAAAAACCCAAAGTTTTAAAAACTTGGAGAAATACCCAAGGGGGCTCACGAAATTGGGGGGGGGGGGGGGGAGAGAGAAATCTCGCTTTATAGCTCACAAAATTGGAGGGGAGAGAAGAAGAATGAATTAATTCTCCTACGGTTTGGGGTGTTGGGGTATTAATAGATTAGGAAAGTTTCCTAATCCTAATCCAATTAGAAAACATCCCTTAAAGAGAGTTTCTAAATAATGATAACTCTTATCATTAATTGAAACAAACTTTCTTATTAAGGTTTCCTTCTCCTAAAAAGATTCCATAATTAAAGGAGTATAACTAATTCCTAGATTCTAGGAATCCTAACAACCTAACAAACTCCTAACAATTAGGATCCTAATCAAATTAGGAAACCCCTAAAAGGGGTGGGTGTGAGCTATAGGGGGCATGAGCCCTAGTGGCTTGGTCTCCAAGTTTTAATAAAACTCCACCTTTTTCTTTTACGTTTCTTGTTTACCAAGATTGGAATCTAATCCCCTAATTTAAGGAGTTTTTATACAATAATTATTTAATCAACATAATCCTATTCTAACTAGGAAACTCTAAGTGGGCGCCCCACCCTAGGGATTTATTCCATGGGCTTGGGCCCATTAATAAGGTCCATACTTTATGAGTTTGATGGATATGGGTCAAACCCATTTCCCCTTATTTAGTGTTAATTAAATAATTATAATTATAATTATTATCCTTTAATTTAATTAATAATTAATTTAAACCATAGATTAACATTTAATCTATTTTATTAATGATTAACGTTTAATCATTTAATTTATAGATTAACATTTAATCTATTATTGAGCTTGTATTTCTTATGTGAGCATCTCTACAGATTGCTCTAGGACATTCTAACCCTGGCTTACCCAATGTTATCCCATTGACCCTAAATAGGAATTACATCGGAATCGCAAGTGATGTAAGATATCCATATTGCAATTGAATCCCAGTGTAAGAACGTTAACCAAAAAGAATCCCGCCACATGAACTTTTTAATTCAATTGATCCTTCCAATCACATTATCCCTAATGGGCCTTCGAGATTAATATACTATCTAACTCATAGCCCATTACACATCATCCGGGTTTCCAAGACTTCGGATTAAGCCATGAGAAAAATTTTCTCATGTAAAACATTTTGAGAAAAGCGTTTTATAAGTATAATATAATTTAATAAAAACATATTTCAAACTTATTTTATTTAAAAATCACCTACACAGGATTTAAGCTTAATCAACCATCTTACCTAGAACTTGGATAATCTCTCAATTAAATGAGTATGGATTTCTTATTTGAAATCCATCATGAGTCGAACAGCTTTCTGACAATCCAACTGTCACCATATCATATTCCCTGAGGTAGAGAATACTTTAGTGGAATCAAAACAGTCAGATTACTGCTCAGTTATAAATGAACTCATCATATCTAAGGATCATTGAAACTGTTCAATGTGAATGAGAGACCAACTATCTGATAGTATGTTTATGCAAGAGGTCTCTCATTGCATGCAATCAATCAGTGTACATTTAAGCACCTATATGCTAATGTGTAGTCTCCACTACAATAGTTTGAGATAAAACTACATCTCACCATTGAGAACATCTTAGCATTGTGGCTGCCATAGAAGTGAAGTGCCTAGCTTCACCCACCGCTGTGACTTTATAAGGTATAAGGAGCTGGAAAGCCATATCTGTCTATGATAGTCCCATCACATAGCTTTCCTATAATATATCCTATGACCTTTGTTGATATCTCATATCGTATAGATCATCTCATGATCATGGTCAATTACCCATAATGAATACATAATAGATAAAGAAGATATCTTTATTAATCTAATTAATAAGAATCTTACAATCTAAATGACTTTTTCTGGGCATTATGTCTAACAATTTTCCACTTGCCTTAAAAGTCACTGTGACATAGATTTCAATCCCATACTATCTAAGTGTGTTACAAATACTTTATCTAATAAAGCTTTAGTCATCGGTCTGATAACATTAAGTTGAGACCTAATCTTTGTAACGATAATATCATGCCTCTCAATTATCTCACGAATGAGATGATACTTCCGCTCCACATGTTTCATCTTCTTGTGGCTCCTGGGTTCTTTGTTATGAGCTACTGCACCATTACTATCACAAAACAGAGTAATAGGTTTAAGTGCTAAAGGAACATTTCCTCGCTCTTGTAAAAACCTTCTGAACCAAACTGCTTCTTTTGCTGCTGCAAAAGCTGCAGTATATTCTGCTTCTGTGGTGGAGTCTGCAATACTCTTCTACTATATGTTACGCCAACTGACAGCAGCACCACCCAGTGTGAACACATACCCAGATGTGGAAGCTCTATTGTCCGAATTAGATTGGAAATTGGAATCAGTATAACCCAATCCAACTAGATCTTCTGATTGAAAAGTAAGCACATAATCCCTAGTCCTTTTCAAGTACTTCATGATGTGCTTCACTGCAGTCTAATGATTTGTTAGCCTCAAGGTTAAAATCTTGGGTACCCCTACTAATTTTGATAATAACACAATAATGAAATGAAATTTAAAGTACTAATAAATGTGTTCAAGTGCTTTAGCATTTTAGATTCCAAGGAAGAAAGCACTCCAATCATGGTAATAGAATGGAAATTATCCAAGGGCAAGTTCAACTCAAAGTAAACAATTGAAGACTCAAGATAAGACCATAGTCCAAGTCGGGTCCCTGAAGACATGTCAAATCATCAAGACCCAAGATCATCTCCAAGAAGTTGGAAAATTTGTATTATTATTGTTGCCTTGAGAGTGTCTAGAACTTATGTAAAAAATTCTCAAAAGAATGGTAGGTTGAATGCTCAGAGATCATAAATTGAGCATAGGAGCCTAGGACACTTTTTGCTCATCATTTTAAGGCCCTAAGGAATAATAAAATCATGATTAAATCATAGCTAAAAGACCAGGAATCCATTCCCATCTATTTGGTTTGATCCTAGACAGAATTCAGATTTTTTGTTCTGAATTCGTCGACGAAATTTTAGGGCAGTTTGAATTCGGCGACGAATTAACGACAATAAATGATATCTTTAGATACTGTTTTAAGATTCGGCAACGAATTCTAAGGACCATCTGAATTCGATGAAAAATTGCTCACATGATTTTAATAATTTACATTTTGTCTTAGGATTCAATGACGAATTCAAGTGGGGAGTCCACTTTGTCGACGAATTGAATCATGAAACTAAAAAATCGTTACAATGACTAGTTTTCAACAGCCTGAATCGCATTAAATGCTTCACAAATGGCTATGTTGGATCAAGTCCTATAAAAGGAGTTCATTGTTAAATTAAAAACAACTCTTGTTCACTGTAATAACTCTTATTGATCACTCATTCATTGTCTTTGATTTCTCACTGACTCATATACATAAAAATCCTCAAATCTCTCTTTGGCTCATTCAACTCCAATTTCTTTTGAGAGGCTTTATTACAAATTGTACTCCACTCTTATTAAGCTCATTCAAGGAGCTTTTATTTCGGATTTCCAAATCAAAACTCATTTATCTAGGTTAGTCAAGAATCTAAGATTCTGGCACTGAAGTTGTTGCTTCAGTTTTAGCAAGAGAGTGAGGTACTCTTGCAAGGTTCCAACTCAGCCTAAAGGAGAGTTTGTAAAGGTTGCATCTCGATCGGTAAGAGAGATTATAAAGGTTTGGGCTCCAACAGTGAAGGAGTCTGTGTGATTAAAGAACCGTGGTGAATCCTCTAGCTGGAAGCTTGAGGTGGGGAGTAGGTTGGATTGCTGAACCTCGTGAACAAATCTCTGTGTTTGCTTCTTCTAACTCTTCTCTTTTACTTTGAGTTCTTTTCTTGATTAATCTTGTGTTGCAAATAACTTTTAATTCCTCATCTTGGACTTTAAGTTCATAAATTTTTAAAATCTGCCATAAACCCTATTCACCCCCCTTTAGGGTCATTACCTGGCCAACAATTGGTATCAGAGCCAAGTACTCTAAATAGATCTAAAAAATCTGAGTAATCGATTTTAAAATGCCAAACAACATTTTTACAACAAGTCTAGGAGAAGGACAGTCACCTACCAGACCTCCACTGTTTAATGGAGAGAATTATAATTAATGAAAAACTAGAATGATGTATTACATCCAAGTTCTAGATTATGAGTGTTGGAGGGTAATAGTCAATGGCCCTCATCTTCCCACAAAACTTATGGATGATGTTAGAATCTCCAAGGTAGAGGAAGAATGGAATGATGCTGATATTAAGCTCATTCAAATCAATGCTAAAGCCATCAATAACCTCTACTGTGCCCTAAGTCCTCAGGAATTTAACAGAGTTTCTAGATGTGACTCTGCTAAAGAAATCTGGGATAAAATGAAAGTCACCTATGAAGGGGCAAACCAGGTTAAAGAATAAAATATTAGCATGCTTGTTCACAAGTATGAGTTATTTAAAATGGAAAAAGAAGAATCTATTGGTGACATGTTTACCAGATTTACTAATATTTTTAATGGTCTAAAATCTTTAGAAAAAGTGTATTCCAATGCAGAGAATGTAAGGAAGGTCCCTAGATCATTGCCCAAAGAGTGGGCACCAAAGGTTACAGCTATCCAAGAAGCAAAGGACCTCACCAGGCTGCCTATAGATGAGCTGATGGGTTCTCTCATGACCCATGAAGTAATAATGAAGGACCAACTTCCTAATGAACCAAGAGCCAAACAAGGGCTAGCCCTCAAGACTACTCAAATGGAAGAAAGTGATGAGGAATCCAGCAGTGATGATGATGACATTGCCTTGATGGATAGAAGGTTCAAGAGGTTTCTCAAGTACAAGAAAAACTTCAAAAAAAGATCTTATAAGAAGGAGTTCTCCAAAGAGGTATCCAAGGCTGAGACAAGCAAGAAGGGGCCTATTACATGTTATGAGTGTAAGAAGCCTGGCCACATAAGGACTGACTGCCGTCAACTCAAGAAGAGCCACAAATTCCAAAAGAAAGCAATGATGACCACTTGGGATGATTCGGAAGGAAGCAAGTTAGAGGACTCAAGTGATGAGGATGTGGTAAATCTGTGCCTCATAGCAAATGAGGAAGAGGTAACCTCTACTCCAAATGACTCTCTTTCTTATGTTGAAATAAGAGATGCATTTGATGAGCTTTATATTGAATTTGGTAGGATAGCCAAATTAAATAAATCTTTTAAAAAGGAAATACATACCCTCATACATTCATGTGAAACCCTGTAAAAAGAAAATAGTATGTTAGTAGATGAGAATGAGGAATTAAACAAGAAATTGAATGAAATTAAAAATCCTCTTCATGACTTATCTAGTGAATGTGATGAGCTGAAAGCAAAAGTCAAAGATTTAACTAATACCATCCTCACATTCACTAATGGTCAAAAGAACTTAGAAAGATTTTTAGGCCAACAAAGATGTGTTTTCAACAAAGCAGGACTTGGATATAACACTTTTTCAAAACAAAAAGATTATCAAAATTTGTTCACTAAATTAAGTAGTAATCAAACTCCACCTTCTACTTCATTTTATAGTTGTAAAATAGTTAAAATGATTTGGGTTCCAAAAGGAACATCTTCTTCTTCCAAAACTAACCATAAAGGACCAAGAATGAGATGGGTTCCCAAGGGAACTAGTCCTCCCTAAATCAATTTGGGTTCTATCTAAAACAGTTTGGGTATCGGGAGGAAAATATCTTGGAGTTATTTGAATTGGTTGTGTAGGTGTGCTTCAAGTCAAAAACATCCAAGACAACATGGTTCTTGGATAGTGGATGCTCAAGGCATATGACTGGGAACAAGAAGCTGTTTGCATCACTCATTTCTAAAGATGGAGGACATGTTACTTTTGGAGACAATACTAAAGGAAAGATCATTGTAATAGGTAACATTGGTAAGAATGAGTCTATTTTTATTGAAAATGTTTTACTTGTAGATGGTCTTAAGCATAATCTTATTAGCATTAGTCAACTATGTGATATAGGTTTAAATGTTTCATTCAAATCCAACATATGCATAATTGAAGATAAGGATAATCTTAATACTTTGTTTGTTGCTCATAGAACTGAAAATATCTATACCTTAGAATTTGATGAGCTTCAATCTCAAAATATGATATGCTTTTCTGCTATAGATGAAGCAAGTTGGTTATGATATAGAAGACTAGGACATGCTAGTATGGATCTTTTGTCTAAAATTTCTAAAAATAAATTATTTAAAGGCTTACCTAGAACTAAATTTGTAAAAGACAAAATCTATGATGTTTGCTAACTTAGAAAACAAATAAAATCCTCTTTCAAATCTAAGAAAATCATTTCTACTTCTAGACCTCTAGAGCTCTTGCATATGGACCTTTTTGGCCCAAATGAAGTAGCTAGCCTAGGAGGCAAAACTTATGCTTTTGTGATTGTGGATGATTATTCAAGGTACTCTTGGGTACTATTCATTTCCCACAAAAATGAAGCACCTTCATTGTTTAAAAAGTTTTGTAAGAGAGTTCAAAATGAAAAAAGTTATTCTATTAACAATATAAGAAGTGATAGAGGAAGAGAGTTCAAAAATAAAGAGCTTGAGTGATTTTGTGATGAAAATGGTTTTAACCATAATTTTTCAGCTCTTAGAACTCCCTAACAAAATGGTTTAGTAGAAAGAAAAAAATAGATCTCTTTAAGAAATGGCGAGAACTATGCTTAATGAAAACAAACTACCTAAGTACTTATGGGCTGAGGCCATTAACACTTTATGCTATATAATCAACAGAGTAGTTATAAGAAATAAATTGAATAAAAATCCTTATGAGCTTTGGAATTGAAGAATCCTCAATATAAGTTATTTTAAGGTGTTTGGTTGTAAATGCTTCATACTAACTGATAAACAACATCTAAAGAAATTTGATGCAAAATCTGTAGAAAGAATCTTCCTATGATATTCAATTAATAGCAAAGCTTATAGAGTGTTTAATAAGAAGACCTTAACTGTTGAAGAATCAATTCATGTTGTGTTTAATGAATCAAATCCATTTAACAAGACCAATAATAAATTTAATGATGAAATTGAAAATCATCCTAAAGAAATATCTTATTTAGAAATCAATTAAGCAAATAAAGATAATCAAGTAGATAAACAAACTAATGATAAAATCATTAAAATAAATAATGAGGAAGAAATTTAAGATGAAAAATCATATCAACTTCTGAAAGCTTGGAAATTAATAAAAGATCATCCTAAAGACTTAATACTTGGTAATATGGAACAAGGGGTTAGAATAAGAAGAAATCTAGTGAATCTTGCTTTCCAAAGTCAAATTGGACCTAAAAATGCATTAGAAGCTATTGAAAATGAATCTTGGGGCATTATTATGCAAGAAGAATTAAATCAATTTGATGGAAACCAAGTTTGGGATCTAAGTACATAGTCCAAATGATAAATCTATAATTGGTACAAAATGGTCTTTAGAAATAAAAAGATGAAAATGGAAATATAATCAAAAACAAAACAAGACTAGTAACTCAAGGTTACAACCAAGAGGAGGGCATAGACTATGAAGAAACCTTTGCCCCGGTTGCATAACTAGAAGTCATAAGAATGCTACTTGCATTTGCTAGTTATAAAGAATTTAAATTATTCCAAATGGATGTAAAAAGTACTTTTCTTAATGGTTATATTAATGAAGAAGTATATGTAAATCAACCACCTTACTTTGAAAATCACAAGTTTCCAAATCATGTATTTAAGCTAACCAAAGCCTTAAATAGATTAAAGCAAGCTCCAAGAGCTTGGTATTATAGGCTAAGTAGCTTCCTAATTGAAAATGGATTCATCAGAGACAAAATTGATACAACTCTATTTATAATGACCAAAAATGATGATATGCTAATAATTCAAATTTATGTAGATGACATCATATTTGGATCAACTAATGAATCTCTTTGTGAAATGTTTGCTAAAACAATAGAAGAAGAATTTGAAATGAGTATGATGGGAGAACTAACATTCTTCCTAGGACTCCAAATTAAGCAAACTAAACAAGGAATATTTGTTAATCAAACTAAATACACTAAAGAATTGCTTAAAAAGTTTGTAATGGAAAATACTAAAGCTATGGATACCCCTATGAGTACATCAACTAAACTTTATAAAGATGAAAAAGGCAAAAATATTGATGAAAAACTATATAGAGGTGTGATTGGAAGTCTTTGGTATCTTAGTGCAAGTAGACCAGACATTATGTTCAGTGTTTGCATTTGTGTAAGATTCCAAGCCTATCGAAAAGAATCTCATATGATAGCTATAAAAAGAATCTTTAGATATTTGCTTGGGTCAATTGATTTAGGCTTATGATATCCTAAAGACACAAATCTAGACCTAATAAGCTATTCAGATGCAAACTTTACTGGATGCAAAGTGGATAGAAAAAGTATTAGTGGAACTTTTCACTTTCTAGGAATTCTCTTGTTTCATGGTTTAGTAAGAAACAAAATTTAGTGGCCCTATCCATAGCTGAGGCTGAGTATATGGTAGCTGAACATTGTTGTGCTTAAAATTTGTACATGAAACAACAGTTAGAAGACTTTAAAATTTTCTATACTAAAATTCCTATTGAGTATGATAATACAAGTGCTATTTGCATGACTTAAAATCTTATTCAACACTCAAAAACTAAACACATAGAAGTAAGATATCATTTTATAAGGGATCATGTGAAAAATGGGGATGTTATCTTAGAGTTTGTAGTTACAAACAATCAACTTGCTGATATTTTTACAAAACCCCTTCAATTTGATAGGTTTAGTACATTGAGAAGAGAATTGAGAATGACTAGTCTAAATGAGCTTATCTAATCATATTTACGTAAAATTTGATCTAAAAATGAAAAAGTATGGATTGATGTGTTTCAAATTGTTTGATCATGTTATGAGCTTAATTTGAATGATATATAATGTTTTGGATGCTTAAAAGAATCGTTGGTTTCAAGAAAAATGTCTGAAAAATCAAAAATAAATCAGATCTTCATTTTCAGTACTAAATTCGGCGACGAATCCAGTCAAGGATTTGAATTCGGTGATGAATCTTTGGGTAGTTTGGAAATAGAATGTTTCCTGTACCCAATTCGACGACGAAATTGGATGGACCATCCACTTCGCCGATGAAGTCAATCCAAATTTCAAATCAATAAGTTTCCTGACATCAATTCGGTAACAAATTCAGGGTTCAAGCCCATTTCGGCGACGAATTAAGTCGAGGGTATAAATATAAACCCCAAATCCATTTTCCTTTTCAAACCTAGACTTCCCTCCAAATCCTATTCCATCACTCCAGCACTCTAATCTCTTCCAAAATCACCTTAAATCTCTTCCCATCTTGAGATAATGCCTCCCAAGACCAAGAACGCATCTGTGGAGCCCCCAAAGAAGAGAGCTCGAACAGACAAAGGGAAGGAAACAACTACCAGTTCACCTCCTGCTCCACTGAAGTTCAAGGAACCAAAATTCGAGAAACTATTCAAAGAAAAATTCCTCCCTCGCTCACCTCTATATGGTAAAGTCATAAACTTCATTAACCTAGAAGCCTACGGACAAGGTCACATTCAAACTCTATTTTCTGCCCTTAAGTGGGACTCCTTTGTTTCCTCTAACGAAATTATGTTTCCAGAACTTGTCAAAATTTTCTATACACATTTTCATCTTGATCAATTGCCATCTATCCTTAGAATTCCAAAGCATTCTCTTCAAACTTTTGTGAATGGTCAGTGGACTAAGCATGAAGGCTTTGATGTGGTAGAAGCTCTAAAGTTGATGTGTATCAACCAAGACTTCACCACTCCCTTTCAACCTAAAGTCAAAGAACTTACGTTGACTTTTAGGCTAGTACACCATATAATCTCCTACAACCTTGTCCCTAGGGCAGGTGGTAGAGATTACCTCACTTATTTTGATGTATTTCTAATGTAGTGTATCCTTACCTTGACACCCATTGATTTATCATACATTATTGTCCATTGTATGGATGTTGCTTTTAAAAGAAAGTCAGGGTGCCTTCCCTATGGTCAAGCTTTGTCCAAAATCTTCAGACATTTCAATGTCCCTCTCTCTCATCAAACTGCTTTTGTTTTAGTTGATGACTCATCCATATATAGCAAAGCAACCATCCAAAGGATGGGCTATGTATGGAATGACACCCAGAAGGAATGGTCTCCCAAACCTTCTTCTAGTCTTCCTCCCATTGATCTTTCAGCTATTACTCACTTCACGGCCCCTACAAGTTTAGACCCCATTCCATCATCTACTCCATCTATCCCTCCTACCTCTTCTACTCCATCTATCCCTCCAGCCTCAGCCCCTTCTCCAGCAGCAGATGAGATTCAGGCTGAGTAGTAGCCAGGGCTAGTTTCAGCAAATGAGCTCCAGGGTGAGCAGCAGCCCCAGCATGAGATGCCAGAGTCAGAGTGGCCTGAGTTTGTAGGTAATGCTGGAGAGATTCCAAAGAGCTCACATAGATAGGAGTCTCCTCACTTTGAGGACCCTAGTCACTTCTATGAGGCTCCTAGCAGGCCAGCTGCATCTGAGGAGCAGATGAGCATCATGGTAGGCCAGATAGCCTCCATGGCTTCCAGTTTGGAGCAGTTCTAGCTGGAGATGAGAATGAGCCAACTGAGATTTCAGGAAGAGATGAGAGCTTCCATGCTTTCTTTTATGGATGAGACTAGAGCTAGCATGGCTACTATCCAGTCAGAGACCAGGGTGTAGAGCCCCGGACCTTTTCACATTTAAGGCATGACACTTTCGTTGCCATTTTGCCTTTAAAGAGGAATAATTAATAAATAAGGAAGAAATTGGAAATTCTGAAACATCAAAAATGTTTGTTTTCGAAGTATGAACCCAACGCAAGTTGAATCGTCAAAATCGGATGAACGAGTCAAAAGATATGGCCAAAACAGTCTGGACTTGCAGGCAACCGATCGCTCGGTCCATAGAGCAATCGATCGGTCCAAAACCGATCGATCGGTAGCTATCGACTGGTCAAGATTTTTGTATGGGGAAATTTTCCAGAGAGTTGATTTTTGGTCGAGAACTCGGTCAACACACCGATCGATCGGTCATTAACACCGATCGCTCGGTACTCGCGTTTTTGCAGAAATTTCAGTAAGGGTATTATGGTCTTTTGGTCAGTTTACTCTTACCTTAAGAGTCTTGCCCGAGCCCTTAGGGCATCATTCGACACTTAGAGAGTTTGAGAGAATAAGAGAAAGGGGAGAAGGCGATTCCAACCTAGGGCTTGTCTTTGGAAGAGAAATCAAAGGGTTTTGAGACCCTAGATAACTTCAAGTCCGGCTCCAAGATCACGGCTCAAGCACTCGTGGAGAGCGTTCCCCAAGCTAGGGCAGCACCTCATGGTCGTTTTTGGAAGGGGTTTCTTCCTCATTTCTTCAAGGTCGGTACTTCTTGCTACCCTCCTAGTCATAGTTCCTTCTTTTACTTTATTTCTCTTTGTTTTCTTTCATTTACACATGTGCTATGAGATGGACGGGTGTGAATGGTGAATGGAGACGGAATTGGCGATTGGATGCCGTGTGAAATAATGTGATGAATGAAATGGGGAGGGCATTGTATCCATAATGAACAAACACGTATGATGTGAGCATAACCCACCTAGAAAAGCATGTTGTAGGGTTAATAAATAATGAATGCACCATGTTTGATGAAATGTCAAGGTGAATGAGATGAATAATAAATTAATAAATTTCATGTTTAAGGTTTATGGAAATTGCTAGGGTCATGATAGTGTGATTGTCCGCTTTCCCTAAATGATATGAATACTAAATTGCTCAAATCATTGATGTTATGTGTTATGAATTACTCAAATGCCATATTTAATTCCAAATGCAAGTATGCACACGACCTCACGAGCACGCATACATGACAAGATCTACCAAGGTTTTCAAGAATGGGATTTAGAGGTGGGGCATATCCTACGATATGTTTTACCTTGCTTTTGGCAAGGACAAGACAATCATGCATACATATCATGACAAGCATCTCACAAGGCATCTCACAAGTGCATCTCACAAGGACATCTCACAAGTGAATCTCACAAGTGGAAGGACAAGCATGAGCATTCTAGGAAGAAGGGTCTCCCTTCCCTCACAAGTAGATTACTTTTCAGAACAATCAAGCATGACACGCATGATACAAGCATGACACGGTAGACAAGGTTGCAAGCATAAAAAGGGTAATTTCAGTCAAGTCAAGTGCACAAGATTTCAAGGGTTTTACCGGTTTTTATGATTGCAAACATGATGACTTATATTGCTTTACTTTATTGTCATGATATGAATCATTCCTGCTTTATATGCGTGAATTGTTTCCTGCTTTATGCATGCTATCCGTATGCTATGACTGTTGGTTAGTGCTTGGTACCCGCTGAGTATTCCATGCTCAGCCGTACTTCTTATGTCGGCAGGTTCTGAGGGAGCTGCTGCTCCATTTGATGTTTGTGCTCCTGGTCCATGGGTGGAGGAGGAGTACGTCGAGGAGCCTTTGGAGGAACCTCCCGTAGAGGGTTATCAGTAGGTGGTGTTAGATTCTGAGTGGATTAGCTGTGGGTGAGCATGAGTGATTATATCCATGTAATATGAGCGGGCATGTCCGCACTTTCTTTGTTTTGATTTCTTTGTATTAAAACTTGGACCATGTGTATATACTTAGAGGTTCGTTAGACTTCCGCTGTGTCATACAGTTATGCTTCTGCTGCTATCCTCTATTGTATATGCTCTGTGGGTGTTTTACAGGTGGTTTGTCAAGCAAGTCATGTAAGTCATGATTTAGTCGTCCACGATTCACTCTAACTCTTAGGGTGGGTTTTGGGTCGCGACAGAAGTGGTATCAGAGCTTAGGCTTTAGGTCTCTATGGTCACTTAGAATCGAATACCACGGCTTGACAAGAGCATATGTTGGAAAACGAGTTAGGAAGGAAGTAAGTCGGAAGTGAGTCTTGATCCAAGTGAAAGACTAAACGTTAGTCTTAGTCAAAATGGTTGTTTCAACCAGGTACGAGTCTTAGGAGCGCTAGAACACCAAGGTATAATATTGTAAATACACCGATGGTTGTGATGCGATGCATATTAGTATTATATTATTCACATAATGCCACTTGAATTATTGTGAAATGGAAATGCGATAAATTGTGGTTTCAAGTGAGAGTCATGTGGTGCTATTGTTCTCAGGACTTTAGTCATGAGGCGGGGCACACGGGGTCGTGGACCACACACCAAAGCTTCATCTTCTTCCAGAGATGAGGATGAGCAGCCGGACCTCTCCCAGGTCTTAGGCTCTATTGCTGAGACACTCGCCATACTGGCGGCTCGGCAAGCTATACCATCGTCGGCGGCACCTACTCCACCGCCCGTAGCTCCAGTACATCGTACAGCTGGAGTTGAGGCATTTAGGAGATTGAGGCCTCCACCATTCCATGGGAGTGTGGACCCTCTTGCTGCGGAGGCATGGATCCTCCAGATGGAGAAGATCTTTGCGGTCCTCTCACCTACAGAGGAGGATAGAGTAGCATGGGCAGTTTTCATGCTAGAGAGCGAAGCCCACCATTGGTGGTTGTCGCATTGAGGATGCGAGATTTGACCATGCAGGGTCAACCTTGGACTTGGGAGGAGTTCAAGGACACTTTTTATAAGAAGTACTTTCCGATCGGAGCACGGGAAAGGAAAGAGAGAGAATTCATCAACCTTGAGCAAGGTTCGATGTCAGTAGCACAATATGAAGCTAAGTTCTCGGAGCTCTCTAGATTTGCGCCTCACATGGTGGCTACTGAGGCAAGGAAGGCGAGGAGATTTGAGCAAGGGCTTAAGGATGCTATTATGGAGAAAGTATCGGCTTTCAGGCACGCTACTTATCCGGAAGTGGTAGACAAAGCCTTATTGATCGAGGCAAATTCTGAGGTGGTGTCCAAGAAGAGGGAGTTGGCAAGAGGCCAAGCCAGTAGTTCAGCACCTCCAGAGAGGTGGGCTCGTACCGACCCTTATCAGTATGCGTGGCCAGCACCACCGATGAGGCCATCTTATGTGCCTCCAGCTCCACGGCAGTATGTGCCTCAGGCACCAGGACCTCAGGCTCTTCCAGCTCCACGGCCAGTTGCACCTCAGACAGTGAGGTATGCTCCACCTCCGGCCCCTCCGACCTATACACACGAGGTCTACACTTCGTGCGGCCGAAGGCACCCGGCAGGAGATTCCCGAAGGGCATCGGGTGGATGTTTTCATTGTGGTCGCCAGGGCCATATGATCAGGGATTGCCCCAGTCGGCATTTGCCAGGCCAGTCTCAGGGGATTAGGCCCCCAGCACGCCCAGCAGGATCATATCAGGCGTCATCTCAGACTACCCGGTCTACACCTCAGTCTCGCCAAGCAAACCAGGGGTGAGTTTTTGCCTTAACAGAGGGTGATGCACTTGCATCTGATGATGTAGTGCAAGGTACGCAGTTGTAGCTTATTTAATTATCCGTAAATTAAACTGTTATGTATTAATTGATTGTGTACGTACTTGGCATGTTATATATGTATATATACCTACATGTATACACTGTTGATGCACGGATTAACTCCGCTAGTCAAAATTTCGGGAACCCTACTAGTCAATGAGTATTTGGCTCGAGTGTTGATTGATACCGGGTCTACTCATTCATTTGTCTCATCGAGTTTTTCAGAAGGCTTTTCTGTAGAGCCAAGTCAGCTAGAACCGGAGTTAGCCATTTTGACTCCTCTCGGCAAAACAGTATTGGCAGATAAAGTGTATAGAAATAGTGTGGTCCAAGTTGGAAGCCACGAGTTGGCGGTTTATCTCATCGTCCTGGGATTCCAAGACTTTGATGTTATATTGGGAATGGATTGGTTAGCAGCACATCATGGGCATGTAGCTTGCTTTGAGAAGATGGTACTCTTCAAGCCGGTAGAAGGAAAACCATTTCACTTTCGGGGGTTAAAAAGTAGAGATATCACTCGTTTTGCGGCATTGAGCTTAGCGAACCTCGAGGCAAAGGACTCTTCGACTATTCCGGTCGTGAGTGAATTCCTGGATGTATTTCCAGAGGAGTTGCCAGGATTACCTCCAGACAGGGAGATTGAGTTTGTGATTGAGCTTACACCAGGCACAGCTCCCATCTCTCGGGCTCCGTATAGAATGGCCCCGGTGGAACTCAAGGAGTTGAAGACTCAGTTGGAGGAATTACAAGGCCTTGGTTTCATTCGACCAAGTGTCTCACCGTGGGGTGCCCCGGTGTTATTTGTTAAGAAGAAGGATGGCTCGATGCGGATGTGCGTTGACTATCGGCAACTGAACAAAGTCACTATAAAGAATAGGTACCCATTGCCTAGAATTGATGACTTGTTCGATCAGTTGAAAGGAGCGAGGTTTTTCTCAAAGATAGATCTTCGATTGGGCTATCACCAGTTGAAGATTAAGGCGGAAGATATTCCCAAAACTGCTTTCCGGACTCGATATGGACACTACGAGTTCTTGGTGATACCTTTTGGTCTCACGAACGCGCCGGCAGCTTTTATGGATTTAATGAACCGGGTGTTCCGGCCATACCTAGATCGATGCGTGATAGTGTTTGTCGACGATATCTTGGTGTATTCCCAGACACGGGAAGATCACATATGAGACCTTCGCCTTGCTTTGGAAATGCTGAGAGAGCACAAGCTATAAGCCAAACTTAGCAAGTGTGAGTTTTGGTTGAAAGAGGTGGCATTCCTAGGCCATGTTGTTTCTGCAGAAGGTATCTCGGTAGATCCGAAGAAGATCGAAGCAGTTATGAGTTGGGCGAGGCCCAAGAGTGTTATTGAGATACGCAGCTTTCTTGGGTTGGCAGGCTACTACAGGAGATTCGTAGAGGGTTTCTCTAGCCTTGCAGCACCGCTTACTCACCTGACAAGGAAGAATGCGAAGTTTGTCTGGAGCGACAAGTGTGAGATCAGTTTCACAGAACTGAAGAAGAGGCTTACTACAACTCCTGTCCTTACAGTGCCATCCGGACCTTATGGGTATGAGGTGTATAGTGATGCCTCGCATGTTGGACTTGGGTGCGTGCTCATGCAGCACAAGAAAGTCATTGCCTATGCATCAAGGCAATTGAAGGAGCATGAAAAGAATTATCCCACGCATGACTTGGAGCTTGCGGTGGTCATGTTTGCACTCAAGATTTGGCGTCATTACCTTTATGGGGTGGAGTTCTATGTGTTCACGGATCACAAGAGTCTCAAGTATCTCTTCTCCCATTAGGAGCTAAATCTAAGGCAACGGCATTGGATGAAATTTTTGAAAGACTATGATTGTACCATTCAGTACCACCCAGGTAAAGCGAATGTAGTGGCCGATGCTTTGAGTAGAAGACCTCCGGGGTTATTAGCACACATGTTGGTGCAAGAATGGAAGCTACTTGAAGATTTGGAAAATTTGGACATCAGTGTGAATGACTCTGTCCGTAGTCCTATCTTGGCAAATGTCACGGTTCGGCCATACATTATAGATTTGATCCAAGAATACCAAGCCGCGGATGCTGAACTGTTGGCTTATCGGGACAAGGAAGTTGCCAAGGGTAGTGAATACTTTTCTCTCACTAGCTGAGGTGCTATCACATTCAAAGGAAGGCTGTGTGTTCCGGCCAATGCAGATCTTCGACGAGAGATCATGGACGAAGCACATCATTCGAAGTACACAGTGCATCCTGGGGGTACAAAGATGTACCGGAACCTCAAGAGTCACTTTTGGTGGCGGAATATGAAGAGGGATGTTGCGGAGTATGTAGCACGATGCTTAGTGTGCCAACAGGTGAAGGCAGAGCACATGCGGCCGGCAGGTCTACTGCAGTCTCTTCCTATTCCCGAGTGGAAATGGGAGAACATATCCATGGATTTCATAGTTGGCTTGCCAAAGACGGCAATGGGCTCAGATGCGATATAGGTAGTAGTGGATCGTTTGACAAAGTCCGCTCATTTCCTACAGTACCGAACTACTTTCAACTCTAGCCAGTTGGCCGCGTTATACATCAAGGAAGTGGTTAGGTTTCACGGAGTGCCAGTTAGTATTGTGTCAGATCGGGATCCAAGATTCACATCAAGATTCTGGAAAATTTTTCAGGAAGCTATGGGTTCCCGACTTGATTTCAGCACCGCCTTTCATCCACAAACGGATGGGCAAACCGAGAGAGTGAACCAAGTCATGAAGACATGCTTCAGGCTTGTATGTTGGATTTCAGACGCAGTTGGGAAGAGCACTTGCCTTTGGTTGAATTCGCCTATAATAACAGCTATCAGGCGAGTATCCAAATGGCGCCATTTGAGGCCTTGTATGGGCGAAGTTGTAGGTCTCTTCTCTATTGGGATGAGGTAGGAGAAAGGAAAGTACTTGGTCCGGAGTTGATTGAGCAAACTGCAAACACAATTAAGATCATTCGGGATCAATTGAAAGCCGCTCAAGATCGCCAGAAAAGTTATGCGGACACGCGCCGTAGGGACTTGGAATTTCAAGTAGGGGATCGAGTTTTTGTGAAAGTATCTCCTAGCAAAGGGATCATGAGATTTGGCAAGCAAAGCAAGCTCAGTCCTCAGTATGTTGGGCCTTTTGAGATTATCACGCGAGTTGGTGAGGTTGCTTACAGGGTAGCTCTCCCACCTCACATGACTGCAGTTCACAATGTTTTCCATGTGTCTATGCTTCAGAAGTACATTGCGGATCCTTCGCATGTCATAGACTTGGAACCGTTGGAGATTCGAGAGGACCTCACCTTGATTGAAAAGCCGGTTCAGATTTTGGATCGAAGAGATCAAGTGCTTCGCAACAAGACAATCCCTTTGGTTCTTGTGCAATGGCAACACCATGCTCGGGAAGAAGCGACATGGGAGCGTGAAGCCGAAGTCAAAGCGAAGTACCTAGAATTATTTGAATGAGTTTTTGTATAAGTTTGTATATGACTTGTAATTTTCTTTTTGGTTTGTAATGCAAGTAGCGTCTAAATTTCGAGGACGAAATTTTTGTAAGGGGGGGAGGATGTAGAGCCCAGGACCTTTTCACATTTCATGCATGACACTTTCGTTTCCATTTTACCTTTAAAGAGGAATAATTAATAAATAAGGAAGAAATTGGAATTCCGAAACATCAAAAATGTTCGTTTTCGAAGTACGAACCCAACGCAAGTTGAATCGTTAAAATCGGACGAACGAGTCAAAAGATATGGCCAAAACAGTCTGGACTTGCAGGCAACCGATCGCTCGGTCCATAGAGCGATCGATCGGTCCAAAACCGATCAATCGGTAGCTATCGACTGGTCAAGATTTTTGTATGGGGAAATTTTCCAGAGAGTTGATTTTTGGTCGAGAGCTCGGTCAACGCACCGATCGCTCGGTAGGCAACCGATCGATCGGTCATTAACACCGATCGCTCGGTACTCGCGTTTTTGCAGAAATTTCAGTAAGGGTATTATGGTCTTTTGGTCGGTTTACTCTTACCTTAAGAGTCTTGCCCGAGCCCTTAGGGCATCATTCGACACTTAGAGAGTTTGAGAGAATAGGAGAAAGGGGAGAAGGCGATTCCAACCTAGGGCTTGTCTTTGGAAGAGAAATCAAAGGGTTTTGAGACCCTAGATCACTTCAAGTCCGGCTTTCTCCAAGATCACGGCTCAAGCACTCGTGGAGAGCGTTCCCCAAGCTAGGGCAGCACCTCACGGTCGTTTTTGGAAGGGGTTTCTTCCTCATTTCTTCAAGGTCGGTACTTCTTGCTACCCTCCTAGATATAGTTCCTTCTTTTACTTTATTTCTCTTTGTTTTCTTTCATTTACACATGTGCTATGAGATGGACGGGTGTGAATGGTGAATGGAGACGGAATTGGCGATTGGATGCCGTGTGAAATGATGTGATGAATGAAATAGGGAGGGCATTGTATCCATAATGAACAAACACGTATGATGTGAGCATAACCCACCTAGAAAAGCATGTTGTAGGGTTAATAAATAATGAATGCACCATGTTTGATGAAATGTCAAGGTGAATGAGATGAATAATAAATTAATAAATTTCATGTTTAAGGTTTATGGAAATTGCTAAGGTCATGATAGTGTGATTGTCCGTTTTCCCTAAATGATATGAATACTAAATTGCTCAAATCATTGATGTTATGTGTTATGAATTACTCAAATGCCATATTTAATTCCAAATGCAAGTATGCACACGACCTCACGAGCACGCATACATGACAAGATCTACCAAGGTTTTCAAGAATGGGATTTAGAGGTGGGGCATATCCTACGATATGTTTTACCTCGCTTTTGGCAAGGACAAGACAATCATGCATACATATCATGACAAGCATCTCACAAGGCATCTCACAAGTGCATCTCACAAGGACATCTCAGAAGTGAATCTCACAAGTGGAAGGACAAGCATGAGCATTCTAGGAAGAAGGGTCTCCCTTCCCTCACAAGTAGATTACTTTTCAGAACAATCAAGCATGACACGCATGATACAAGCATGACACGCATGACACGGTAGACAAGGTTGCAAGCATAAAAAGGGTAATTTCAGTCAAGTCAAGTGCACAAGATTTCAAGGGTTTTACCGGTTTTTATGATTGCAAACATGATGACTTATATTGCTTTTACTTTATTGTCATGATATGAATCATTCCTGCTTTATATGCGTGAATTGTTTCCTGCTTTATGCATGCTATCTGTATGCTATGACTGTTGGTTAGTGCTTGGTACCCGCTGAGTATTCCATGCTCAGCCGTACTTCTTATGTCGGCAGGTTCTGAGGGACCTGCTGCTCCATTTGATGTTTGTGCTCCTGGTCCATGGGTGGAGGAGGAGTACGTCGAGTAGCCTTTGGAGGAACCTCCCGTAGAGGGTTATCAGTAGGTGGTGTTAGATTCTGAGTGGATTAGCTGTGGGTGAGCATGAGTGATTATATCCATGTATTTTGGCGGCATGTCCGTACTTTCTTTGTTTTGATTTCTTTGTATTAAAACTTGGACCATGTGTATATACTTAGAGGTTCATTAGACTTCCGCTGTGTCTTATAGTTATGCTTCCGCTGTTATCCTCTATTGTATATGCTCTGTGGGTGTTTTACAGGTGGTTTGTCAAGCAAGTCATGTAAGTCATGATTTAGTCGTCCACGATTCACTCTAACTCCTAGGGTGGGTTTTGGGTCGCGACACAGGGAGTGCTTCCAGAGCCTCCAATCAACTTCTTCAGCAAGATTTTCAGCTATTGAGTTTAGGATGATCAGCATTCCCAAGGAAGTGAAGGACCTTTCTGAATCATTGAAACCAAGGCTGGGAGAGATTGAGACATGTATGGATATTACCAAGAATAGGATAGACTCAATTCTAGCCCTTATTGATAGAAAATCCATAAATGCCATTGAAGAAGGTCTTTAGCTAAATAGCTTGGTGACTACTATGAAAGGGAAGATAGAAGGTACTGAAAAGCACCTTAAGAATCAAGGGCCTACAATTGAGAAATTATCTGATCACCTTGGAAAGCAGGCCACTGTGTTTGTCCAAATAGCCAAGGGAATAAATCAGCTCTCCATTGAAGTCTCCACAATGAAGAAGCAGTCCTTCTAAGTGATCAAGCCTAAATCTCCTAAATCATCCAAACTTCATTCTATTCCTCCCTCCTCAAATGAGGTTTCCAGCAGTAGCAGCTCAGATGAAGATGGAGATGAAGAAGAAAATGAAGAAGAAAAAGCAGAAGAAGCATCTCAAGAAGTCCATAAGGATCAGGATGCTGGTGCTGGTCCTTCAGAAGATGACTTCCAAAAATTTGCTGATCTTTTAAAGAAGCAGAAGAAAGATGGTTTGTAGCTCCTATTTTTTTTTATGTTGACATAGGGGGAGAAACATTGACATGTAATGAAATTTTAAAAAAATTGATATGTAGACTGTTGACCATTTTGGCTGAAATGAATTGAGTTTCATTTTTTTTTGTATCTTTGGCAGTAAAGTGAAATGGAAATTATTTAGCTTATCTCATTTGTGAAAATGAATTGATCATCGTTATTGAAAATTGAACATTTGACAAATATTGTTATAGAATTTCTCTTGGTTCAAAACCATATCTTGTTCAATTATATCATGGAACTGTTGGACATATATGCCCTCGAAAGCCAATAAGAGACTTTTCTATGTTGATTAGACAAACATCATATTCACACAACCAACTATAAAGGGTATTTATATTAATTACTGTCTCATATGATGATGACATAAAGTTCCATAGGTAACATTGTAGGAAAATCATGCAAAGGTTGCGAGGAGATATGATTTTCCGGTTCCTTGTAAACCTAATATTGTTCGAAGCCTCTAGAGTACTGGTTGGGCGCCGTACTTCATCATGGCTTGCACATGTGTAGTTCTATGAGATAGTGTGATGAATCTCATTCACAGAGAGTGGTAACTCTTGACTAACATGTGAGTATATGTAACAAGTACATAATACTGAACGGGGTCACTAGTGGATACCCTATGGAATACACTGTCAGATTGTATTAGGGTTATCAATTTGACAAATTGTCCTTAGACCTGAGAGGTTAACATTTTCTCAAACATTTGTCTATATGGCTTTGATGTGCCAATCGGCAATGTCCAATACACAGGACTAACTCCGGGTACGTTGGGTCATGTACACTATGTTTGGAGAAGTGTGTAAACACTCAATAAGGAATCCACAACTCCTTAATTGGAGATAATGATATCAAGGTGATACTTGTTGAACTGAACTGTTAAATCCAGTACTGGTGCTTTTCGGTAAAATGGTCTTTATCGAAGTTGATATTTTTAATATGGAAAAGTATATATAAATATATATGTCAGTTCTTTTCTAATGTTTTCTTCAAAAATGTTTTGGAGGTTCAGTTCAATGAAAAAGTAATCATGAGAAAGAGTTCTATTCATAAGCTAGGGACTAAGACAGTGGAATAGTTCCAATCCCGGAAGCTTACATGTGATATCGGAATGTGGAAGGATTTATTTGTAAATATATTGTGAGATGGTACTTACAAGCAATTCTCTAATTTCTGGAGGTTAATCACATTGTGTTAATGGACATTAATTGTGATTGGTGGAAGTCCAGGGACTTAGATAACATTCTATGATCCTAATGGAGTTTTAGGAAAGGTGTTTCCTAGTAACAATGCTTCAACCAAAAAGGTGAAGTACTTGGTCCCACAACCGGAAATAGGAGATCCCTTTAGATCCCACACACAAGGACCTTCTTAAAGTATTTAATTTAATTTATAATTAAATTAATTAATTTCTCTAAGTAATCACTATATGGTATAGTGAAGCTCTAAAAGGTGGAATCACATTAGATGTGAAAAACCAAATGGGTAGGACCCATTGGAAATTATTATAAAAGAATAATTCAAGTGACCAAGAGGGTTTTGGAAACCCTTTAAGCGTGTAGGGTGGGACCCACCTAGGGTGGGACGCCCACTTCAAGGAGGAATAATAATTGTTATTATTTTAATTAGTTTCTAATTAATTAACACCTTATTGGATAAGGTTAGTTAGTTAGTTACTAATTAAAGATTCCCTAATTGTTAGGGATTCCATTAGTTAGTTACTAATTCAAGATTCCTTATTGGATAAGGATAAGATTAGTTACTAATGGATAAGGTTGGTTTCTTTTAAGATTAATCTTAATTGGATTAGGAGAATAATCAATAAAGGAAACTATTGAGGTATCCTAATTGGATTAGGATAAGGTTAATGAATTATAATTGGATTACAATTCAAGCAACCAAGAGAGAACTTATATAAAGGATTGGATGCCCAGCCCTTTAATATATATAATTCTCCAGAATTTTTTCTTCTCTCCCTCTCCTAAAACCTCACACCCTCCCCTCTCTCTCCTTGAGGTGTACGGTCACACCCATCTCTCTCTTCTTTTGTCTTCTTGATTGGATCTTGAGGAAAAGCAAGAATTTATCTTGTTCATCAAGAAAGGTTTTTGATCAATAAAGATTGGATCTTTATTCAAGATTCCTAGAGCTGGAAATTTGGAAGGGCCATTAGCTTCCATTAGAGAAAGCTTTAAAGGAAAAAGAAGGTTCGTGTGAATCGACAGGAGACTTGACACTTGTGAAGTTTTGCGAGTACTATTCTAACGTGGATTTGACTTAACAATTTCAAAGTCACAAAGGTGAATGTTATTCTAACCTTCATTGAATAAAATCAATTAGAATCTTAGTCAGATCTTGGGATTCGATGTATGCCCCCCCAAGAACTGTGTTTCTAAAATTAAAAAGAGGTATACTTTCAGGAACTTCTCTTGATTCAAAGATCATCTCATTTTTTTGTATCATAACTGGTTGTTTACTAAAAATTGATTTCTTGTAATAAAAAATTGATAAGATAAAATTACTTTTGTGGAACTTCTCTTGGTATTATTCCATAATGATATATCTATTAAACCTATCTAAAATGTGCATCTAAGTAAAAATTACTTCAAATATTGTATATGCATATGTTTAGGGGGAGCTTTCCTCATGTTTTTACTAAATTTATATTCTTAGGGGGAGCTCAATCCAATTTTATTGCATTATTATTTCATCATCAAAAAGGGGGAGATTGTTAGCCTCAAGATTACAACCTTGGGTACCCCTACTAATTTTGATAACAACACAATAATGAAATGAAATTTAAATTACTAATACATGTGTTCATGTTCTTTAGCATTTCAGATTCCAAGGAAGAAAGCACTCCAATCATGGTAATAGAATGGAAATTATCCAAGAGCCAGTTCAACTCAAAGTATATAATTGAAGGCTCAAGATAAGACCATAGTCCAAGTCAAGTCCCTGAAGACATGTCAAATCATCATGACCTAAGATCATCTCTCAAGAAGTTTGCACAACTGTATTTGTTATTGTTGCCTTGAGAGTGGCTAGGACTTATGTAAAAAATCCTCCAAAAGAAGTAGGTTGAATGCTCAGGGATCATAGATTGACCATAGGAGCCTATGACACTTTTTGTTCAACATTTTAAAGCCCTAAGGAATCATAAAATCATGACTAAATCATAGCCAAAGGACCAGGAATCCATTCCCATCTATTTGGTTTGATCCTAGATAGAATTCAGATTTTTTATTCTGAATTCGTCGACGAAATTTCAGGGCAGTCTGAATTCGGCGACGAATTGAGGACTGTAAATGATGTCTTTAGATACTGTCTTAAGATTCGACGATGAATTCTGAGGACCATCTGAATTCGATGAAAAATTGCTAATAGGAATTTAATCATTTACATTCTGTCTTAGGATTCAGCGACGAATTCAAGTGGGGACTCCACTTCGTCGACGAATTGAAGCATGAAACAGAAAAATTATTACAACTGCTAGTTTTCAACGACCTGAATCGCATTAAATGCTTCACCAACGGCTATGTTGGGTCAAGTGCTATAAAATGAGTTTATTTATGAACTGAAAAAAACTCTTGATCACTGTAGTAACTCCTATTAATCACTCATTCATTGTCTTTGATTTCTCACTCACTCACATACATAGAAATCCCCAAATCTCTCTTGAGCTCATTCAACTCCAATTTCGTTTGAGAGACTTTATTAGAAATTGTACTCCACTCTTATTCAGCTCATTGAAGGAGCTTTTATTTCAGATTTCCAAATCAAAACTCATTTATTGAGGTTAGTCAAGAATCTAGGATTCTTGCACTGAAGCTGTTGCTTCAGTTTTAGCAAGAGAGTGAGGTACTCTTGCAAGGTTCCAACTCGGCCTAACAGAGAGTTTGTAAAGGTTGCATCTCGACCGGTAAGAGAGATTGTAAAGGTTTGGGATCCACCAGTGCAGGAGTCTGTGCGATTAAGAAAATTGGTGAATCCTCTAGCTGGAAGCTTGAGGCAGGGAGTAGGCTGAATTGCTGAGCCTCGTGAACAAATCTCTATGTTTGCTTCATCTAACTCTTCACTTTCACTTTGAGTTCTTTTGTTGATTAATCTTGTGTTGCAAAGAACTTTTAATTCCACATCTTGGACTTAGAGTCCATAAATTTTTAAATCATTCATAGACTCTATTCACCCCCCTTTAGGATCATTACCTGGGCAACATGATTAACACCTGCATTGCTTTGGAACCGACTAACAACTCCCATTGCCTGACAAATATCCAGTCTAGTACATAGCATGGCATACATGAGGCTCCCAACTACCAAAGCATAAGGGCACCTCTTTATTTGCTTGATCTCATCAGCTGATGTAGGGGCTATCTTTTTAGACAAAGTAACATTATGTCTAAAAGGAATGAGAGTTGTCTTACAATCACTCATACTGTACCTAAACAAAATCTTGTCTACGTAGGAAGTTTGGCTCAATCCCATCATCCAACATTTTCTATCTCTCAGAATCTTTATTCCGAGAATATAGGATGCTTCTCCTAAGTCTTTCATTGAGAAATGCTAAGAAAGCCAAATCTTGACTGATGAAAATATACATATATCATTCCCAATGAGTAGGATGTCATCTACATACAGAATTAGATATACTACTGCTCTCCCACTATCCTTCTTGTATATATAAGATTCCTCTAAATTCTTTTGGAATCTACATTCTTTTATCGAAAGATCAAATCTTTGGTTAAAGCTTCTGGAAGCTTGTTTCAAACCATATATCGACTTGTTGAGCTTGCATACCATGTTCTTCTGATTAGGAGCAATGAAGCCCTCAAGTTGCTTCATATAGATGTCTTCATCTAACATTCTATTAAGGAAAGTAGTTTTAACATCAATTTCCCATATCTCATAGTCATGGTGTGCAGCTATAGCTAGCAATATCCTAATGGATTTGAGCATAGCTACAGGTGAAAAGGTATCCTCATAATCAACTCCTTGAATTTGAGTGTAACCTTTTGCAACAAGTCTTGCTTTATAGGTCTCCACGTTACCATCTGCACCCTTCTTCCTTTTGTAAATCCATTTGCATCCAATTGGCCTTTTACCATCTGGTGGATCTACTAAAGTCCAGACACTATTGTCATACATGGAATCTATTTAAGCATTCATTGCTTTATTCCACTGAAATGCATCTACATCTAATGTAGCTTCCTGATAAGTACTAGGATCTGTATCCTCATCATCAGGGGTAACTAGATAAACTTCATTATTAAAATACTGAAGTCTATCTGGTGGTATAGAAACTCGTTCAGACCTTTTCAGTGGAACTGAATTAGAAGAATCAATAGTAGAAGGATTAGGTTCAACTTGGACACTGGCTATGTTGTCTTTCATATCATGAAATTCAGCCTTCTTAAGAAGATCCATTTCTTCCTCCAAGAAAGTGGCATGATTCCTAACAACTATTGTTTGGTCTGCCTTTAAGTAGAAATAGAAACCCTTAGTTTCCTTTGCATACCTTACAAAGTTTCATTTTTCTGTTCTAGATTCTAATTTAGTGGGTTCGAGTTTGCGAACATGCGCAGGGCAACCCCATACCCTTAGATGTTGTAAACTAGGTTTTCGCCCAGTCCACAATTCATAGGGTGTAACTGGTATAGACTTAGAAGGAGCCTGGTTCAGAATGTAAATGGTAGTTTGTAAAGCATACCTCCAAAGATAGGAAGGTACATTGGCATGACTCATCATAAAGTGAACCATATCTAATAAGGTCTGGTTTCTTCTTTTAGAAACACCATTTTGTTGAGGTGAGACAGGACTTGACCATTGCGAGATAATCTTATTATTTATTATGTAATCCATAAAATCATTGGTGAGGTATTCACCACCTCAATCTGATCGAAGTGTCTTTATGGAGTTGTCTGTTTGATTCTCAACTCCTAATCTGAATTCTTTGAACTTTTGAAAAGTATCAGATTTTTGTTGCATCAAATAGGCATATCCAAATCTAGAATAGTCATCGGTAAATGTGATAAAATACCGGTATTACCGTCGTGCAACAATATTAAATGGGCCACATGCATCACTATGTATGAGTCTTAACTTTTCTTCAGCTCTTCCTACCTTTTTAGGGTAAGGCTTCTTGGTCATCTTCCCTTCGATACAAGAATTGCAAGTAGGGAGTGGTTTTACCTTGAGAAATTCAAGGGGACCATCTTTTACAAACCTCTTGATCCTATCAAGATTAATATGACCAAGTCTCTTATACCAAAGATAAGTAGACTCTGTGCAATGTCTCTTCATTCTAGACATTCTAGATGATGAGGCATTTTTCACTTTGCAGACTTTCATTATTTACCAAAGAAAATATTAAATAAAAACCATTAATGAGATTACCAGTAATCTAGACCATTCCATCTTTCCTAATTTCAACTATTGAATTAAAAACGATAGAGAATCCATAAAGTAAGAGTCTAGATACTGAAATCAAATTTCTATGTGCAAAAGTCACATAAAAATAGTCTTCTAAAATTAATATATTTTCATTAGGTAAATAAAGAGTAAACAAGTCAATTGACTTCACTGCAACATTTGCACCAGAGCTGACTTTAAGCTTTTGCTCCTGTTTGGTCGGCTTTCTGGTTTCCTTGAACCCCTGCAAACAATTGTAAACATGTACAATGGATCCAGAATCCACGCACCATGAGTTAGGAGGATCATCCAGAAAGTTTGACTCAACAGTAATTAATACTTCAAAGCATCTCATAGATTGAGTATTAGCACAACCCTTCTTAAGAGTTGCGAGGTAAGTCCTACAGTTTCTCTTCCAGTGGCCTATTTTATGACAGTGGAAACACTTTCCCTTGCCTTTGTTTTCCTTGCCAGCATCTCCTGAAGCACCTTTGGCAACTTTTGCCTTACCTTTATTATCTTTAAACTTACATTTGCCCTTATTCTTCTTTCTAAACTTTTTAGATCGATTGGAGGTATTAGGTTTATCGACAAATAAAGTTTTACCCTTTGTTGACTTTTGATCAAATCTTCTACAGCCACAAGTGAGTTCATAAGCTCACTTAGTGACATTTCACTCTTGTTCATGTTATAATTTAACACAAACACATTGAAGGACGAAGGGAGTGACTACAGAATAGTGTCAACCTGAGTGATGGCATCCATCTCTCCACCAAGAATTTCCAGCTCATTCAATAAGCCCATCATCTTTATGATGTGCTTGTTGCCCAGTAAATGGACCCTAGAGGAGGGGGGTGATTAGGGTCAATGGCAATTTAAAATTTTGAACTAAGTGATTATTTCGGAATTAATTAATCAGAAAAGCTACTGATAATAAACATAGATAAATATAGAGAGGGAGAGAGAATGATACCACATACAAGATATGCTATCAGGGTTCGACAACTTGCCTATGTCCCCACCTTTAAGCTTCCCGCTTTAAGGATTTTCCCACGATTCCACTAATTGCACTCTTCTTTACGGGTAGAGAGTAAGCCTTTGCAATCCTTTTCATAGGCTTAGGATCAAACATCTTGAAGAGAAACCATCTCTTGGATACAAGAAGACCTTCTTAAATGGTGCAAGAATCTTCAATTCTTGACTTTCAGCTTTTGCAGAATTTGTTAATTGAAAATCCAAGTTTGAAAGCTCTTAGCTGAGCTAGATTTGAATGGAATACGAAGCTAATAATCACTCAAGATTGATTGGTATTGAATGCTCAAAGAATATGGGATTTGGATTCTAGGTATTCAATGTAAAAATAGAGTATTGATTGTTGGAAGATTGTAAGGAATGTATGAATGATTGAACAGTGTTAGAATCCTGTGTTTAGTTCATAAATAAGCTCTATTTATAGTTGAACAATCAATATGGCCATTGGGAGCACATTTAATGCAAACTAGCCATTGAAAACTAGCCATTATACATTTTTCCCGCATACACTTGTCGACAAGTGAGTGTAGAAAACCTGGGGTCGTCGACGAGTGGGGTGACAGTACTCAAAATGAGCTTACTGTTTTCCCACTCATCGATGAGTCTCTTCCAGTCGTCGATGAGTCCACTGAATTCTTTTTGTGAACTCATCTATAATGATACCAAATGGATGTGTATTGTGCTTAGACCCCTACGCCATCATACCGACTTTATTTTAATCATTTTTGGCCCTTAGAATGATGTCCAAGTTATACTAAGTCTCCTAGGGTGGAGGTAAACGTTGAGTAAACATTTCCAAAAGTCTTGAAGAATTTACAAGGTCCTAGACATTTACACTAGACTTCATATGGAGATAATCTTGACATGGAACTTGTGGAGCTTCAGTTGTGACTTGACTTCATGAATTGGCTTGAGTCCTTGAAGGGACTGGTACTTGGACTTTGACCTTGATGTCCTTGATGGGTTGAGCTCTTCAATTCTTCATAACTTGAATGATGCTCTTAGTATCCTTTTTCTCTGAATTTTCGCATACTAAATGGAGATATTAGTATCATAAAAATCATTCTATTATTGTGTTATCATCGAAACTATTAAGGGTACTTAGAGTTGTAACCTTGAGGCTAATAATCTCCCCCTTTCTGATGATGACAAAATAATGTGAATGACTTGGATTAAGCTTCCCCTCAATATATATATTCTCTTAATTTTTGAGGTTAGCTCCCCCTCAACATATGCATTATATAAAATAGTTCATAGTATAAAAAGTTCAGAGCAAGTTTTAAGATTATTCAAGAGTCAACAACAAGTTTAATCATTTGTTTTTCAAGATGAACTGGTTTTTATACTAGGGACCCAAGAGAAGTTCCATAAATATGATTTTTATTTAAGATTGTTAAAACACAGACTTTTGGAAATTTTTGGAATCAAGAGAAGTTCCACAAATATGATTTTGCATTTTAACATTTATAAACAAAAATTTCAAGGTATCATTGCATATCAAAATTCAAATATCATAGCATTTGGATTATCCACAGTTGCAATAATCAATCACACGCCATATTTTTGTAACATTCACATTTTTCTCCCCCTTGGCAACATCAAAAAGAATAGATAATGGAAAAAATAAAGTAACCAACTCATTATTGGAATGAAATATAGGATATGATATATATAAAAGGTTAAGTATAGGTAGGAGTAGTCATTACATCCAAAAACAGAAAATTTTAAAAGTAAAAATAAAAAAAATAGTCAATAAAAAGAAGAAAAATAGAGAAAATGTCTTCATCACAGCTTCTGCCTCTTGGTTGGCCTATTAGACTTGGAAGTTAGGTTCTTTGCCTTGAAAGTCTTGGACAAGTCTTCAGAAGAATCAGAGGAAATCTTAGTTTGGTGCTTTTGAGGTGCCTTTTCAATCTTGGGTTGAAGCTGCTCTTGAGGTTACTGTCCTTGAGGAGCTTCAGATGAAGATAGAATTTCCACATCATTTGGAATAGGTACTAGCTCAAGCTTCTTCTTGATAAGCAACATCTCAGAGGCAATTTGATCAATCTTAGCAGTAATCTCTCCAACTACTGGGGCCTGATAGTCTAAGAATTCTGCCATCCACTAAATATAAGTGGCTTGGAAGTTCACCGCCTTCCCCATACTGGTTAGGTCATCACTGTGCCTGTCACTCACAACTGATGCTTCTATAGCCTTCCTCTCAATCATAGAAATGATAGAGTCCACTCTGTTCTTCACAATTTGACTGGATATTTCAATTTTAGCTAGCCCAGGCTCAAGCAACTCATCTCTCTGCCTCAACTCAGTCTGAATCATCTCCATCCTAGATTCTAAAGAAGAAAGCCTATCTCTAGTCTCAGACTGAAACTGCAACTGGCTCTACCTCATCTTATGCTGAAGTGAGTCCTGTCTCTGTGAGGACTCAGAAGGATCAGCAAGGAAGCAATCTGGGCAACCATCACACTCATCTGTTCATCTGATACAGGAGGTCTGCTAGGAGATACAAAGGCCTGTTGCACTGGATCCTCATACTGAAGTGAGTCCTGTCTCTGTGAGGACTCAGAAGGATCAGCATCTATCATCACATTTGGCCACTCTGGCCCAGCCTCTGTCTCTGGAACTGCCTCAATATCTGAATCTACCTGATCTGCTGGTGTTGGCTCAGTAACTGGAGAAGAGTGAGGGATAGGGGAATGGGTAGGAGAAAGAGAAGGAGAGTGAGCAGGAGATGAAATGGGATCATGGGAAGGAGGGAGTGGAGATGAAGATTCATGAATGGATGAAGGGGGTACTGAAGGAGTAGAGTGAGAAGGTGGAGGAGCAGAGGTGTCTGGAATGACAGAAGGAGTAGAAGAAGGGATAGGTTGGGATTTTGGAACCCAAACATTACTAGCCTCTATCAATTTGTACCCCATACGCATGATGGTTGCTTTGGAATACACATCAGAGTCAGTAATAGATCTCTTGTCATGATAGACTAACAAGAGGATTTTCAAATGCTTGAAGACACGTGTCAGGGCAAGGCCATAAGGCAATCTGCCTGTGGTTTTCTTGGCAGCATCCCTTATGACATGCATAATGATAAAAGTAAGATCAATATGATGGGTGGTAAAAATGCACCAAATGAGGAAGAAAGTGAAAAAAGTAATAAAGTCTCTACCACCACCTCGAGGAACAGTATCATAGGTGATAATGTGGTGATCTAACCTAGCATCAAGGGTGAGATCCTTGAGCTTAGGAGGGACAGGCTTGGTGTTGTCCCTGTGGACACACATTATGTTCAAAGCCTCTATTACATTAAACCCTTTATGGGAGACCCACTGGTTTGTGATATAAGTTTGAAAGTCCCCATTAGGAAGTTTAAGAATGAATTGAAGTTCATCCTGGTTAAATGAAATCTTCTTACCATAAGCATATAAATTGATAGATTTGGTAGTTTTGTCATAGGTAAGATGGGAATAAAGTTGTTTGACAAGATTTGGATACATAGATTCATGAAAACCTAAGAACCTATGCCATTTAAGAGAGTGAAATTTGGAAGAAATGACATCAAGACCTAAGTCCTTGAAAAATTCAAAATCAGGAACCTTACCATAGACAGGTTCCCTCTTGATGAAGAATCTTGTGTAGTTCTCTTGGGCTTCCTTGGTCTGGAACAGATTTGGAGCCTCTGCCTTTGAAGTTTCTCCTAATTTGCTCTTCCCCTTTTCGGCAGCCATGGCCTTCTTCTTCGTTTGTGGCATAGATGGTGTCTTGGTCCTTGATGCCATGGAAATTTGAGAGAAGGAATGAAATGGAGTGGGTTTGGATGAGATTTAAGAAGAATAGAATAGGTTTTGGAGTGTTGAGAATACGGGGGAATGAGAATTTGAAAAGATTAACAATGAAAAAATTAGGGAAATTAGGTTTATTTTTATAGATTCATGGTCACTCGTTGACGAGTAGGTCTGACTTGTTGCCGAGTGGCTTTAAAATCTTAAAAAAATGAATCACTCATCTCCAAGTATCTGGGACTCGTCACTGAGTGGATTAAATTTGGCTACTAGAGTGGCCACTCGTTGACGTGTACATTCCTGTACTCTGACTCGTCAATGAGTCCATACACAGAACAACCAATTTTGAGATTTTTAAGAACAACATTGAATTCTTAAGCTTTTAAAACTTCTTTTTAATGATCAAAAGATGATTTTTGGACATTCAAAACTACAATTCAAATAAGAATACACTTCAAATACATATCAATAGTCATATATCAACATGAAGCATTATCAATTTAAACTTTAGGCAATATTTCATTTCATGTCACATATTCTAGTCATGCCCAATTCTCTTCTTAATGTACTAAATCTATCATAAGGGTGTGGTTTAGTAAATATGTTTGCGAGTTGGCTATTTTTTTCAACAAATTCCAACATTACATCCCCATTTTGCACATGATCTCTTATGAAATGATATCTAATTTCAATATGTTTTGTTCTTGAATGTTGAATTGGATTCTTTGTCATACATATAGCACTTGTGTTATCACATTTAATTGGAATTTTATCATAGAATAATTTGAAGTCCTTTAGTTGTTGTTTCATGTATAATGTTCGAACATAACAACTCGCAACTGGTATATACTCAGCCTTAGCTATTGATAGAGCTACAGAGTTTTATTTCTTACATGACCATGAAGCTAATGAGTGTCCTAAGAAGTTACAAGTGCCACTAGTGCTTTTTTGATTCAACTTTGCATCCAGCAAAGCCGGCATCAGAATAACTAACTAGTTCTAGTGAGGTGTTCTTAGGGTACTTTAGTCCTAGTTCAATTGTTCAAATTAAATATTTGAAAATTCTTTTTATTACAGTCATATGTGATTCTTTAGAATTAGCTTGAAATCTAGCACATATGCAAACACTAAACATGAAATCAGGCCTACTGACAGTCAAATATAATAAACTACCAATCATACCTCGATATATTGTTTCTTCCGCACTAATGCCATTTTCATCTTTATCCAGCTTTATAAGATGGACTCATGGGAGTATCAGCTTCCTTTGAGTTGTCCATCCCAAATTTCTTGAGTAGCTCTCTTATGTACTTGGCTTGATTGATGAAGGTACCTTCTTTTGTTTGCTTGATTTGAAGCCTGAGGAAGAAGTTTAACTCCTCCATCATGCTCATTTCAAATTCATCTTACATAAATTTAGCAAATTCTTGACAAAAAGATTCATTACTAGACACAAAAATAATGTCATCAATATTGATTTGCACTATAAGCATATCATCATTTTTGGACTTTATAAATAGTGTAGTATTTATTTTTTCTCTAATGAACTCATTTTCAAGTAGGAAGTCACTTAATCTATCATACCAAGCTCTGGGAGCTTGCTTTAAACCATAAAGAGCTTTAGTGAGTTTAAACACATGATTAGGCATTTTATGAATTTCAAAGCAAGGGGTTGTTCAACATAAACTTCCTCTTAAATAAATCTATTTAATAAAACACTTTTGACATCTATTTCATATAATTTAAAATCTTAAAAACTAGCATAAGCAAGTAACATTCTAATAGTTTTAAGTCTAGCAACAAGGGTAAAAGTTTCATCATAATCAATTTCCTCTTCTTGGTTGTATCCTTGAGTTACTAGTCTAGCTTTATTTTTAACAATGTTTTCACTTTCATCCTTTTTATTTCTAAATATCCATTTAGTACCAATTATAGATTTGCTTTTAGGTCTGTGAGCAAGGGAATTTCTTCCACTCACAAATGGTGTGAATTACCTGTGTACCCTCATGGGTGTGAAAGGGTTTTATCATTTAAGAGTCGTCACCTATTCATTCAGAAAGGATAAGTCCCTCGGGTTTGGATAAGGTCTTGGTCTATGAGTGAGATTAGGGTAAGGGGTTCGGTTAAGTCTAGGGAAGGTGTTAGGCACCCCGAGACTTCCGTCTTACAACGGTTCCATACTTCCAGGGTTTAAGCTAAATAAAGTTAATCTTGATTAGAATGCCGAGGTGTTTAAATTAACACTAATCCAAGAAAGGAAAAGCTAACTTGGGTCAGGCCCGTGTTGGGCTGCCTACATACTCATCGAGTGAGTTCAGACCGAGCGGAGTTCTGGCACGTGAGCCTGTGCAGAGGCTAGGGGCGTGTGTGTTTCACCAAGGGTGGCTAACATGGACTAGTCCGGTAGACTAGGGTTTGGTTGACAGAAGAAGGTCAAGTGGATGGTATTTAAGCTCGGTAGGCTTAGGGGGTAGTCCGGTAGACTAGGATCGAGTCCGGCCCGGGTTAGGGTTGCTAACCGTGGTTAGGCCGAACTAACCATGGTTAGGGTTGCTAACCAAAGTTAAGGAGATGTGGTGTGTAACCCACTAGGCTAAGGAGAGGCCCGGTAGGCCGAAGATAGTCCTGTAGACTTGGTTTTTAGGCCCGGTAGGTTGTAAACCAGAGTTAACTGCGATTAGGGTTGCTAATCATTAGTAAGGGGGGTCTAACTGTGGTTAGGATTGCTAACCAAGGTTAGGGAGAGGGACAAAGTCAATATTATTGTCCAATTAAATTTTTAGGAATTTTCGTTTAGTTTTCCAAAGTTAGTAGGGTTAAGGGGTGCTTAACCGCGGTTAATGTTAACCGGAGGTGGATTTAACCATGGTTAAGGGTCTGGTAAGGTTCAAGGTGGGCCTAGGGGGCTAGGCAGAGCCTAAAGTGGCCTCCTACCAGGCCTGGACCCTATAAAAGCCCAAAATAACAAACAAGAATAATGTTGGTAATTGGATTACCGACGTTATAAATAGTGTTTTTAAGCTGTGCTTTTGTCACTGTTAACTAGGGTTAAGGTGTAACCCAGAGTGATGTGAAGGCATGGAAGTGAAGAGGGGACTCCTTGGAGTCAGTTGAGTCTGGTGTGGGCCCCAAGGGATGCCTGGAGTGGGCCCTACAAAGCTTCAAAGTTGCTGTGACAGCAGGGTCATATTGGCAGAAGTTATTCTACCGCCAATCAAAAACTATGCCAAAACAGGATGTTGGCAGAAGTTTCACCGACGATATGAAAAAAAGGTCTACCAGGAATGGCGGTATTGAGTTTACCGCCATTCCTGATCTTTCTGAAAAACTAGTTTTTGCCCATGGGGGCTGTGCACAGGTATGTCCAGGGGTTCCCTCATGATGTGAGGAACCCCTAGAGAGTCTGTGAAGGCTCTTGAAGCTCCAAGGATGGTGATGTACCCGTAGGGGTTCACTACACCTATGGTTTAGGTGGGTGAATGCCCTGTGAGGGTTTTGGATGTTATCTACACACCAAGAAAGTAATAAAACGTCCCCTGAAGATGACCAGGGGCTCACATTGATTAACAAAAGGGAAAAATGAGGGTAGGGGATGGCCCTACCCTGTACTCTGTCTTTTTCCGAAGGTGAGGGAGCTACAACAGTGGTGGTGGTGCTCCGGTTGAGGTCTATAGCTACAAGGTAGCTTAAGGCGGGTCCAGGGGAGGCTAGGGATCACGATCAAGAGAAAAAATGGGGTGAGCTTAGGCGTTTTGGCAGCAGGGTTCTTCCTCTTAAAATTGCAGAACCTTTGAACGAGAGGTGGGGCTTGGCCTTATAGGGATGGCAGCTAGGGACCTACAGGGGATTAAGGAGAAGGAGGAAGAGTTGGTTGGACCAAGGGGAGGTCGGCTAAGAGGCCTGAAGGAAGAGACCGAGGTGAGGGTTGAGTGTGCAGGGGTGTTCGCAGACTGTAACTTGGGACTCACATACTGTCGGTAGAGGGTCTACCGAAACTGTGAAACAAGGCCAAAATGAAATGTCGGTAGACCTTCTACCGACATTCTGAGATTTGTTTTGAATCGGGTTGGGCCCTGTACATACAGGTTATGGGGGTTTGGCCTCTAAGGGTTTAAGCCCTAATGGCTCTAGGGTTATGCTAGGGTCACCTAAGGCTAGGATTTGGGCCTGGGGTTGAGTTCTAGGATTAACTAGGGTTAAACTAGGGATAGATCCTAGGTTTTAACTAGGGTCAAATCCTGGGGTTTTTCCTAGGGTTAGGGTTTTGGTTCTAGGGTTTTCTAGGGTTTGACTAGAGGCTTAGCTAGGTTTAAGGGGACTTGGCAAGGGGGTAACCATAGTTAAAAGGGTTTTAACTACAGTCAGGTGGGGTGTAAAAATTGGGTACTTACAGCTGCCCCTCTTTGCTGGAGAATGCCATGGTTGACGATTTGAACGGCACAGACTGGAATCATCCTACGTTTACACCGACCTTGGATAACAGGGATACAAAATGATGGTATTTATGCATGTAGTGTAAATGGTTAATGCAATGTAGTGGCGTGGCTACTGCTGGGAAGGGCGAGTAGTTCAGACTACTTACTGGGGGATTGATGGATGCAGGAATGGCATCGCCCGGAGGCGTCAGCCGAAGCGATTCGATCGAGTTTGATCAAAAAGACACATAGGGTGTTGAAGGGGTGACATGTAGGTGGTGTACACTGTAAAGGTACACATGGGATGTCGAGGACACATAGGGGTGTCGAAAGATAGGAAATACGGGTGGTATACACTGTAAAGGTATACACGGGATGTTGAGGACACACGAAAGTGTCGAAAGAGAGGACATGCAGGCGGTATACACTGTAAAGGTATACACGGGATGTCGAGGACCCATGGGGGTGTCAAAAGAGAGGACATGCGGGTGGTTTACGCTGTAAAGGTATACACGGGATGTTGAGGACACAGGGGGTGTCGAAAGAGAGGACATGCGGATGGTATACGGTGTAAAGGTATACACGGGATGTCGAGGACACACGGAGGTGTCGAAGGAGAGGACATGCTGGTGGTATACACTATAAAGGTATACACGTGATGTCGAGGACACACGGGGGTGTCGAAAGAGAGGACATGCAGGTGGTATACACTATAAAGGTATACACGGGATGTCGAGGACACACGGGGGTGTCAAAAAGGGTGCGACATATCCAAGAGGCACTAGCCGGATGATTGAAATGGCCGAAAGGTGCTGGATTTTAATCAAAGAATGATGCTGAGGAGTTTGATCACATGAGGTGTGATGCCATGCAGGGATGCCATGTAGGGGATAAAGGCAAGGATGCTTTCCCATGATTCTGCTGATTGTGACCTGCTGGGATGCATGGTGTCGGCTTCTTCTACTTTGTCTTACTGGGGCTGCTCAGTGCAGGATGGTATGATCTGGTCAGGATACCAAAGAGGAGCTACTTTTTGAAAACATTTTATGAAAGGTTTTGGATCTTCGTCGTAAAGTCAAAATGTTGTTGGCAAAATTCTGAGTCTAAAATGGTGTATTTAGGTCATAGTAGGTCTCATCCGGTTCGAAGACGAAGTGAAGAAAAAGCCATGAAGAATCTTAAAGTCTCATCACTCACAGTGGCTAACAAGTTGGGATTAAGTGAGAAACCTAGATGACCCTATGATTCCTCATGGAAATGCCTATTCATCATTAAAAATATGTTAAAAAACAATAGGGTTGATAGGGGATTGCATTCAATGTTTTAAAAAGAAGAAAAACCAAGAAAATGCACCCCAGGGTCGACCCTGAGCGTTTTGGGTCGACCCTGAATAGCCCAAGATTTGTACCAGGTTTTTTAGCAGAGAGTTGAATTAGTGAGGGTCGACCCTGAGGACCATCCGGTCGACCGAAAGGCACCATCCGGTCGACTGAATGTGCCTAATGGGTCGACCCTGATATGGATATTTTGCTGAAATGTGTTTTTGGTATAATGGGTCGACCCAGAGACCCCCAGGGTCGACCCTGATATGAAAAATTCTTTCTAAAACCATTTTTTAGCAATTTCTAATCCCTTGGACCTTTCCTATATATAGGAGACTTCTCCCAATCCATGATATATTTCAATTGGAGACTTTTTAGAGCACTTTGTGCTTGCTTGGAGTTTCTGAAAACTCTTTGTTTCATTGATCTTTATCTCCTTTAGTTGGCCTCTAGGTTTTGCAAGGTTCTAAAGCAAATTTTCTATACTTTGCATAGATGATCCTTAAACATTAAGAGATCACCCTAGGGCTTCCATAAACCCAAAAACCCACTGTTGCTCTACTGTGAGTGTTGGTTAGCCTATGCTAAAGCCGTTAAGGACAGAGATCGGTCTTCAGAGACCGTGGTTGATCACTTTGAGTAAGATTGGCTGGTGAGGAACCGGAGCTGCTATTGCGGAGATCGAACGGGCTATGTTCGTGGTTTACAAGCTGTGGAATTGATACCGAGGAACGTTGTGTCGTGTCCGGTTGGGTAAGATTCGAGTCTTGTATTGTTTAAATCTTCTCATAGTGGATTTTGTGCTGGACTAGGTCCGGTGGTTTTTCCTTAAAGGGTTTTCCACGTAAAAATCTTGTGTGTTCAAGTGAGTTTAGTTGTGTGTGATTGATTAAAACTAAAATTGGTAGATAAAATTAAAGTAGACCTATTCACCCCCCCTCTAGGTCAAAGAGTGCATTGCAATAAGGAATTTCAATTGGTATCAGAGCGGGTTCACTTATAAGGTTAATCCATTAAGTGTGATCTTGTGTCTATCCTTAAGTCAATGACTACTTTAAGAGAGGATGGATCCATCTCTCGTCCCCTACTGTTCGATGGGAACAATTATGCATATTGGAAAGCTCAAATGAGAGCATTTCTCAAATCCATAGACGAGAGAATCTGGATGTCCATTCAGGATGGATGGACTCCACCGGTGAATATTTTAGGTGAAGTAATCCTCACTAAAAGCACCAAGGATTGGATCAAAGAAGAACTCGAGACAAGTGGTTGGAACACGAAAGGTCTCAATGCCATCTTTACTACAGTTACTATTGAAGAATTCAGGTGAATCTCTTCATGTGAAACAACAAAGGAGGCTTGGGATATTTTAGAAATGACTCATGAAGGTACAACCACTGTCAAGATCTCTAAGCTTCAAATTCTCACCACAAAATTTGAAAATCTGAAAATGGAGGACAATGACACTTTTGATGAATTCTATGCTAAACTAAGTGATATCGTCAACTCCAGTTTCAACCTGGGTGAGAAAATCAGTGAGTCGAAAATTATCAGAAAAATCCTTAGATCTTTACCAGAAAGGTTTCAATCTAAGGTCACTGCCATCGAGGAGAGCAAGAATGTCGATGCTCTCAAGATTGAGGAATTGGTTGGATCACTCCAAACCTACGAACTCAATCTTCGACCATCTAAGAAAAACAAATTTGTAGCCTTGAAAACTGTCAAGGAAACCTTGGATGAGGATGACAGTGATGCTGAGTTGGGAGAGAAGGAATTGGCTCTATTTGTTAAAAGATTTCAAAAATATCTGAAAACAAATAGAAGGTTCAACCTAAACCAGGAGGAAAACCTCTTGAAAAGCCAAAGTCAAAACCTTGGGATAACAAGAATGTCCCCAAAGGAAATGACAAGAAATCTTGTGGCATTCAATGCTATGAATGCAAAGGCTATGGCCATATTTCACCTGATTGCCCTAACAAGAAGAAGTCTAAGGGAAAGGTGATGAATGCCACATGGGATGACAGTGATTCTGATGAAGAACAATCTGAAAGTTCTACCTCAAGTGAGGAATCGGAAAATCACATGACTTTCACTGTCACTCTATCAGAGATAGACCATCCTCCCTCTACTCACGAAGAAAAGATTGATGAAGATCAAGTAAGTGAGTCTGGTGAAGATCATGATCAGAGTCACACTGTCTCTGAGTCTGATGAAGATATGGACAAAACCTATGAAAGGTTGTTCTCTGAAAGCCTTAAGCTGAAGAAAGCAAAGATCTCTTTGAACAAACAACTTAAATTTACCCAACAAGAAAGAAACTCTTGCAAACTAGAAGTAGAAGGGAAGAATGCTCTAGTTTCTCAGCTTGAAAGTGAAAAGGCTGAACTGGTGTCCAAACTAGAATACCTTGAGGAAGAAAATGCCTCTTTATCCAAATGGATCAAGGTTCTAGAAACTGAGGAAGATAACTCCATGAGTGTATCTGAAGAGTCAAAGACTCGGATTTCAGAATTGGAATCTGAAAGAAATAACCTTATTGAAAAAGTTAGATTTCTAGAAAAGGAATTTCTTAATATTCTGAAAGTTAAGGATGGGCTAGCTAAGAAAGTAACTGAACTCGAAAAAGAAGCTAGACTCCTTAGCAACACTCAAATCTTGGATAAACTGGCTAGCATGCAGCGCTCAACAATAAGCATGTCCGGTATAGGACATCCAGATAGACCATCCGGTCCTTTGAATGTCAGAACAATGTCTACTGCAACGTTTGAGCCAATACATGAAAATCCAAGATTTGTGGGTGCTAACTCCTCAGGATCAACATCCAGGATGCCAAACTCTCAGTTGTACCAAACTTTTGTCACATCTGGACAAGGTAAAAATTCAACTGAAACTGAGAGAACAAAAGTTCAGTCCGAGGCTAATAGATCTCCTCCTTCCAGGTTCATTCCCACTTGTCACCAGTGTGGAGTGAAGGGTCACATCCGACCTAACTGCAATGCCTTTAGGAGAAATCCCCGAAATGGTTCTCAGAATCAAATACAACATCAAGGGAATCTCCAAAGGCAAATTCAAGCCTTAGCAGAAAAGTCTAAGAGTTTGAGTGAAGAAGTGATGAAAATTACTCAACTCTCTAGTACGTAATATGGTCATGACACGTCTTATACTCATCATGAAGAAGGTAACAGGATGGACCAAAATGCAAAGTTCACTCAGAAAAGAAGGAAGAACAGGAGATCTAACAAGAAGAAGGTCATGCCTACAAATGAAGTGAACAAAGACCATAGGGTTTCCCAAAAGTCTAAGTTCATTTATGTGAGAAAGGATGATCTAAAATGCCTTGTCATCCACACCGCTTTGAAAGCCTAAAATTCTGACATGTGGTATTTCGATAGTGGATGCTCCAGACACATGACATGTAACAAGTCCCTCTTTACTCATCTTGAGGAATGCTCAGATGGGACTGTAACTTTTGGTGATGGAAGCAAATCCTTTGTGAAAGGAAAAGGTGTCATCCAAGCACCAGGCATTCCTAAACTGAAGGATGTCTTGTTTGTAGAAGGACTGAAAGCTAATTTAATTAGCATAAGTCAATTGTGCGATGATCACCATGCTGTCCACTTCACCAACAATAAGTGTTCTGTTATGGATGACAAAGGTGTGTGTGTTCTGGAAGGGTTAAGAACCACTGACAATTGCTACGGTTTAATTCCTAGTGTTGGTTCTTCTCAAATGTGCAACATGGCTAAAGTTGAAGAAGTTGAACTATGGCACAGGAGGCTAGGTCACATGAATTTCAAAGACCTAAGCAAACTCTCAAAACACGAGCGTGTGAGAGGTGTGCCAATGCTAGGGAAGCCCTCTACTGCTGTGTGTGGGCCATGTCAAATTGGCAAACAAATTAAAAGTCCACACAAGAAGGGTTCAAATATCGCTACCTCACACCCACTAGAACTAATACACATGGATCTCATGGGTCCAACTCGAACTGAAAGTCTAGGAGGAAAGCAATATATCCTAGTGATGGTTGATGATTTCTCAAGGATGTCTTGGGTGGCATTCATAAGAGAGAAGTCTGATGCATTTCAGAACTTCAAGAACATTTGTTTGAGAGTGCAAAATGAGAAAGGATGCCCTATCACTCGTATTCAAAGGAAAGGAGTTTGAAAACTCCAAGTACAATGAGTTTTGTGATGAAGCGGGCATCAAGCATGAATTTTCAGCACCAATCACACCTCAGCAAAATGGTGTGGTGGAAAGAAAGAACAGGGTGCTTCAAGAGATGGCTAGGGTGATGCTTTATAGCAACAACCTGGCTGCTCATTTCTTAGCAGAAGCAGTTAGCACTGCATGCTATACTGTGAACAGAGTCTATACTAGGCCTGGAACCAGGAAGACACCCTATGAGCTGTGGTACAACAAGAAACCCAATGTCAAGTACTTTCGAGTATTCGGAAGTAAGTGCTATGTCCTTAGGGATAGAGAGTGTCACGACCCAAAATACCCCCTAGTAGTTAGGATACTTTAGCGATGTGAACTCATAACCAAACCATTCTATATAACATATGAATCCTGTACAACATATAAAACCTATGATAGCGGAAGCGTAATACTAATCTATATATGGTAGTGGAAGCGGACTACAAAATTTCTATCAATACTATATGTCTCAGTTTATACATGACCCAAAATAAAGAGCGAACATACTTGCTCAACAAAATATATGTACATGTCTCTCCCTCTCGTCACTCATGATGAGGCCACCTAACAAAAGCCCTCTGCTCCTCCTGAGCCCTCTGCTGCTGAAGACTACCCAAGGTCTCCTCCTCCTCAACATACTCTTCCTCGACCCATGGTTCTTGAGGACGCTCGCCACAAATTTTGAAGGGACCTGCCGACATAATATGTACGGCTGAGCATGGAATACTCAGCGTATACAAACCACTAGATAGTAATATCGTAAACAAGAATACAACGTGTACATATCACAATTTAATCATCTCACATGCATTCCTGAAATCAGAGCGCGGAAAACAAAATCATATCATGTGCATATATCTCAGAAAATACTATCGGAAAACATCTTTTTATCAACTTTTGTCTTTTACATTTTCTTATCATCTTTTGTCGAAAACATCTTCTTATCATCTTGTACCTTTGCATATACGGGTATTTAAAATACCTTGGCTTTTATCTTTTATTATCCTATACGGGTATTTAAAATACCTTGGTATTCATCATTTGCTACCTCTGGAGTAGGACAACTAGTACCTGTACCCACGTAAGCTGGGTGGCCTAATGTTCTCCTCACCTTCGGCTACCTCAAGGGTAGACGACCAGTATCCATCTCCCTTCCGGGCGGCCTGCTATCATCGGAGTCCGATGCCAGTATCCCTTTCCCTTTCAGGCGGCCTGCTATCGTCGCATCCCTGTCATCTTTTTCTGTATACTTTCCATCTTCTTGTATTTCTTGTAACATCTTGTGCTTCTTGTATTTTCCGTATGTATCTTGTGCTTCTTATACTTTTCCGCAGACCTCTTTTTACTTCTTGTACTTTTCTTATACTTCTTATGCCTCTTGTACTATTCATTTGGTTCATTTACATCTTATACTTTTCGTGTGGTTCATTTGCATCTTATACTCTTCTTCTTCTTATTCTTGTATTGCATCTTATATACATGTATTTCTTCTTTTGGGATCCCCATAATTTAGAAAAAAACTCGATCATGCATATGCATATGTGTCCGTATAGCAGTTGTGATATAACATGGTAGAAATTAGGGAAAACCCTTTACATATGGTCATATGTCTCATACTCAACATAATTCATCCATCACTATAATCCATATACAATAACATCACACCATTCCAATCACATTTAAAATAAGGTTTTTCTACTTATTCTTCCCAAAACTTGTTGCTTTTAACATGCTTTTCATCTTGGATACTAACATATAGAACAACTCAAAAATTACCATCTTTTATTTGTTGGTTGAAAGCATAACATCATCACATTTAATTCACACCATCATTCATGGGATTTTATCTTGATGTAGAAGGGTTTCATGAAATCAATTGCTAGAAGAGTGTATTTTTACATATAAGAGGCTATATATAACTATACTTGTCAAGAAAATCATGCTTTTCATTAAGGGTTTATGAAATTAGAACCTAGTAGAGTGTATCTACCTTATGGGATGAAATCCCTTTGATCCAATGCTTGAAAAGGCTTGAAGAAGCGTGTAGAAGTGAAACCCAAGCTTGATGTTGGAGATCCAAGCTCCAATGGCGCGTAGGAGCGAGATCAAGGCTCGATTTGTGCTCTTCTTCTCCAAATCCAAAAACCCCTCTTGCAATCCTCCACTCTCTTCCCTTCTCTTCTAAGATCTCTCTCTAGGTTTAGGGATCGCCCTCTCCTCTCTTCTTATCTCCCAAATCTCTCTAAGTGTCGAAATGAAGCCCTAAAGGCTCGGGTTAAACTCTTAGGTAAGAGTGAACCGACCAAAAGACCATAATACCCTTACTGAATTTCTGTAAAAACGCGAGTACCGAGCGATCGGTGTTAATGACCGATCGATCGGTTGCCTACCGAGAGATCGGTGTGTTGACCGAGCTCTCGACCAAAAATCAACTCTCTGGAAAATTTTCCCATATAAAAAAGTTGACCGTGCGACAACTATCGAGCGATCTGTAGTTGACCGATCGATCGCAGGTAATGACCGAGCGATCGGTCGACCCCTGTTTTGCTGAAAAACCTTGTTTACACCACTCAAATCTTCCCCAATGCACTTCCAACACTCTTTATGCTTTCAACACATTCCCTAAGGAAATATAGACCCATTGGAACATATACGCCATAATTCCAAACACATATATTAACAGAAGACTCATAAGTGTACAAAACCACACTTGGGCACTATTCACACACTATTCACTCACAACCCATTAAACACCTTGGGTATTTATACCCTTGTTTTTAACCACTTAGAGTATCTTTATACTCTCATTTTGAGACTCCAAATACATACCGAAGACCCTCACTTGACTCATCATAATACCAAGAATACCATGTAAGGCATTAGGCCTTTACACATACCATACAAGGGCTCTATTCACATGAACAGTGAATCAAATTTTCGGGGCTCTACGTCCTCCCCCCCTTATAAGAATTTCGTCCGCGAAATTCATATGAGACACAATGAAGCAGGGATACTCTTCCCATGATTTATTAACTCCTACACTCTTTCATCCACAATCATCAAATAATGCATCACAATACATATAGAATATAAGTAGCATGTTGTATCAACATATATCATATATTTTACACATCATATGTTCAAGCACTGAAATGGCGTACCTTGCACAACATCCTCGGATGCATGTGCGCCTTGCTCGGTCAAGGCAAAGACTCTACCCTGATTCGCCTGTCGAGGCGGCTGTACGGGCTGTGGGGGACCAGAGGCCTACGGATACCTCTGGTGGGAAACCGATCTACCCGGGGGCCTGGAAGCCTGAGAAGACCCCTGCTGTGTAACCTGTCGGGCCGGAGGCCTATTCCCTTGCAACGGCAATGGCAACTGGCGGCATGGGCAATCTCTGAACTGATGTCCCCGATCACCGCAGTAATAACATGCACCGGTGAGTGTACGACAATCGCCCTTATGATTTCTCCCACAGTGGCTGCACATCCCAGAGGTAGTTGATCCAGAAGACCCATATCCCGTGGCCTGTGAAGTAGTAGGGCGGGGAACCTGTGGTGTAAATGGGGACCTCTGAACCCGCACAGACATAGTAGTCTGGTATGGGGAAGGTCTAACCCTCTACTCTAGTGGCACTGGCCCACTGGACTGGCCTTGAACCATGCCTCTCCCTCGGCTACTGTCACTCCTCAAGAGAGACTCCTCTAAATGTCTCTCAGCAATCTTCGCCTTTTCTACAATTTCTTTCCAAGTTTCTACTTGCAGTATAGCAACCCGCTCTCTAATGGAGGGTCTCAAGCCACCTTCAAACTTCCTGACTCGCATACTCTCGGATGCAACTAAGTGTGGAGCAAACCTCGAGAGCCCGACGAATTTGGCCTCGTACTCGACCACACTCATCTCTCCTTGTTCCAAGAACATGAACTCCCTCTCCTTTTGCTCCTTCAAGAACCTGGGAAAATACTGCTCATAAAAAGCATCCAAGAACTCCACCCATGTCCATGGTGTCCCTGCCTTGGCGGCATCCCTTTGCCTCAGTGCAGACCTCCACCAATGCTCGGCTTCACCTTCCATCACGAAGGAAGCCCAGTCAACCCTCTGCTCATCCGTGCAGTGAAGAACTCGAAAGGTCTTCTCCAACTGCATGACCCAAGCCTCTGCGACCATGGGGTCAGTAGTACCATAGAATGTGGGAGGCCTCAGTCTCCGAAATGCCTCAAGTCCTGCTGTGGGATGTGCAGGAGGAGTTGCAGGTACTACGGCAACAGGAGTGTCAACCCTGTCTGCAAGCCTAGTCATAGCCGTGGCCATAACCCCAAGGATCTGAGTCAAATCTGGCTGCTCATCTCCCATAGGAATACCTCCTCTACTTCCTCTAGTCTGATACCCTCTACCTCGGGTGCCACGCCTCATGATCAACTCCTGAGGGCAATAGCGAGACGTGAGTCTAACGTAAAGCAAGCTCCTTGAACATAGCAATTCAACGAGCATGTCTAGTCTATATAAGCATATCATATAAAATCAAGGCATACACATAATAGTATCATATACATTCTGGTTTCCTAGCGAAGCTACGTTCTAAAACACGGTTAAAACACTAACCTATGACCTACTTAAGACCTTGACTGACTTAAGGCTAAGACAAATGATTACTTTACAACCCTGGAGTCATTTAACCAATTTCCTTTAAATTATTTTGACATGGATGATGCATATGAGATGTGCATTATGTATATGATATGTATGAAGTGAATGCTATGCATGATGCCCATGCCATGTATGATGCTATGTGTGATGCCACGTAGGGTGCTCATGTCATGTATGATGTTCATGAAATGGATGATGCTTGTGTATGATGAAAATTTTCTTTGGAGTTTTATAATATGTTTATCATTTTGGACGAAGCAATGGGTCTAGAACGTGCTGCAGAATTAACGCGCATCTGTATCTAGACTTGGACCGAGCACTGGGTCTAGAACGTGCTGCAGAATGAACGTGCATCTGTATCTAGAAGCGTGCATGCAGACATCCGTGTGCTTGTTCAAAATTATATCTTTTATCAATTGGGACCGAGCACTGGGTCTAGAACGTGCTGCAAAAATGCGCATCTGTATCTAGAAGCGTGCATCAAACATCCCTGAGCTTGATAAAAATTTTACATATATATTTATTAATTTATTTTTATTAGTATTATTATTATTTCTTTCTTCCAGGGTTCCTAAACATGATGTGACACCGTACATATAGTATACCCAAAATAGGGATTCCTAAATGACTTAGCGAAGCTAGGACTCAAGTTAGTAGAAGTATCCACGTAGTCTATACTTGGAATACCATTTCCTATATGGACCTAATATCCTTACTTTGTATCTACTTTGTCGTTTGTATTATCCTAAACTTCAAGCTCTAAGTTTAACTCAAGGATCACTTCTACCCATACCGTTTTAATGCCTAGACTTGAACATACTCCAACTTGAAGGAGACATGTCTACCCTAAGACAACAACCCCAGCCCGATGGAATCTAGAGCCTAAGCTCTGATACCAAACCTGTCACGACCCAAAATACCCCCTAGTAGTTAGGATACTTTGGCGACGTGAACTCATAACCAAACCATTCTATATAACATATGAATCCTGTACAACATATAAAACCTATGATAGCGGAAGCGTAATACTAATCTATATATGGTAGTGGAAGCGGACTACAAAATTTCTATCAATACTATATGTCTCAGTTTATACATGACCCAAAATAAAGAGCGAACATACTCGCTCAACAAAATATATGTACATGTCACTCCCTCTCGTCACTCATGATGGGGCCACCTAACAAAAGCCCTCTGCTCCTCCTGAGCCCTTTGCTGCTGAAGACTACCCCAAGTCTCCTCCTCCTCAACATACTCTTCCTCGACCCATGGTTCTTGAGGACGCTCGCCACAAATGTCGAAGGGACCTGCCGACATAATATGTACGGCTGAGCATGGAATACTCAGCGTATACAAACCACTAGATAGTAATATCGTAAACAAGAATACGTGTACATATCACAATTTAATCATCTCACATGCATTCCTGAAATCAGAGCGCGGAAAACAAAATCATATCATGTGCATATATCTCGGAAAATACTATTGGAAAACATCTTTTTATCATCTTTTGTCTTTTACATTTTCTTATCATCTTTTGTCGAAAACATCTTCTTATCATCTTGTACTTTTGCATATACGGGTATTTAAAATACCTTGGCTTTTATCTTTTATTATCCTGTACGGGTATTTAAAATACCTTGGTATTCATCATTTGCTACCTCCGGAGTAGGACAACTAGTACCTGTACCCACGTAAGCTGGGTGGCCTAATGTTCTCCTCACCTTCGGCTACCTCAAGGGTAGACGACCAGTATCCATCTCCCTTCCGGGCGGCCTGCTATCATCGGAGTCCGATGCCAGTATCCCTTTCCCTTTCAGGCGGCCTGCTATCGTCGCATCCCTGTCGGCTTTTTCCGTATACTTTCCATCTTCTTGTATTTCTTGTAACATCTTGTGCTTCTTGTATTTTCCGTATGTATCTTGTGCTTCTTATACTTTTCCGCAGACCTCTTTTTACTTCTTGTACTTTTCTTATACTTCTTATGCCTCTTGTACTATTCATTTGGTTCATTTACATCTTATACTTTTCGTGTGGTTCATTTGCATCTTATACTCTTCTTCTTCTTATTCTTGTATTGCATCTTTTATACATGTATTTCTTCTTTTGGGATCCCCATAATTTAGAAAAAAACTTGATCATGCATATGCATATGTGTCCGTATAGCAGTTGTGATATAACATGGTAGACATTAGGGAAAACACTTTACATATGGTCATATGTCTCATACTCAACATAATTCATCCATCACCATAATCCATATACAATAACATCACACCATTCCAATCACATTTAAAATAAGGTTTTTCTACTTATTCTTCCCAAAACTTGTTGCTTTTAACATGCTTTTCATCTTGGATACTAACATATAGAACAACTCAAAAATTTCCATCTTTTATTTGTTGGTTGAAAGCATAACATCATCACATTTAATTCACATCATCATTCATGGGATTTTATCTTGATGTAGAAGGGTTTCATGAAATCAATTGCTAGAAGAGTGTATTTTTACATATAAGAGGCTATATATAACTATACTTGTCAAGAAAATCATGCTTTTCATTAAGGGTTTATGAAATTAGAACCTAGTAGAGTGTATCTACCTTATGGGATTAAATCCCTTTGATCCAATGCTTGAAAAGGCTTGAAGAAGCGTGTAGAAGTGAAACCCAAGCTTGATGTTGGAGATCCAAGCTCCAATGGCACGTAGGAGCGAGATCAAGGCTCGATTTGTGCTCTTCTTCTCCAAATCCAAAAACCCCTCTTGCAATCCTCCACTCTCTTCCCTTCTCTTCTAAGATCTCTCTCTAGGTTTAGGGATCGCCCTCTCCTCTCTTCTTATCTCCCAAATCTCTCTAAGTGTCGAAATGAAGCCCTAAAGGCTCGGGTTAAACTCTTAAGGTAAGAGTGAACCGACCAAAAGAGCATAATACCCTTACTGAATTTCTGCAAAAACGCGAGTACCGAGCGATCGGAGTTAATGACCGATCGATCGGTTGCCTACCGAGCGATCGGTGTGTTGACCGAGCTCTCGACCAAAAATCAACTCTCTGGAAAATTTCCCCATATAAAAAAGTTGACCGTGCGACAGCTATCGAGTGATCGGTAGTTGACCGATCGATCGCAGGTAATGACCGAGCGATCGGTCGACCCCTGTTTTGCTGAAAATCCTTGTTTACACCACTCGAATCTTCCCCAATGCACTTCCAACACTCTTTTATGCTTTCAACACATTCCCTAAGGACATATAGACCCATTGGAACATATATGCCATAATTCCAAACACATATATTAACATAAGACTCATAAGTGTACAAAACCACACTTGGGCACTATTCACACACTATTCACTCACAACCCATTAAACACCTTGGGTATTTATACCCTTGTTTTTAACCACTTAGAGTATCTTTATACTCTCATTTTGAGACTCCAAATACATACCGAAGACCCTCACTTGACTCATCATAATACCAAGAATACCATGTAAGGCATTAGGCCTTTACACATACCATACAAGGGCTCTATTCACATGAACAGTGAATCAAATTTTCGGGGCTCTACAGAGAGCAATTGGGTAAGTTTGATTCCTGGAGTGATGAAGGGATCTTTCTTGGTTATTCCACAAATAGTAGGGCCTATCGAGTGTACAACTTGAGAACCTCTACTGTTATGGAATCCATAAATGTGGTGGTTGATGACTCAAGATCTGAGTCCTTGCAACTTGAGGATGACAATGCTGATGAAGGTGTGAAAATTTCAAAATCTCAATCAGAAGATGAAACACCTTCAAAGTCACCTCCTAAAAAACCTACACATCCTAGGGTTATGAGGCCTCACTCCTCAACTGAAATTATTGGAAACCTTGAAAGTGGAGTGAGAACTCGAAAAAAAGTTGAAAATGAAGTTAGTCACTTTTGCTATACTTCTACATTTGAACCCAAAAATGTAACTGAAGCTCTTATGGATGAAAACTGGATAAATGCCATCCAAGAAGAGCTTAATTAGTTTACAAGGAATGATGTATGGTTTTTAGTTCCTAGACCTAAAAATACAAATGTATTGGTACTAAATGGATTTTCAAGAACAAATCTGATGAACATGGTACCATTGTAAGAAACAAGGCTAGGTTAGTTGCACAGGGATATACTCAGATTGAGGGCATTGATTTTGATGAAACATTTGCTCCAGTTGCCCAACTAGAGTCCATCAGAATCTTGCTTGCTGTTGCATGAAATCTCAAATTCAAACTTTTTCAGATGGATGTCAAGAGTGCCTTTTTGAATGGCATTCTTCAGGAGGAAGTTTATGTGGAACAACCAAAAGGGTTTGAGGACCCTAAGCATCCTGATCAGGTTTACCGATTAAAAAGGGCTCTCTATGGTTTGAAACAAGCTCTCAAAGCTTGGAATGAGAGACTGACTACATACCTCTTGGAAAAGGGATTTTCGAGAGGGGGAGTAGACAGGACCCTATTCATTAAAAACATCAAGGATGATATGGTTATTGCTCAGATATATGTTGATGATATTGTCTTTGGTTCCACATCTGACTCATATGCTCACTCCTTTGTTGAACAGATGAGCATGGTTGGTGAGCTGAATTTCTTTCTTGGTCTGCAGGTAAAACAAATGAGCAATGGGATTTCTATATCCCAAACCAAATATGCCAAAGACCTTGTAAATAAATTTGGCATGAGCTCAGCAAAACATGCTCGCACTCCTATGAGCACAACCACCAAACTTAGCAAAGATACTTCAGGCAAAAGTGTCGACCAAACCACATACCGAAGTATGATTGGTAGTCTGCTTTACCTCACTGCCAGTCGTCCTGACATTGCCTTTAGTGTCGGAGCTTGTGCTCGCTATTAAGCAAGCCCCAAAGAGTCACACTTACTTCCTGTTAAACGAATTATCCGATATGTAAGTGGAACTCTCTCTTTTGGCCTATGGTATCCCTTTGATACTAATGCCGTGGTTGTTGGATATTCCGATGCCGACTGGGCCGAAAATGCTGATGATAGGAAAATCACCTCCGGGGGATGCTTTTATGTTAGAAACTGTTTGGTTGCTTGGCTTAGTAAAAAACAGAATTCCATTTCTTTGTCTACTGTTGAGGCTGAGTACATTGCAGCTGGCAGTTGTTGCACTCAACTTCTATGGATGAAACAGATGTTGCAGGACTACGGGATAGAACAGGGCACCATGACTGTGTATTGTGATAATACAAGTGCCATCAACATCTCCAAAAATCCCATGCAACACTCTCGCACCAAACACATAGACATTAGACACCACTTCATTCGAGAACTTGTTGAGCAAAGTGTCCTTACATTGGAATATGTGCAAACTGATACTCAACTTGTAGATCTCCTAACCAAACCTCTAGACTCCCTTAGGTTTGAGTTTCATAAGAAATCCATCGATGTGTGCGGTTTTGAGTGATTGAGTGCTTCTTGATAGTCTAGGTAATCACAGATCCATATCCCTTCTTAGTTCTATTCCTCCGGTGTATATTATTTGTTTTGTTTTTTTTTGTATACTACTGTCTTGGTTTGTTTCGCTTATTTCAAAAATCAAAAAAAAAAAACATTAAAAAAAAAAAAATTCAGAAAAATTCCAAAAAGATTTTTGTTTTCTTTTAATTAGGCCTTTCCAAAAGGATTTTTGCTGGCATTGGATGTGATCTTTTGTGGTGTGCTATGCTGAATTTTTCTTGTGCTCATAATGCTTGTCTAAGATAAATATTTGATTCTATTGAGTCATGAGGATATCATACCTACTAAAATGCTTTAGGGAAGTGCACATAGACTATCTTGCTAAATACAGCTAGAAATATGGTAAATACTATTGCACTATCATCTGCACTAACACTCTGTGTATCTCCTGAAAACGGTACATATCCCTATGATCAGGCAATGATATTAGTCATGATGGTTCTTCCAATTGACAAATTCTGATTTGATCATGAAGGTCCATCCCCCAAAAAGGTGCCCCAATTTAAAAAAATTTATGCAAGGGAAAGGTCTACCTCTGGGATAGTGTGAAAGCCACTATTGGATGCAAACAGTATTAAATGGCTACCTAGGAGGACAGTAGGTATCTATCTGGGTCCCTAGAGTGAAAGCCCTTGCTGCCAATAGCTAGGGCTACCTACCCAGTCAGTGTGAAAGCCACCTTTTGCATCTCAAAATTCAAAAGAAAAAGATTGATCACGAATAGCTTCACCAAACAAAAATTCCATCAACAGTGTGAGAGCAACTTATAAAAAGGGTAACAATAGCACATAAAATTCTTCATTTTTTTTGATTACCCTATATGCATCTCTCAGTTATTTTTGAAGCTTGGTGTTCCTGATCTGTACTAATGTCCTTATCTATCTAAGGGTGCTTACCTCTAAAGGTGTATATTCAGAATTTCACCTACACTACACATTGATGGTATAGTCTATTACTAACTGTACATTACATTATGTGCCTGTGTCTTGCCATCCCGTGTGCATAGTGTCGATGGACATATCCTTGTATACTCATCATTTTACTCTACATATTCTTGGACATAGTATTATTTGTTCATGCAAAAATTTGCACATACTGGTTTTGCCTATTGGAGCTATCATGTTGAAAGTTTTTTTTCAATGGAGGATTTTTTTCAAAAATAAAAAAATTTCTAGCAAAATGCATACCATGGGTTGATTTTGAGTGTTTTCCAGAATTTCTACAGATCTCTCAGTGTGCATTCTCTAATTTCCAACACTGATTCTCATGCAGCTCTTGATGGTTGGTTTAGATGTCCTCTCCAATGTTGAAATCCTCGGGTCTCTAACATGTCATGTTCTTTTGGAGGGTATTGACATTCCTTTCAGATTTTTCAGAGATTCCTCCCCAAAAGCTGCTCCATAACATGCCAAAGCTCATCTCAAAGGGGTCTCCTTCATCTCTTACATAGGGTCAGAAATTTTGCAAAGTGGGTCGACCTTAAATGATGTTCGGTCGACCGATCACCTGCAATTGGGGTTTTCGAAACCCTCCTTGATGTATTCGGATATTCCTTTCCTTTTGGAGCTTTCCCTCTACAAATATCCAGCTGGGGTTCCATTTTTTTGGCTCTCACATGCATGATCTCCGTGTTTCATCATGATTTAAGGCTTTCAAGGCTCTGCTGGTTTGTTTTTTGCCAGTTACAGACCCTCTCCCTTGGTTCACGAGTGCTTCAACGCCTCAGTGCAGCTTGGATTTTTAGATCCTTCATGCTCCAAGGTTGTCTCTCCATACTCGGCTCCTTCATGCTTCAAGTGAGCCATTCACTCTCCTAGAAGTTCTCTTGCCCAACCGTATTGTCTCTTCCACAGTGTCGTATGGTCCTCCACCACCACTTGGTTTGGTTCAAGGGACTATTCTTAGCCTTCCTAGCTTTCTCTCCTCTCTCCTCAAGGTAAAATCCTACCTTCTTTTTAGTTTCTTGCATTTGGGCCTATGGCTCTAGAATTTCTTCTTCTCATTGCCTCCATTCTCATGGTGGGTCGCCCTAAACGCCGCCTCATCATTTCTCGGGAAGAAGAAGTTGTCCCTGAGTCTGAGGATTCATCGTATGATGCTGGCCATGGCATCCATGTGGGCCGTACAGTCCATTCTATGGCTCCTCCACCCTCAACTTCCCATAAGAAAGCCTTGGGTGCTTCCAGTTCAAAACCCTCAGCCAAATCCAAGGGAAAATCTCAAATCCCCACTCCTGAGCCTGAAATTGTACGGTTTCGCACCATGGGGAATGAAAAACTTTACAATGCTTGGCTTAAAAATCGGGCTATTACAATTGAACGGGCCACTGTCATTTCGGATTTCACCCATCCTGGTTTTGAGGCAATCATTGCATCTTGCCAATGGTCTGGTCTTCTAAATTTGACTGGGTATGCCAGCCTCGACCTTGTTCGGGAGTTTTATGCGAACATCTACTCTGTCAATCCTCGCTCTTTTACCTTCAAAACTCAGGTTAGGGGTAAGAAATTTCTCATTACTCCGGATGTCATTGCCTTTTTCATTAGTGCCCCTCGGATTCCGGGGGCCTATTACCCTTACCTCTATCCTACCGATGAGGATAAGCATGATTTGGACACAGTAACCAGCACTCTTTGTGATGACCCTTCACAAAAATGGGCTCATCCTCATTTACCTCACTCCAATCTTTCCTACTTGAGTCGCCTATTTCATCTTATTATGTGTTCCAACATTCATCCCAAGGTGCATTCCACTAATCTGAGTGTTGATAGGGCTCGGTTTCTGTATAGTATCATGACTGGAGACACTATTGATACCGGTGCCCACATTATTGACCTAATCCTTCAGGCTATCACTGTGCATCAAAAGCAAGCTGCTCTTCCTTTTGGTGTCCTCATCACCAATCTCATGTTTGCTGAGGGTATTAGGGTTTATTCCTCTAAGGCTACCAAGCCTTCCTTAGGCCCCATCTGTGCTCGCACCTTGGTTAGTAGTATGTCCCATGCTGCGATGCCAGAGCATGAGGAGGACATTGATGATGATATCACTCCGTCGGCCCCGGGTGCCAATCCCGCTCCCAGCCATGCTAGAACTTATTCGGGTCCCCTGTCCTTCAAGACCATGGCTGCCATGCTTGCCGATATGTCGGCAGCTCAGTCACACTTTGCTACTGATCTTTATGCTAGCCTGGATTCTCATGCCGCTGCTACTCAGGACAGTTTTTCGGCGACTAATCGTCGGATTGATGCTCTTTCCGACATAGTGTAGGTGTCTCGCCAGGAGCTTCGCAATTTCCATTCTCGCTATCAGGATGATGTTGCTCGTCACTTTCCTTCGCCCCAGGCTGATTAGCTCTTCTTGCGCTAATGTTTTTTCTCCTTGTTTTGCTCCTAGTTTATGCTTGATGTAGCTAGTTCGGTGTGTGTTTTATGCGTCTGGACTGGACTTTATGATGTGTACCCGTGGTTCCTGTAAATGGGATGCTTTCGCTTTGTTTCTGCAGTTTAGTGCCTGCCTCTGCTTCCTTGTGTTTCTCTATGCTATTGCTCCTTGTTGCACTTATTGCTTCTTGCTAGAGTTGCTCTTTTTGCAGGTTTGCTCTTCCCATGGCAATTCAAGCCAAAAAGGGGGAGAAGTTGCCTAAGTTTGATCTCATGTTACATATCATATGTACAAGTGTGCAATTGCTATCTCCATCTCTGGTTGCATATTATATTGACATTACTCTCATGATTTTGAAAACTTTGTCATATGGGATCTCAAATTGAGGGGGAGATCTCCTGCACTTTGTATGCATGTTATTGCTCCAATGTTTATTTTATTCTATGAAATTCCCCCATGCTTCACAAAGGTAATGTTTGTTTCAGTGTTTCAGGTTTGATTGATGATCTTGTAAAACCTACTGATCCATGGAAGAAGTCCAAATGTCAAGTGTCATGTATTTTTCATTCTCTTTGTTTCTTGTGAGTTTAAGAGAGTATGTAAAACCATGACCATTAGGTCTATTGGTTGTTTTGTCTCGGAATTGCCAAAGGGAGAGATTGTAAAGTCAAAATATTGTTGGCAAAATTCCGAGTCTAAAATGGTGTATTTAGGTCATAGTAGGTCTCATCCGGTTCGAAGACGAAGTGAAGAAGAAGCCATGAAGAATCTTAAAGTCTCATCACTCACAGTGGCTAACAAGTTGGGATTAAGTGAGAAACCTAGATGACCCTATGATTCCTCATGGAAATGACTATTCATCACTAAAAATATGTTAAAAAACAATAGGGTTGATAGGGGATTGCATTCAATGTTTTAAAAAGAAGAAAAACCAAGAAAATGCACCTCAGGGTCGACCCTAAGCGTTTTGGGTCGACCCTGAATAGCCCAAGATTTGTACCAGGTTTTTTGGTAGAGAGTTGAATTAGTGAGGGTCGACCCTGAGGACCATCCGGTCGACCGAAAGGCACCATCCGGTCGACCGAATGTGCCTAATGGGTCGACCCTTATATGGATATTTTGCTGAAATGTATTTTTGCTATAATGGGTCGACCCTGATATGAAAAATACTTTTTAAAACCATTTTTTAGCAATATCTAATCCCTTGGACCTTTCCTATATATAGGGGACTTCTCCCAATCCGTGATATATATCAATTGGAGGCTTTTTAGAGCACTTTGTGCTTGCTTGGAGTTTATGAAAACTCTTTGTTTCATTGATCTTCATCTCCTTTAGTTGGCCTCTAGGTTTTGCAAGGTTCTAAAGCAAATTTTCTATACTTTGCATAAATGATCCTTAAACATTAAGAGATCACCCTAGGGCTTCCATAAACTCAAAAACTCACTGTTGCTCTACTGTGAGTGTTGGTTAGCCTGTGCTAAAGCCGTCAAGGACGGAGATCGGTCTTCGAAGACCGTGGTTGATCACTTTGAGTAAGATTGGCCGGTGAGCAACCGGAGCTGCTATTGCGAAGATTGAACGGGCTGTGTTCGTGGTTTGCAAGCTGTGGAATCGATACCGAGGAACGTTATGTCGTGTCTGGTTTGGTAAGATTCGAGTCTTGTATTGTTTAAATCTTCTCATAGTGGATTCTGTGCTGGACTAGGTCCCGTGGTTTTTCCCGGAAGGGTTTTCCACGTAAAAATCTTGTGTGTTCAAGTGAGTTTAGTTGTGTGTGATTGATTAAAACTAAAATTGGTAGATAAAATTAAAGTAGACCTATTCACCTCCCCTCTAGGTCAAAGAGTGCATTGGAATAAAGAATTTCAATTGTAAAGTTTTTGCTTTGAACAAAAGAATGCTCATCTAGCTATCAGTTTTGCTAAGAAGTTGCCTTTAGACAGGGCTTGAGGATCATGTAATCTACCTTTTGCTCGTGGAGAGTGGAGTATGACCCAAAAGAGGTTTTGTCACTGCTGGGGAAGTTCGTGGGTAGACCTGTTTGTCTTGTCATTGCTGGAGGTTAGACTCTGGCTAAGGAGAAGCTTGTTAGGGAGCAAATTGGATGCCTCTGCTTGGGGATCTGCTGGGGAATGTAGACCATTACTGGGGATCTGCTAGGGGATTTGACACTGTCGTAGCTCGCTACTGGGGATCTGAATTCTGCATGGGGACTAATGTCGGGGAAGCTTTGTTTATGCTTGGGAAAATAGGTCTTCTCCTATCATTGCCCTGAATGGTGCTCCTCTGGAGATCTAAGGATGATATTTCTGCTGGGGATACAGATGTGATACTACGCCTGCACTCGTAATTCCTAAGGGATCGAGAAGGACTTAAAGTTGGACGAAATGTAGGCTGAGGGACTGATGTTTGGGACACCCTGGGATTTCTCCTATTTGTTGTTGATTTGCACTCCCTTGGAGGTTTTGATTTTGATATAATTGATTCCCACTCTCTGGAGAATTTATACCTTCTGGGTTTCCCGACGGAGGGACAATTTTTTTTTTCTTTTTGCTTTTTTTTTTGGCTCCGCTGGGGAATGTGGAAAAGGGGGAGAGAGGCAGTCTCTGCTCGAGAATTGTTTTTCAAGAGAGGTTGTCTCTGAAGGGTTCTTCTGTTGGGTAAAGAGTCTGGAGAGATTGTCTCTATGGGGAGTCTCTGACTGTTGAAATGTTTTGACTTCTATTTTGGCTTTTCTTTTGATAGAAATTTTGTACCCTTGAGCGTCAATTCACCTGGGAAGCTGGGCGAGTTTGTCACTGCTTGAGGAGTGACTCTGTGGGGATAGTTGATGACTCTTTTGGGGAAAGAGGGACTCTGTTTGGGGAGAGTCAGGGAATGGATACCCCTTTTGTGACCGCACCCGATTTGACAGTTTGCCTATGTACCCTTTTACAGGATCAAGTCAAGACGTAGTTTAGGCTAATGCCGCAGAGGGCAAGGGAGGGTGTCCCTGAAAAAGTGTAATAAAAGAAGGGCTATCAGGCTTGAGGGGCTTACTAGCGAATTTCATTGATTTGTAAATGGAATCTGTACATATCACCCAGAGTGATGAAATCTGTACTTTGACGGGGAGGACTGCTTCCATACCATAGGCCAGAGAGAATGGTATTGCCCCAGTAGAGGTTCAGATGGACATTCTGTAGGCCATGAGTGTGCATAAGGGTGCATCTCATGCCAGCCAGAATACTTGGTTGCCATCTTCTCTATGATTTTCTTCAGGTTCTTGTTGGCGGCTTCAACTGTACCATTGGCCTGTGGCCTGTATAGCGTGGAGTTGTGATGTTGGATTTTGAATTTCTGGCAGAGGTCAGTCATCCCCTTGTTGCAGAAGTTAAGAGCATTGTCTTTTACAATCTCATAAGGGATCCCATATCGGCAAATGATGTCCCTTTTCAGAAAACGCTGAACCATTGAGGCTGTGACGCTTACATAAGAGGCTGTCTCGACCCATTTTGTGAAATAATCGATTGCTACCAGAATGAATCGATGTCTGTTGGATGCTTTCTGAGCTATGAGTCCGATGAAGTCAATGCCCGAAGCTGAGAATGGCCAAGGAGCGGTGAGATTATGCAGCCTGTTTGGCGGTGCATTTACCCTGTCGGTATAGATTTGGTACTGGTGGCACTTCTGTATGTGCTTGCAACAATCTAATTCCATGGTGGGCCAGTAGTAATTAAGCTTCAGTATCTTCTTAGACAGCATCAACCCGTTCATGTGTGGGCCGCAAGTTCCTCCATGAACTTCTTCGACTACCTGTGCTGCTTCACTGGTATCTAAACATCTGAGCCAGTGTAGGTTTGGCGACATTTTGTACAAGATGCCTCCTGATAGGACGAACTAAATGGTCAGTCTTTTGATTGCTTGACGGTCTATTTTGATAGCATCAAGAGGGAAGGTCCCTTCCTTGAGATACTGCTTGATATCTGCATACCAAGGCTTATTGTCTGATACCTCCTCAATCTGAAGGCAGTAGGCAGACTAATCCTGTTGTTGAATATCGATCAGCTAGAGCATGATGTCTGTAGGGATCTGTACCATGGAAGCAAGAGTGGCCAGTGCATCAGCGAATCTGTTCTGATTCCTGGACTGGTGGCTGAAGCTGATTCTTCTAAGCTGACTGATTAGCAGATTGAGGTAGGCCAAGTACGGGACTATCCTTGCTTCTCGGATGGCCCAAGATTCGTTTGCCTGATAGATTACTAAAGATGAGTCACCGTAGACGTCTACCTCTTCAATCCCGAATGTCCAGGGCTTCTTTCAGTCTGGCTATGCACGCCTCATATTCTGCCTCATTGTTGGAGCATCTGAAATTCAGCTTGACTGAGATAGGGAGGTGTGCTCTCTTAGATGAGATCAGGACCGCTCTTGCCCCGTGCCCATGACTGTTGGCAGCTCCGTCAAAGTACAACTCCCAGCCGGAGAACTCTTGTTCGTCGGCTTCTGCATACAAGATGGCTTCGTCTGGAAACTGATCATGTATAAACACGTAGTCCTGTGCTAGACTGTGGGTAAGGTGATCTGCTATCGCCTGCCCCTTGATTGACTTCTGTGTCATGTACGTGATGTCGAATTTAAACAACATCATAAGCCATCAGGCAGTCCTTTTGGTAGTAGCTGGCTTTTCCAGGAGGTATTTGAGTGGGTCCATCTGGGAGATCAAAATTACCGGGTAGGAAAGCAGATAGTGCCGAAGACGTTGAGTAGCCCATACCAATGCCAGACAATTCTTCTCAAGAGGGTTGTACCGCTCTTCATACTCTAGCAGGAGCTTACTGATGTAGTAGATGGCTTGCTCTGTTTTGCCTGTTTCGTCATGTTATGCAAGGATGCATCCCATGGAGGTCTCTTGTACCGAGATGTAGAGTAGCAGTGGCCGTCCCAGTGTGGAAGGCACTAGTACTGGAGGATTCAGAAGATACTGCTTTATTCGGTCAAAGGCTTTTTGGCATTCTACTGTCCAAACTGTCTGTGTGTTCTTCCAAGGAAGCTTGAAGATTGGCTCGCATATCAGAGTGAGCTGAGAAATGAATCTACTGATGTATTGAATTCTGCCCAGGAAACCATGGATTTTCTTTTCAGTTTGGGGTGCTGGCATTTTAATGATATCTCTGGCTTTAGCTGGATCGATCTCAATGCCTCTTTTGCTGACTATGAAGCCAAGGAGCTTTCCTGATGAGGCTCCAAATACACATTTGGCTGGATTCAGTCTTAAGTCGTACTCTCGGAGTCTGTCACGGAGTCTCTTAAGGTCTTTTGGGTGTTGCTCGGTAGTAGGAGACTTGACGATCATGTCATCCACATAGATTTCAGTGGACTTGTGGATCATGTTGTGGAACAAGGCGGTCATGACCCTCTGGTAGGTGGCCCCTGCATTTTTGATTCCGAAGGGCATGACCTTGTAGTAGAATGTGCCCCAAGGTGTGATGAAAGAGGTTTTCTCCATGTCTTATTTCGCCATTCTGATCTGGTTGTATTCGGAGAAACCATCCATAAATGAGAGAGTCTCATGCCTAGCAGTATTGTCGACCAGAATGTCAATATGTGGGAGAGGAAAGTTGTCCTTGAGGCTTGCCCTGTTCAGATTTCGGTAGTCAATACACATTCGGACCTTATCGTCCTTTTTGGGTACCGGTACGATGTTGGCTAACCACTCAGGGTAGGTTGCAACTGCCAAGAAGCCTGCACTGATCTACTTTTAACTTCTTCCTTGACCTTTTGTGACCATTCGGGCCTCATCTGTCTTAGTTTTTGCTTCACTGGTTTGACGTCAGGGTTCAGGGGTAGCCTGTGTACCACCAATGCTAGGTCTAAGCCCGGCATGTCTGCATATGAACAGGCAAAGACATCACTGTAGCTTCTCAGGAAACCGATCATGTCTGCTCTTTACTGAGGGTTCATGCTTATGCCAATCTTGACTAGCCGAGGGTTGTCTGTGGATCCTAGATTGACTGTTTTAATGTCTTCCCTGTTCGACTGCAGGAGTCCTTAGCTGTGCTCAAGGAGGTCTAGAATTTCCTAAGGCGGTTCCTCTTCCTATTCTGAGTCATACTCTACTTCGGAGAGTTCAAGGAAGGTTTGAGGAGTAGCCCTGTTAGAGGTAATTTTCTGGCAAATCAATTAGCTTCAGTTTAGAGTGCTTGATGATGATGATGATTTTGTTGGCTCCAGGACACTAGGCCTTCCAGGGAAAGAGTCCGTGTGATTTCATCTTCAGCCGATATGAAATGTTTTTTTGAAAACATGATTTTTGAGTCAAAACAATCTGATTTTATTGACAAAATGACTGTTACAAAAAGACTCAAACGAAAAGACGACAACAGTGGCCTGACTTTTGGATTTTACAAATGGGAGCAAAAGAGAGGTAGATGAAGGAGAAGGGTGATGCTTGGTCATTGCTGTCTCTGACCAACCTGTCCTGCACTGTGCTTACCCCAGCCTTGGCTGGCCTCAATGGTGAGAACCTCAGTCCACCAACGAATCAGTGACTGGCGACTGGAGGGTGCTTCGGCGCTGTTAGAGAGGGTGCAGACCTACTCTCCCGCTGGATATTCTGCTTCAGTAGCATCTTCGACAGTCAACTCGTCAAACATCTGAGCCATGCTGAATACTTCTGGATCTAGAATCCCTGAAGACTTGGCACTGAGCTAGGGGATTAAGGCAACGGGTACAGCAAAGGTTTCCGGGTAGGTGTTGAAGATTTTCATGGGTAAGGTTACAGAGATGTGTGGTCAGGGCTCAGGTTTCGTCGACTGTCTGCTCTTCTTAGTCAGCTTGGAGAGGTAATCTTTATATCTGGGCTTGTATCCCAAGCCAAAGGGAGATGTATAGCAAGGAGGTGTATATCTCTTCTTCATGCCTTGATTCCTAACACCAAGACCATTTCTGGGCTAGTAGTTCATTCTGGCCATCATTCTGACAAATGATGGCATGCTTGCTTGCTTTGTTGTTCTACTTGGGCGATAGAACTAACCTACTCGAACTGGAATGACATGAAGGCCGTGCCTTGTCTCAGCTCTTGGACATCTCCAAAGGAACTTGCCAACTCTTCAGAAGGAACGACAACCAGACGATCAACCTGGATGAACTTGATTCTTTTGTGCAAAGAGGAGGGAATGGCTCCGGCCACATGGATCCATGGCCTCCCTAGGAGCAGAGTGAAAGAGGCTGGCACATTCACAACCTGAAAGTTCGTTGAGAATTGAGCAGGTCCAACCCCGATAGTCAAATCGATGTCACCCAGGTTCTGCCTGGTTGTATTATCAAAAGCCCTGATGGTCATGGGTCTCTTCTTCACTTGACTGAGGTTCAGGCCCAGGTTTTGTAGTATGGAGAGTGTGCAGACATTCAGGCCAGAGCCATTGTCGATGAGCACTGATGATAATGTTTTGTCCATGCACTGAACTGTAATGTACAAAGCCCGGGTATGGTCCCTATCGCTGTCTGGTATCTCCTCTTCCGTGAAGGAGATGACTTTGAGTTCGAGGATTTACCCTACCATTAACCCCAGTTTCTCGGGCTTTATATCTGTGTTACATAGGCATTACCGAATACTTGGAGCTGTTGCTTCCTATGATGCTCTAAAATGAGAAGAAGACCCAAGATGGATATCTGTGTTGGGACCTTGCTCAGTTGTTGAGTGATATTGAACTCCTATGCTTTTTTTAGGATTTTTAATAAAACTGCCAAATTAGCTACTTCCTTCTGTGGGTGTGACACCCCTGCTTTTTCTTTCTCTACATTCTTCACATTTGCTGGCTCAGTTGCAGAGGTTGATATACCCGGCCAGATCGGGTTAAGTTGGCTATGCTCTCGCTCTCAAGGATGAGAGAGCGGGGACCAGGTACTCGGTTGAGGTTAAAGGGAGGCTCTGGGATGTAAGGGATCTAGACAAGGCTTGAAGAGGTTGAGGCTTAAGTTGGAGCTGTGGGCCAATTTACAGGGCAAGAAATTGTGTAGATGATCCGTTCGGGGACAGGTATTTGGGTCGGAGACTGAATGGTCTGTGTGTTTGACTAAGGGAAGGGGATTATAACAAGTGATTAGCAAGAAGGCCTGATGATGCTGTCACTCACTGTGGGTGTGCTGGGTCCTGGCTGCCCTACCTCAGGCTCTTCCCACTGAATAAAGTTGACTTGATTATTATGTGGGGGCAGTGGCACCTGATTGATGCTGGTGTTGCTGGGAGCCAGCTCAACCCTTCCGTCATCCAAAAGGTCTTGGATGGCACACTTCAGACCTATGCAATAGTCTGTAGCATGGCCTGGGCCTCTGTGAAAGGTGCAGTGATGATCGGCATTGTAGTTCTTGTTCTATTTATCTGGAGGTAAGAGAGGTGTGGGGCCTCTCAACTCGAGAAGGCCTTGCTTGGTGAGGAATTCCAATAAATGGCTAAGTGTGTATGGAAGAGAGGTAAAGTTTCTGGGCAGACGGTTTTATCCCTGGGCTGGTCGGGCTGGCCAGGTATTCTTGCTAACTGATTATTACTAAGCTGCTGGAGCTGGTAGTCGGATGGGTGCTGTAGAAGCAACCATATGTGCATATTCCTTCCTTTTGTGGTCCCTAGGACAGATGTTTCTACTAGAAGAGGCTGTCGCCTTTGGGGAATCAAGTCCCAGACTGGAATGAATGGCCCCGCTCTTAATAGCAGTCTTGATAAAGGCACCTATCCTGACGATGGTGCCGAAGTCCACCACTGGTAAAGTCACCATGAGTGTGGAGTAGGGCTGCTTTAAGGTACCCATGAACATGCCTGCCAGCTCCTCCTTAAGGATAGGAATCGAGATATTTACTGTCATTTCCCTCCAGCGGGTGGTGTATTCCAAGAATGATTCGTTGTTACACTAACTTAACTGCTCAAGATAGCTCCTCTGAGGGCAGAGTTCCTAGTTAAAGGAGTACTGCTCTACGAAACTCTCCATGGCATCCTGCCAAGTCTTGACCTTATGTTTGTCAACAGACATCCACCATGTGAGGGCTGCCCCCTTCAGACTCTTCTGGAAATATTGGATGAGTAAGGGCTAGTTTCTGTTATGTTGGAGCATGTCCCCTAAGTACAACTGCAAGTGTTGTTTTGGACAACTTAAGCCATCATATTTATCAAAGTTTGGGACCTTGAAACCTATAGGAACAACATCCCCTAATGAGAAAGTTAAGTTCTCTAGTGATAGACTTGTATTGGGGGATGCATCCTTTATTCTTCTCATCTCCTCTTTCATCTGGTTAATCTCGTCCTATAAGGATGGAGTGGGATTTGAGGATGATGGCCGGTCCTGGTGGACGTGTGAGGCCTTGGGTTACTCCTCGTACTGGTCATACTCCTCTCCTCCGCCTGTTGCGGGAATAGGGTCAGGTATGATGAAAGGGCAGGATGAGGCTCTAGTATAGGTTGCTCGGTTGGTTCTCCGGTCGGGACGAGGCTCTGGTATATGTCCCTGTCATGTGATTATAGGATCTCAGTGGTTCGTTGGTGCTGATCTACGGGTTCCACCATCGACCCTGTACTACTTTCTGATTTGTACTGTATAAGGGCTGCTTTCTGATTGGGCTGTGCAAGGGAGCATCTCTATGATTGCTATTTCTGTCAATACTACGTCCGTGGCTGCTGCTTCTACGAGAATCGCAGTCAGAGAACAAGTCACAGGTCGGCTCATGCAACTGAAAAGAATGCAATGGCTAATCATGATTTAAGCATGATGACAAAGAGCAGATGCTAAAAAAAGAGTTTTTCATTGATGTATGGAGAGTGTAGTGAGTACAGGGATAGTGACACTCAAAATAAAAAAGGACTCGATCCTAGGCAGGCCCTTCGGGGATCGCAAAGCCAAGTAGACGGGGTACATCCTTAAGATCCATGATCTATTGCTGGAGGGATGTGACTTTAACCTCCATGTGCATAAGGGTTTCAGTAGCGTTGAACATGCGGTACCCAAATTATTGGATACGGGAGGTCATCTCCGCCTTTGTACAATCAAGGTGCTCTTAGTGGAAGTGAAGTTGAGCCCGGATGAAGACTGCTTCCCTGGCATCGCCTATGCGTCTCCTGTGAAGAGACTGGATTGTCTGCTTAAATTGTTCAACCTATTCTTGTACGGCTTGGAATTCACAACATTGTTCTGCTTCCTACTGCCTGAATCTACGCTGGGCTTTCTATAGCCTTTTTCCATTTTTGCTGGATCTGGAGCTGTCTCTCTAAGAAGTCTATCCAGGGAACCACCATTTCTGCTAGGGGTATGGGTCCTTGTGATGGAGCTACGACTGGTGCAGGTAGCTCCTTGGGCGTAGGCATGCAGGGTAGAATGTCAGGATTATCCACCTATTGTCGGTATGCTGAGTTGGTCGATGGTCCTGACGTAACCATGAAGTCTGGCCATTGGTCTTGTCTAGAGCTGCGCCTAGCTAACTGGAAGCGTCAGGTGAGGTTGTCGGAGTGCACTGTGAAAGTGATCCAATCATTTTCTAGCTGATCTATCACTGGGATATACTGAGGGAATCCAAACTGTCGGAGGACTGGGAGTGGTGTATAGACTGCGGAGCCTATTAGACCAGTAAGAATCATGCATCGTCTGCCGGTGATGACAACATGAGGTAGCCTATTCAGTACGAGCCAATCACATTGCCAAGTGATTTCTTCCTCTGACAGGTCTTGGAGAAGTTGATAGAACTCTCTAACGTCTATAGTTGTTATCGGACCTTGATTCTGAGAAATCTTCCGAGGTAAACTGTAGGCATCGCGGATGCCATCCGGTACCGATATGATTGTAGGCAAATGACTTACCAACCAGAGGTGTAGGAGAGGTGTACTGGCATAGAAGATTCCCTTTCTGCAGTCTACTAATTGGTTGAGTGCCCTGAGAAGTTCGGATAGGATGACTGGTACAACTGAGCAGGAGTTGCGTATGTCTTCGACGATCCCAACCAAAACTGCTTCGATAAGTGAGCAGCACTTTGGGAAGGCTAGCTGACACAAGGCTATCAGTGCAAGGGCATTAAGACCGGGAAGTTCCGCTGCAAGAGAGTGAGGGTTCCACTTGCACTTGTACTTCTTTTTGAGAAAAGACACGGGTATCTGATCAAAAGAGCCGTTAGGACCAGACTGTAAGCAGGCAGCCTTGATATGCAAGAACCTGGATAGGTCTGCCTGATATGTTGTCTTGTAGCACGGTATTATGGTTTCGCCGTCTATGTTTAACCCTAGAATGCATTAAATCTTCCAGTGTTGGGCATAGCTCGTTCTTACCAAAATGGAATACCATGCGAGATGGGCTCCAACACTGGATAACAACTTTCATGAGGCGTGAGTCCAGGTTAACCATGGATAGGTCTAGGATAGTTCCAGTTTTGTAGTACTGAGCCCAAACGAGACGCTAACTCGAGGAGAAAGTCCCAATTGCTTCCTGGAGGTTGTCATCACATGCGCCTTGAGAAGTTAGATGCACGGGCCATGACCGTCAACCCATTGACTGAATTATCCCTGAAGGACCTGTCATCTACCTGGATAATAATATACAGACTCTATGAGTGCATTGTGCATGCAGATGGGATACAAAAGGATGATGCAATATTTTTTTGATTTTTGATTTTGATTGGGTGTGACAAAGCACATGTGATCTGATAGGGCAGACGGACGGAGGTCCGACATGCTTTAGCCCCGGTAGTTGAAAATCAAGGGACCTATCAGATCAAGGTTGGGATAGGCCCAGTGAAGGCCTGTCTACTTGGGATTTGGACCCCGTATGCAATGTCGGGAAGTAGGGTTGGATGTAGTTTATTACAAGCACAGGTTTGGCTCATTACATTCCCCTGGGTGGGTGGTTATCTAGATAGAATGTGCCTGGATAGTCAACCATGATTGGGGACAGGTATAGGGTGCAAGCAGGTTAGGGTTTATTGTAGCCCTCCCTGGATGGGCTGCTTGTAGACTATACCCTAACCTAAACTACATGTATGAATGTTGGTTTGATGCAAGTATGTTCCTAGCAGGATGAGGGGATCACTTAACACCATATATGCGACTCCCCGGTATAGAACATACCTGAAAATGGACAATTGGTGTAAGTGGCAGCGTTCAGAATCCTTCCCTAGGGGTAATCACCCAACAAGAGTAAATCCACGGACCTCCAAGACGTTTAAGTCACTGACATTGAGGATGATCATCCTGCAACCGTTAATGTAATAAGCCTGTCTACTGGGTTGAATGGGATAATTACACTATTATGATATGTATAGATGCACAGTACACAATTAACCAAGAGATGTAAAAATGATTAGTGTTAAGTTAAACGTTTAGTCATTTTAATCAAGATTAAGGTTTAGTTGGTTTAAACCCGAGTTCCTGGTTGAACCCTAAAAGAAGGATCCCCAGCAAAGTCGCCAGAGCTGTGAGCGTGAGAATTTCTTCCACTCACAAATGGTGTGAATTACCTGTGCACCCTTACGGGTGTGAAAGGATTTTATCATTTAAGAGTCTTCACCTATTCATTTAGAAGGGATAAGTCTCCCAGGTTTGGATAAGGTCTTGGTCTACGAGTTAGATCAGGGTAAGGCGTTCGGTTAAGTCTGGGGAAGGTGTTAGGCAACCCGAGACTTCCATCTTACAACGGTACCGTACTTTCCGAGTTTAATCCAAATAAATTTAATCTTGATTAGAATGTCGAGGTATTTAAATTAACACTAGTCCAAGAAAGGAAAAGTTAACTGGGGTCGGGCCTGTGTTGGGCTGCCTACGTACTCACCGGGTGAGATCAGACCGAGCGTAGTTCTGGCACGTGAGCCTGTGCCGAGGCTAGGGGCATGTGTGTGTGCACCAAGGGTGGCTAACATGAACTAGTCCGGTAGAATAGGGTTTGGTTGACCGAAGAAGGTCAAGTGCAAGGTATTTAGGCCCAGTAGGCTTAGGGGGTAGTCCGATAGACTAGGATGGAGTCCGGCCTGGGTTAGGGTTTCTAACCGTGGTTAGGCTGAACTAACCATGGTTAGGGTTACTAACCATAGTTAAAGGGATGTGGTGTGTAACCCAGTAGGCTAAGGGGAGGCCCGGTAGGCGGAAGATAGTCCTGTAGACTTTGTTTTTAGGCCCGGTAGGCCGTAAATCAGAGTTAACTGCGATTAGGGTTGCTAATCGCGAGTAAGGGGGGTCTAACTGTGGTTAGGGTTGCTAACCAGGGCTAGGGAGAGGGCCAAAGTCAGTAATATGGTCCAATTACATTTTTAAGAATTTCCGTTTAGTTTCCCAAAGTTAGTAGGGTTAAGGGGTGCTTAACCACGGTTAAGGGTTTGGTAAGGTCCAAGGTGGGCCCAGGGGGCTAGGCAGGGCCTAAAGTGGCCTCCTACTAGGCCTGGCCCCTGCAAAAGCCCAGAATAAAAAACAGGAATAATGTCGGTAATTGGATTATCAACGTTATAAACAGTGTTTTTAAGCTGTGCTTTTGCCACTATTAACTAGGGTGAAGTGGTAACACAGAGTGAAGTGAAGGCATGGGAGTGAAGAGGGGACTCCTGGGAGTTTTTTGAGTCCGGTGTGGGCCCCAGGGGATGCCTGGAGTGGGCCCCACAAAGCTTCAAAGTTGTTGTGACAGCAGGGTCATATTGGCGGAAGTTATTCTACCGCCAATCAAAAACTATGCCAAAACAAGATGTTGACAAAAGTTTCACTGATGATATGATAAAAAGGTCTACCAGGAATGGCGGTACTGAGTTTACTGCCATTCCTGATCTTTCTGAAAAACCAATTTTGGCCCATGGGAGTTGTGCACAGGTATGTCCAGGGGTTCCCTCATGATGTGAGGAACCCCCAGAGAGTCTTTGAAGGCTCTTGAAGCTCCAAGGATGGCGATGTACCCGTAGGGGTTCACTACACCTATGGTTTAGGTGGGTGAACACCCTGTGAGGGTTTTGGATGCTATCTACACACCAAGAAAGTAATAAAACGTTCCCTGGAGATGACCAAGGGCTCACATTGATTAAAAAAAGGGAAAAATGAGGGTAGGGGATGGCCCTACCCTATACTCTATTTTTTGCCAAAGGTGAGGGAGCTGCAATGGTGGTGGTGATGCTCCGGTGGGGGTCTATAGCTACAGGGTAGCTTGAGGCGGGTCCAGGGGAGGCCAGGGATCACGATCAAGAGAAAAAATGGGGTGAGCTTAGGCGTTTTGGCAATAGGGTTCTTCCTCTTAAAATTGCAGACCCTTTGAACGAGAGGTGGGGCTTGGCTTTATAGGGATGGCAGCCAGAGACCTACAGGGGATTAAGGAGAAGGGGGAAGAGTTGGTTGGACCAAGGGGAGGTCGACTAAGAGGCTTGAAGGGAGAGACCGAGGTGAGGGTTGAGTGTGTCGGGGTGTTCGCAGACTGTAACTCAGGACTCACATACTGTCGGTAGAGGGTCTACAGACACTATGGAACAATGCCAAAATAAAATGTTGGTAGACCTTTTACCGACATTCTGAGATTTGTTTTGAGTCGGGTTGGGCCCTGTACATACGGGTTATGGGGGCTTGGGCTTTAAGGGTTCAAGCCCTAATGGCTCTAGGGTTATACTAGGGTCACCTAAGGTTAGGATTTGGGCCTGGGGTTGAGTCCTAGGATTAACTAGGGTTAAATTGGGGATAGATCCTAGGTTCTAACTAGGGTCGAATCCTGGGGTTTACCTAGGGTTAGGGTTTTGGTTCTAGGGTTTTCTATGTTTTGACTAGAGGCTTACCTAGGTTTAAGGGGACTTGGCAGGGATGGTAACCATAGTTAAAAGGGTTTTCACTACAGTCAGGTAGGGTGTAAAAATTGGGTGCTTACAAGGTCTAGGCACTAAATCTCATACTTGATTTCTTTCAAATTGATTTAATTCCTCTTGCATAGTAATTCCCCATGATACATTATTAATTGCTTCAAGGGCATTTTTAGGTTCAATTTGAGAAAAGAGGTTATTACAAATATTTCTTCTTATTCTTACACCTTATTCCATATTATCAAGTATTTGTTCTTTAGGATGATCTTTAATCAGTCTCCATGCCTTAAGAAGTTGAATTTCATTTTCTTCTTCATTTTCATCTAAGTTTTCAACTTCTAATGTTTTATCAACATTATCATTATCTTGTTGTTCATTATCATTTTTGTTAATTTCTAAATCAGCAATATCTTTAGATATGTTTTCAATTTTGTCAGTTGGAACATCTTCATCAATTTTCATAGTTTCGAAAAGATTTGATTCATCAAAATTAACATGCTTTGATTCTTCGACTATTAGAGAAGTTTTATTGGAAATGATAAAGGTTTCAGTTACAAACCAAGTGTGTATGGGTGTTCAAACTAAGAGTAGAAATACTGTAAGTGTCAAAGAAATGGGAAAGGGGTTCCTTACATGTGTTAGAGTTCAATATGGGTTGAAAGAGTGTTAACACACTCTAATTATGTCATGTATGTGTTTAAAGTCTTAAGGACCTTTATGAATAGATTAAGGATGTTAAAACAAGAGTGTGAAACACTCTAAGTGATCAAAATATGATCTAAGTTCAAGAGAAGAAAAATATCCTTGCATACCCTCAACTTGAGAGAACCCTAGTTTTGTCACATCTTATCGGAATTGAGTGATTCTTGAATTTTTGGAAAGATATTGGAACCCTCTTCGAGATTCTTGTTTATCATTTTTCCATATTTTGAGTCGGGGTTGAGTCAAAAGTCCGATTTTCGAAGTTAGATCTATTGAAAAATGGGTCGCTGAAATCTATTTTCGGACCAGTTGGCTTTAGAGCCCATTTAGGTAATTAAAAACTCAAAATTAGAATTTTTCTACTAGATACAAAAATTTTTCCACTTTGAATGACGAGTCCAACGCAATTTGAATTGTCAAAATCCGAAAAGGGAGTCAAACGTTATGGCCAAAATACCGAAGCATGTTTTTGCAGAAAAACCTGCTTGAGCGAGCTCCAAGCCCGCTCAAGCGAACATGACCAAAATTACGTTTTTGAGTCCAGGGAGCAGCCTACTCGAGCCAGACCCAAGCCCGCTCAAGCGAGAACGCACAGAAACCTATGTTTTTTAGGTTTTTCACTAACTTAACACCATATATACCCAATTTTCGGGGGTCCAAGGGTTCCAACACTTAGTGAGGGACTTTTTCAGAGAGAAAGGAGGAGAACCTAGGTTTTCAAAAGGGGGCTTTGTGGTAGATCAAAGAGGAGCTCAAATCCTCACTTCCCAAGCTTCCACAAGCTTGGATCTTCAAGTTGGATCCTCCTCCATCAAGCAAGGACTCTTCCATTTTCAAGTGGTGTTCTTCCTCAAGCTTGGAATTTCAAACCAAGAGGGTTTTCTTCAAGATTGTAAGTGAATCCTTAAGGTTAGTACACCCTCCTAAATAGCTTGGTCATAACTTAGGCTTTCTCTTGAAAATATGATTTTTCTTGGATCTTGAATATTCCATTCCTTGATCTAAACCAATGTTCCTTAAAAATGCATCAGATAAACTAAGTGGCAATGATGTGTGCGATGTGTGGATGGATGAGGCGATGGGATGCCATGTGGGTGTGATGGATGTTGTGTGATGGAAATGATGGAAGGGCATTATACTCATAATGAACACACTCTATGTGAATGATGGAATGTAAACATGAATAAATGACTATACAAATGTTGAGCAACATGTGTTTGATGAAATTTTTGAATGAGAAAATATGAAAAAATGAATATAAGAGCTTGAACACCACATGTTTGATAGAATGCATGAATGGGTTGGAAACCTAAGGTTAGGGAAACATGTATAAAGGGTTAAAGAAATATTGCTTGTGAGTTGTTCAATGTGATGCATGTGTTAAATATGAAACCGAAGCTACGAGATACGAACTAGGGATCTTTCCCCCAAAATTTAGTAATTTTAATAACATGTCTTATGAGTTTCCCCAATGTTTCATGTGCCTATAAATATTGAAATGGTACGTGTTATTCCTTGAATTGTCATATCACCATGATGTTCATGACTTGTCATGCACGACACGCATGCATGCATGCATTAACCGAGGTTTTCTAAAGTATATGCATATATGAACACAATCATGAACATGGAATGTGATTTACGATATGAATGAGAAAACCAGACATCGGGCCGGTCAAGGGTAGGGCATATCCCCTAGATATGTCACACCTGGCTCATAAGAAAACATGACAAGTATGATAAAGTCGGACAGAGGGCCAACCAAGAGTAGGGCATATTGCAAGATATGTCATACCTGGATCATAAGAAAACAAGACAATTTGATAAAGCCGGACAGAGGGCCGGTTAAGGATGTTAGTGTGCCTTTTCTATTTCGCTGAAGGATACTTACGTATCCGGTTCACAAGTCATTTTCTATTCATGTTTCGCAAGTCACGATTTCCAAATGTGGGTTTTATTGGAGTTTTGCATTATTCCATGCATGTCATGATCACCGTATTGCTTTAATTATTGCTATTGTATTGTCTAAATTATCGATGTTGTATTGCTTCAATTATTGTTATTATGAATTGTAATTTATTATTGCTATTGTTAATTAGTAGCTTGTACTCGTTGAGTATTCCATACTCAGACATACCTTGCATGTCGGTAAGTCTAGTGGATACCTTCGACCCTGAGCCTTGGATTGAGGAAGAATACGGCGAGGAAAGGGAGCCGCTATCCCTATGTAGTCGTAGGACGTTAGAGATCTAGATGTGTGGCCGTATCTAGACTACCGTTAGTAGGGGTTATGGAGTCAGAAAGAGAGAGACCTTATCTTTTGTGTTTTGATGGTGGGCATGTCCACCCGTACTTATGATGTTTTGTATTTAACTTGGAATACATATTATGTACAGAAAAGAAAAAGTTGTTTTACGCTTCCGTACTATTTAAGCTTCCGCACTTTGTTATATATTTCCATTTTAGGATGTTTTGCCTTGTTCATCATAGGATGGTTTGACAAGTTAAGTATAGTGATGCCTAAAGTATCCCTTAACTCTTAGGGGGTATTTTGGGGCGTTACAGAAGTGGTATCAGAGCCTAGGTATTCGGTTCTCTAGGGTCGTTTAGAGTTCGACACCATGAGTAAACCAAGGCATTAGGTTCATCTTAGGAGTCGTATTCCAAGTGTAGACTAATCACTTAGCCTTTATCTAGAATAAGTCGATTTCAACCAAGGTTAGTGTCTATTTTTGCAAACCCAGAAATTTTATATACTTATACTATTACGTGTTGTAATGTTACGTGATAACGGAGTGGTGGGTCCTTTGTCATACATTGTGTTATTAGGTTTTTGTAGGGATTGTTTTCCGAGTGAGACTATAGGATGCTCTTTCTTCTTGCAGGTCTAGTAGATTTAGAGTCATTGTGGAACAAAGGGCATAGATTTCGAGATATATGCTATTATGTGTATCCGGTGTAAGTTCATCTGTTAAACTATGCTTAAGGCATCTTGCATCACAAACAAGCACAAGTCGCACATCATGGTATGACGATAAGTTCACGTAAGTTCATGCATCCCCATGGCTAGTAGGAACAAATAAATATATATTTTGGACAAGCTCATGGATGTTCGATCCATGTTTCTAGATACAGGTTCGCATTCTTTGCAGCACGTTCTAGACTCAATGCTCAGTCCAATTGTTCTAGATACAGATGCTCGTTAATTCTGCAGCACATTCTAGACCCAATGCTCAGTCCAAAATGATAAATACATTATAACTCCAAGGATAATCATACATCTCATAAGCATCATACAGAGCACGCATTTCATACATGGCACAAGCATCATGTACTTTTCATATAAAGCATGCATTTCATACATGGCATAAGCATCATGCACATATCATAAGCATCATATACACATCTTGCATGCATCATGTTTGTATGCATTTTATACATGGCATAAGCATCATGCACGTATCATAAGCATCATATACACATCTCGCATGCATCATGTAGATCTTAGAAGCATCACACATGTCACCAAGATTCAAAGGATTTTACTTAATTAACCCAAATGTATGAACTACTCATTAGTCTTAGTCTTAGGCCGGCTAATGCCTTCAGTACGTAATCGGGTAATACCTTAACCAAGTGTGAGAATTTAGCCTCGCTAGGAAAAACAATTGAAATCTCAACCGAACTAGGTGTCATACGCTAGAAAACATTATTTGTATGTTGTATGGATTATGGTATGCATTGATGTATTATTATGTACCTATAAACATTAGGTGATTGTCGAAATAGAGGTCGAAATAAAGTTGGTTTCCAAGTTAGGCTCACGCTTTGCTATTGTTCTTAGGATTCAATCATGAGACGTGGCAATCAGGGTCACGGTTATCCTACTAGAGGGAATGAAGGTGATACTCCATTTGGCAATGAGTAGCCTACGCTCCCGTCAAAGTTGTTAAGCTATAAATTAGTGATAGAAATTGATATGGTTGCTATACATGTACGAACATGCTACAATATAACTATATGTGAATATATTGTGATCTATGAATTTATACATGTTGGATGCAAATTAGAACATGATTTAGTTTTAATATCAAAGGCACCTCACTAAGAATTGAGTGCCTAGTCCATGTGTTACTTTAAATTGGATTGACACATCCTTGTGGCATGTCTAGGGTTTCCAAGTCGTATGCTCAGTAGAGAAAGGTGAAGTGTGGGAATAGTATCCCCGTTTGTCCGTGCGAAAGTCCTAATTTTGAGGACAAAATTTCTGTAAGGGAGGGAGGATGTAGAACCCCGAAACTTGAAGGCACTATTCATGTGATTAGTGTCAGTCTACAGGGCTTGTTAGGGGTAAGTGAAGTGAGGTACGTTGAGTTTCAAAATAGGAGTATAATGATACTCAAAATATCTAAAAATATAAGGTATAAAATACCCTCAACATGAATGTAGAACTCTGGGAACCAAGTTCACAGTGCGGTGAATAGTACTGTGAATGGTGTCTTGCACAAGGCTTGTAAAGGCCAATGGCCATCTATGTACCTATCTATGATGAAATTGAATGTACGTTATTAAGTTATTGTATTAGGTGTATATTGAAAATGATAAAAGTTTCATTTAAAAACCAAGTGTTTATGGGGGTTCAAACGAAGAGTAGAAATACTATGTGTCAAAGAAATGGGAAAGGGGTTCCTTATATGTGTTAGAGTTCAATATGGGTTGAAAGAGTGTTAACACACTCTAATTATGTCATGGTATGTGTTTAAGGTTCTTAAGGACCTTTATGAATAGATTAATGATGTTAAAACAAGAGTGTGAAACACTCTAACTGATCAAAATATGATCAAAGTTCAAAAGAAGGAAAATGTCCTCGCATACCCTCAACTTGAGAGAACCCTAGTTTTGTAACCTCTTATCGGAATCGAGTGATTCTTCAATTTTATGAAAGGTATTGGAACCTTCTTCAAGGTTCATGTTTATCATTTTTCCAAATTTTGAGTCAGGGTTGAGTCAAAATTCCGATTTCCGAAGTCGGATCTACTGAAAAATGGGTTGCTGAAATCTATTTTTGGACCAGTCAGCTTTAGAGCTCATTTAGGTAATTAAAAATGCAAAATTAGCATTTTTCTATTAGGGACAAAATTGTTCCCCTTCGAATGAAAAGTCCAACACAAGTTGAATCGTCAAAATCCAATAAGGGAGTCAAACGTTATGGCCGACATACCGAAGCGCACTTTTGCATAAAAATCCACTCGAGCGAGCTTGAACATGACCAAAATTGCGTTTTGAGTCCAGGGAGCAGCCCGCTTGAGCCAGACCCAAGCCCGCTCGAGTGAGAACGCACATAAACCTCTTTTTTTTAGGTTTTTCACTAAACTAACACTATATATAACCAATTTCACTAAACTAACACTATATATAACCAATTTTCGAGGGTCCAAGGGTTCCAATACTTAGTGAGGGACTTTTTGAGAGAGAAAAGAGGAAAACCTAGGTTTTCAAATAGGGGCTTTATGGTAGATCAAAGAGGAGCTCAAATCCTCACTTCCCAAGCTTCCACAAGCTTGGATCTTCAAGTTGGATCCTCCTCCATCAAGCAAGGACTCCTCTATTTTCAAGTGGTGTTCTTCCTCAAGCTTGGAATTTTAAACCAAGAAGGTTTTCTTCAAGATTGGAAGTGAATCCTTAAGGTTAGTACACCCTCTGTAGAACCACGAATATTCATTTCACTAAGTAGTGAATAGTGTGTGAATAGTGCTCAAGTGGAGTCTTGTACACTAGTGGGTTTATGCTAATATATACATGTATGGATCTATGGCCTGCATGTGTTGATGGGTATATATAGCCTAAAGGAGTGTGTTTTGAGTGTATAAGGTGTTAGAATTGGATTGAAGAAGGTCCAAGTAATGGGAAAAAGGTTTTGCAACAAAACAGGGGAGCACCGATCGCTCAGTGATAACACCGATCGATTGGTCATCTACCGATCGCTCGGTAGCTGTCGACTGGTCAAAGATTTTGTATGGGGAAAAATTCCAAAAAGGTGTTTTCCAACCAATCGCTTGGTTGAAACCACCGATCGCTCGATCCTCACCACCAATCGATCGGTTAAAATTTTGAGGAGAGTTTGAGAGGACAAGAAGGAGAAAAGCTAGGGTTTGCTCAAAGCTTGAAGAGGAGATCAAATCTTCCCTTCTTTGGTGTTTTTCAACAAGGAACTTTAAGTTCTCACTTGTTCCAAGCTTTTGGAATCGAATTCCTCGATTTCACCAAGGTAGATACATTCTACTAACCAACTTGTGATAATACTAGTTCACCATATATTGTTCTCCTCATTCTATGCTATGAATCTTAGATTGAGGTAATAGGTGATGTTGATTTTATACTTGGATGTAAACCACCATTATTAAGCACTCCATGTGTTTGGTTTAATGCCTCTAAGGGCTTTTGTGTTTAAATAGGCTATTATCCTCATATGATTCACGAGTCTCGCATGAACCGGGATTTTTATGGATTTCTCAAAGCTATACGAAGAGTTTTTTTGAATAAGTGACTCATATGATGATTGGTTCACGAGCTCCAAGGATCATATTAAACTCACAAGAACTCTATGATAAGGTCTAAGATCAATGTACAAGCTCTAAGGATCACAAATGTAAATGTTCTAAGATCTCTATGGTTTTGCTTTACAGTATTTGCTCTAAGGCTCTATGGATCATAAATGACTCTAAGGAACTCTATGAACTTAACACAACTCAAAGGAACTCACAACGCTATGATTATCACAAGACTCACATGGTTTTGGTTTTTGGTATTCATCATACGTACTATTTCACGGTTTCTACCCCTCGATATGTTTTAAGGGTTTCAGTCTCCATGTTTTGCATGCTCCCATGATATTATTGCTTGTTGTTAGTAGTATGTATATGCTGAGTATTCCACGCTCAGCCGATATTTGTTATCATCGGCAGGTACTCGGGTTCCTTTCGACTTGTGTGGTTCAGAGCCTTGGGTTGAAGAAGAATACTATGACCCGGAGCCTTCTATGGACCACTACCAGGATGATGGATTGCATAATAGGCGGCCTGCCTTTGACTTCTGTTGACTACGCTAGAGAGAATTGATATTTTGTTTATGTTGAGAGTGAGACTTGTCCACTCCATCTTTTGGATATATATATATATTTTGTTGGTTTAGACTTGAACTATTTGATAGGAGTATTTTTTTTAAAATCGTTTCAGCTATGTATGATTGTGTACTCTGACAGGTTGTTACGTATGCCTTATATGTCATATGGGATGGTATGGCACGGCGGTCATGAGCTAAAGTATCCCTAAATCCTAGGGGGTATTTTGGGTCGCAACGGACTTGGTATTAGAGCTCTAGGGACTAGTTTCCCTTGGGCTAAGTAGAAGTGAGTTCTTTAAGTTGAACTTAGAACTCAGATGGACTTGTTGTGTTAAGCTTGCTACCACGATATAACCGGTATCAAGTGAATCCTTAGGTCTATCTAGGATCCTAGTTTAGATGTCATGTTTAGACTATATCCTTAGTCTTATTCCAAAAAGGGTAGATGCGCAACAAAGGGATCTTAGCTACGCTAGAAAACTCTAAGTTATATCTATATTATTGTGTATACCTCGATGTACACTATATGCGGGTATTAGCATTTCATGTTCATTGAATTGCTATATGTTGTGTGAAGATTAGTATCTAAGTTAGACTCATGTTTTGCCATTGATCTCAGGATTTTACATCATGAGACGCGACAATCGGGGTCGTGGTTACTATACTCGGAGATCCGAGGGTAGAGCCCCAGACCTTTTCACATTCAATGCATGACACTTTCGTTGCCATTTTGCCTTTAAAGAGGTATAATTAATAAATAAGGAAGAAATTGGAAATTCCGAAACGTCAAAAATGTTCCTTTTCGAAGTACGAACCCAACGCAAGTTGAATCGTCAAAATCGGACGAACGAGTCAAAAGATATGGCCAAAACAGTCTGGACCTGCAAGCAATCGTAGCTTGGAAAGCGCTAAGGACGTAGCTCGGAAGGCGCTAAGGACGTAGCTCGGAAGGCGCTAAGGATGTAGCTCGGAAGGCACTAAGGACGTAGCTCTGATCACGTGTTCTGACAATGTGCTCTGATAAGGCACAGACAACGCATAGACAACGTACTCTGATAACGTAGCTCGAGCTCTGATAACGTATACGTTGTGCATCCGTTGTGCAACAGACAACGGGTACGTTGTACAGCGACAACGGGTACGTTGTACAGCGACAACGGGTACGTTGTACAGCAACAACGGGCATGTTGTACATAAGACAATGGACAACGTGTTCAACACTGTTCACAGCACAACGTGTTCAGCACTGTTCACAGCACAACGTGTTCAGCACTGTTCACAGCACAACGTGTTCAGCACTGTTCACAGCACAACGTGTTCGGCACTATTCACAGCACAACGTGTTTGGCACTGTTCACAGCCCAACGTGTTCAGCACTGTTCACAGCACAACGTGTTCAGCACTGTTCACAGCACAACGTGTTCAGCACTCATGTTTTGCAGAAATTCAGTAAGGGTATTATGGTCTTTTGGTCGGTTCACTCTTACCTTAAGAGTTTAACCCAAGCCTTTAGGGCTTCATTTTCGACACTTAGAGAGATTGGGAGATAAGAAGAGAGGAGAGGGCGATTCCTAAACCTAGGGTTTCCATTTTAGAGAGAAATCAAGGGGTTTGTGAACCCACACTCAACTCAAGCCCATTTTTCTTCAAGATCAAGGCACAAACTCGTGAGGAGCATCTCCTCAAGTTAGGGCAGCAACTCACGGTCGTTTTTGGAAGGGGTTTCTCCCCTCATTGTTCAAGGTCGGTACTTCTTGCTACCCTCCTAGTTATAGTTCCTCTTTCCCCTTTATTTCTATTTATTTTCCTTTATTTACACATGTGCTATGAGATGGATGGTTGTGAATGGTGAATGGAGATAGAATGGGCGACTGGATGCCAATGGTTGTGTTGTGATGATTATAATGGGGAGGGCATTGTTCCAATAATGAACATACATGTATGATTTGAGTAAAAACCATCTAGAAAAGCATGTTGTAGGGTAAATCGATAATGAACACACCATGTTTGATGAAATGCCAAGGTGAATAAAGTGAGTTGTAATTTAGGAAATGCATGCCTAATAAATTATGGATATTGCTAGGGCCTATGATAGTGTGTTTTCTTGCTTTCCCCTAAATGACATGAATATTAAATTGCTCAATCATTGATGTTATATGTGTTGTGAAATCACCCAAATGTCATATTTAAATTTAAATGCAAGTATGTACACGGTTCCCACGAGCACAGCATGCATGACATGATTTATCGAGGTTTTCAAGAACATGGTTAGAGGTGGGACATATCCTACGATATGTTTTACCTCGTTTTTCACAAGAAAATAAGAACCAACATTCCACGAGGGGTCTCCCCTCACTCACAAGTGCATATCATGAAGAAGGGCCTCCCTTCCCTCGCAAGTACATACATATCATGAAGAAGGGTCTCCCTTCTCTCGCAAGTGCATTGCATAAAGAAGGGTCTTCCTTCCCTCTCAAGGCATCTCTCAAGCGCATCTCACAAGGATATCTCACAAGTGTATCTCACAAGTTACATGATCATAAGCAAGCACGCATGACATGCATGACATGACACGTACGACACGCTCGACAAGATCAAGTAAGACAAACACGACAAGCTTTCAAGTACGAAAAGATATTTCAAGCCAAGTCAAGTGCACGATGTTTTCAAGAGGTTTTATCGGCTTTCTACGAAATACAAGCATGATTATAAATTGCTTTACTTCCTTGTATGATATGAATTGTTTCTGTCTAACGTATATGAATTGCTCCTGATTTATGTATTGCCATTTTTATGCTATGACTGTTGGTTAGTGCTTAGTACCCACTGAGTATTCCATGCTCAGCCGTACTTCTTATGTCGGCAGGTTCTGAGGGAGCTGCTGCTCCATTTGATGTTTGTGCTCCTGGTCCATGGGTGGAAGAGGAGTACGTCGAGGAACCTTTGGAGGAACCTCCAGTAGAGGGTTACCATTAGGTGGTTGTAGATCCTGAGTGAATAGCTGTAGGTGAGATGAGAGATATACATTCATGTATTTTGGCGGGTCTGTCCGCACTTTCTTTTGGTTACTTTTGTATAAACTTGGATTTGCGTATGTATATACATAGAGGTTAGGTAGACTTCCGCTATGCTTTATGGTTATGTTTCCGCTATGATGTCCTCTATTGTATATGCTTTGTGGGTTTTGCAGGTTAGTTGTCAAGCAAGTCATGATTAGTCATCCAAAGTTCACTCTAACTCCTAGGGTGGGTTTTGGGTCGCGACAGAAGTGGTATCAGAGCTTAGGCTTTAGGTCTCTAGGGTCACTTAGAATCTTATACCACGGCTTGACAAGAGCATATGTTAGGAAACAAGTTAGGAAGGAAGTGAGTCGGAAACGAGTCTGGTTCCAAGTTTAAGACTAAACTTTAGTCTTAGTCTAAAATGGTTGCTTTAACCAAGTATGGTCCTAGATACGCCAGAACACTAAAGTATAAGTATAATGTGATGAATACTCTGATGACTTGATGTGATGTATATTAGTACTGTACAACTAATACAAATTGAATTATTGTGAAACGACGTTGAAATAAGCTGTGGTTTCAAGTGAGACTCATGTGGGGTTATTGTTCTCAGGACTTTAGTCATGAGGCGGGGCACACGGGGTCGTGGACCACACACCAGAGCTTCATCTTCTTCCAGAGATGAGGATGAGCAGCCGGACCTCTCCCAGGTCTTAGGCTCTATTTCTGATACACTCGCCATACTGGTGGCTCGGCAAGCTATACCATCGTCAGCGGCACCTACTCCACCGCCCGCAGCTCCAGTACATCGTACAGCTGGAGTTGAGGCATTCAGGAGATTGAGGCCTCCACCATTCCATGGGAGTGTGGACCCTCTTGCTGAGGAGGCATGGATCCTCCAGATGGAGAAGATCTTTGCAGTCCTCTCGCCTACAGAGGAGGATAGAGTAGCATGGGCAGTTTTCATGCTAGAGAGCGAAGCCCACCATTGGTGGTTGTCCGCATTGAGGATGCGAGATTTGACCATGCAGGGTCAACCTTGGACTTGGGAGGAGTTCAAGGACACTTTTTATAAGAAGTACTTTCCGATCGGAGCACGGGAAAGGAAAGAGAGAGAATTCATCAACCTTGAGCAAGGTTCAATGTCAGTAGCACAATATGAAGCTAAGTTCTCGGAGCTCTCTAGATTTGCGCCTCACATGGTGGCTACTGAGGCAAGGAAGGCGAGGAGATTTGAGCAAGGGCTCAAGGATGTTATTATGGAGAAAGTATCGGCTTTCAGGCACGCTACTTATCCGGAAGTGGTAGACAAAGCCTTATTGATCGAGGCAAATTCTAAGGCGGTGTCCAAGAAGAGGGAGTTGGCAAGAGGCCAAGCCAATAGTTCAGCACCTCCAGAGAGGCGGGCTCGTACCGGCCCTTATCAGTATGCGTGGCCAGCACCACCGATGAGGCCATCTTATGCGCCTCCAGCTCCACGGCAGTATGTGCCTCAGGCACCATGACCTCAGGCTCTTCCAGCTCCACGGCCAGTTGCACCTCAGACGGTGAGGTATGCTCCACCTCCAGCCCCTCCGACCTATACACACGAGGTCTGCACTTCGTGCGGCCGAAGGCACCTGGCAGGAGATTGCAGAAGGGCATCAGGTGGATGTTTTCATTGTGGTCGCCAGGGCCATATGATCAGGGATTACCCTAGTCGGCATTTGCCAGGCCAGTCTCAGGGGATTAGGCCCCCAGCACACCCAGCAGGATCATATCAGGCGTCATCCGAGACTACCCGGTCTACACCTCCGCCTCGCCAGGCGAACCAGGGGCGAGTTTTTGCCTTGACAGAGGGTGATGCACTTGCATCTGACGATGTGGTGCAAGGTACGCGTTTGGAGTTATTTTCTTTATTCGTGATTGTTATGTTATGTTTTATTCCTTGTGTACGTACTTGGTATGCTATATATATATATACCTATGTGTATACACTGTTGATGCTTGAATTGACGTAACTAGCTAAAATTTCAGGAACCCTACTAGTCAATGAGTGTTTGGCTCGAGTGTTGATTGATACCGGGTCTACTCATTCGTTTGTCTCGCCGAGTTTTTCAGAAGGCTTTTCTGTGGAGCCTACTCAGCTAGAACCAGAGTTAGCCATTTCGACTCCTCTCGGCAAAACAGTATTGGCAGATAAAGTGTAAAGAAATAGCGTGGTCCAAGTTGGAAGCCACGAGTTGGCGCTTGATCTCATCGTCCTTGGATTCCAAGACTTTGATGTTATATTGGGAATGGATTGGTTAGCGGCACATCACGGGCATGTAGCTTGCTTTGAGAAAATGGTACTCTTCAAGCCAGTAGAAGGGAAACCATTCCACTTTCGTGGGTTGAAAAGTAGAGATATTGCTCGTTTTGCGGCGTTGAGCTTAGCTAACCCCGAGGCAAAGTACTCATCGACTATTCCGGTTGTGAGTGAATTCCTGGATGTGTTTCCAGAGGAGTTGCCGGGATTGCCTCCAGATAGGGAGATTGAGTTTGTGATCGAGCTTGCACCAGGCACAGCTCCTGTTTTCAGGGCTCCATATAGAATGGCCCCTATTGAACTCAAGGAGTTGAAGACTCAGTTGGAGGAATTGCAAGGCCTTGGTTTCATTCGACCAAGTGTCTCACCGTGGGGTGCCCCGGTGTTGTTTGTTAAGAAGAAAGATGGCTCGATGCGGATGTGTGTCGATTACCGGTAATTGAACAAAGTCACTATAAAGAATAGGTATCCCTTGCCTAGGATTGATGACTTGTTCGATCAGTTGAAGGGAGCGAGATTTTTCTCAAAGATAGATCTTCGATCGGGCTATCACCAGTTGAAGATTAAGGCGGAAAATATTCCCAAAACGGCTTTCCGGACTCGATACGGACACTACGAGTTCTTGGTAATGCCTTTTGGTCTCACAAACGCGCCGGCAGCTTTTATGGATTTAATGAACCGGGTGTTTCGGCCATATCTAGATCGATGTGTAATAGTGTTTGTCGACAATATCTTGGTGTATTCCCAGACACGGGAAGATCACATGCGAGACCTTCGCCTTGCTTTGGAAATGCTGAGAGAGCACAAGCTATACGCTAAACTCAGTAAGTGTGAGTTTTGGTTGGAAGAGGTGGCATTCCTAGGCCACGTTGTTTCTGTGGAAGGCATCTCGGTTGATCCAAAGAAGATAGATGCAGTCATGAGTTGGGCGAGGCCCAAGAGTGTCACAGAGATACGTAGTTTCCTTGGATTGGCAGGCTACTACAGGAGATTTATAGAGGGTTTCTCTAGCCTTACGGCACCGCTCACTTACCTGACAAGGAAGAACGCCAAGTTTGTATGGAGTGATAAGTGCGAGATCAGTTTCACGGAACTGAAGAAGAGGCTTACTACAGCCCCTGTCCTTACTGTGCCATCCGGACCTTATGGGTATGAGGTGTATAGTGATGCCTCACACGTTGGACTTGGGTGTGTACTCATGTAGCACAAGAAAGTCATTGCCTATACATCAAGGCAGTTGAAGGAGCATGAGAAGAATTATCCCACGCACGACTTGGAGCTTGCGGCGGTTGTGTTTTCACTTAAGATTTGGCGTCATTACCTTTATGGGGTGGATTTCTATGTGTTCACTGATCACAAGAGTCTCAAGTATCTCTTTTCCCAAAAGGAGCTGAATCTAAGGCAACGACGTTGGATGGAATTTTTGAAAGACTATGATTGTACCATTCAGTACCACCCGGGTAAAGCAAATGTAGTGGCTGATGCTTTGAGTAGAAGACCTCCGGGGTTATTAGCACGCATGTTAGTGCAGGAATGGAAGCTACTTGAAGACTTGGCAAATCTGGACATTAGTGTGAATGACTCTGTCCGTAGTCCTATCTTGGCAAATGTCACGGTTCGGCCATACATTATAGATTTGATCCAAGAATACCAAGCCACGGATGCTGAATTGTTGGCTTATCAGGACAAGGAAGTTGCTAAGGGTAGTCAGGACTTCTCTCTCACTAGCCGAGGTGCTATCACATTCAAGGGAAGGCTGTGTGTTCCAGCCAATGCAAATCTTCAAAGAGAGATTATGGATGAAGCCCACCAGGCAAAGTACACTGTGCATCCAGGGGGTACGAAGATGTACCGGAACCTCAAGAGTCACTTTTGGTGGCGGAATATGAAGAGGGAGGTTGCGGAATATGTAGCACGGTGCTTGGTGTGCCAACAGGTGAAAGCAGAACACATGCGGCCCGCAGGTCTATTACACTCCCTTCCGATTCCCGAGTGGAAATGGGAGAACATATCCATGGATTTCATAATTGGCTTGCCAAAGACGGCAAGGGGCTCAGATGCGATATGGGTAGTAGTGGATCGTTTGACGAAGTCTGCTCACTTCTTACCTTACCGAACTACCTTCAACTCTAGTCAGTTAGCCGCTTTGTACATCAAGGAAGTGGTGAGGTTGCACGGAGTGCCCGTTAGTATTGTGTCAGATCGGGATCCAAGATTCACATCACGATTCTGGAAAAGCTTCCAGGAGGCTATGGGTTCCCAACTGGATTTCAGCACCGCTTTTCATCCACAGACGGATGGACAAACCGAGAGAGTGAACCAAGTCATTGAAGACATGCTTCGGGCTTGTATGTTGGATTTCAGAGGCAGTTGGGAAGAGCACTTGCCTTTGGTTGAATTCGCCTATAATAACAGCTATCAGGCGAGTATCCAAATGGCACCATTTGAGGCCTTGTATGGGCGAAGTTGTAGGTCTCCTCTCTATTGGGATGAGGTGGGAAAAAGGAAAGTACTTGGTCCGGAGTTGATTGAGCAAACTGCAGGCACAGTTAAGATCATTCGGGATCGATTGAAAGCCGCTCAAGATCGCCAGAAAATTTATGCAGACACGCGCCGTAGGAACTTGGAATTTCAAGTAGGGGATCAAGTTTTTGTGAAATTATCTCCTAGCAAAGGGATCATGAGATTTGGAAAGCGAGGCAAGCTCAGTCCTCGGTATGTTAGGCCTTTTGAGATTATCACACGAGTTGGTGAGGTTGCTTACAGGGTAGCTCTCCCACCTCACATGGCCGCAGTTCACAACGTCTTCCATGTGTCTATGCTTCGGAAGTACATTGCGGATCCTTCGCATGTCATAGACTTGGAACCGTTGGAGATTCGAGAGGACCTCACCTTGATTGAAAAGCTGGTTCAGATTTTGGATCGAAGAGATCAGGTGCTTCGCAACAAGACAATCCCTATGGTTCTTGTGCAATGACAACACCATGCTCGGGAAGAAGCTACATGGGAGCGTGTAGCCGAAGTCAAGGCAAAGTACCCAGAATTAATTGAATGAGTTTTTGTATAAGTTTGTATGTGACTTGTAATTTTCTTTTTGGTTGGTAATGCAAGTAGCTTCTAAATTTCGAGGACGAAATTTTTGTAAGGGGGGGAGGATGTAGAGCCCCGGACCTTTTCACATTCAATGCATGACACTTTCGTTGCCATTTTGCCTTTAAAGAGGTATAATTAATAAATAAGGAAGAAATTGGAAATTTCGAAATGCCAGAAATGTTCCTTTTCGAAGTACGAACCCAACGCAAGTTGAATCATCAAAATCGGACGAACGAGTCAAAAGATATGGCAAGAACAGTCTGGACCTGCAGGCAATCGTAGCTCGGAAGGCGCTAAGGACGTAGCTCGGAAGGCGCTAAGGACGTAGCTCGAAAGGCACTAAGGACGTAGCTCTGATCACCTGCTCTGACAACGTGCTCTGATAAGGCACAGACAACGCATAGACAACGTACTCTGATAACGTAGCTCGAGCTCTGATAAAGTATACGTTGTGCATCCGTTGTGCAACAGACAACGGGTACGTTGTACAGCAACAATGGGTACGTTGTACAGCGACAACGGGTACGTTGTACAGCGACAACGGGCACGTTGTATAGCAACAACGGGCACGTTGTACATAAGACAACGGACAACGTGTTCTACACTGTTCACAGCACAACGTGTTCAGCACTGTTCACATCACAACGTGTTCAGCACTGTTCACAGCACAACGTGTTCAGCACTATTCACAACACAACGTGTTTGGCACTGTTCACAGCCCAACGTGTTCAGCACTGTTCACAGCACAACGTGTTCAGCACTCATGTTTTGCAGAAATTCAGTAAGGGTATTATGGTCTTTTGGTCGGTTCACTCTTACCTTAAGAGTTTAACCCGAGCCTTTAGGGCTTCATTTTCGACACTTAGAGAGATTGGGAGATAAGAAGAGAGGAGAGGGCGATTCCTAAACCTAGGGTTTCCATTTTAGAGAGAAATCAAGGGGTTTGTGAACCCACACTCAACTCAAGCCCATTTTTCTTCAAGATCAAGGCACAAACTCATGAGGAGCATCTCCTCAAGCTAGGGCAGCAACTCACGGTCGTTTTTGGAAGGGGTTTCTCCCCTCATTGTTCAAGGTCGGTACTTCTTGCTACCCTCCTAGTTATAGTTCCTCTTTCCCCTTTATTTCTCTTTATTTTTCTTTATTTACACATGTGCTATGAGATGGATGGTTGTGAATGGTGAATGGAGATGGAATGGGCGACTGGATACCAATGGTTGTGTTGTGATGATTATAATGGGGAGGGCATTGTTCCAATAATGAACATACATGTATGATTTGAGTAAAACCCATCTAGAAAAGCATGTTGTAGGGTAAATCGATAATGAACACACCATGTTTGATGAAATGCCAAGGTGAATAAAGTGAGTTGTAATTTAGGAAATGCATGCCTAATAAATTATGGATTTTGCTAGGGCCTATGATAGTGTGTTTTCTTGCTTTCCCCTAAATGACATGAATATTACATTGCTCAATCATTGATGTTATATGTGTTGTGAAATCACCCAAATGTCATATTTAAATTTAAATCCAAGTATGTACACGGTTCCCACGAGCACGGCATGCATGACATGATTTATCGAGGTTTTCAAGAACATGGTTAGAGGTGGGACATATCCTACGATATGTTTTACCTCGTTTTTCACAAGAAAATAAGAACCAACATTCCACGAGGGGTCTCCCCTCACTCACAAGTGCATATCATGAAGAAGGGCCTCCCTTCCCTCGCAAGTACATACATATCATGAAGAAGGGTCTCCCTTCCCTCGCAAGTGCATTGCATAAAGAAGGGTCTCCCTTCCCTCTCAAGGCATCTCTCAAGCGCATCTCACAAGGATATCTCACAAGTGTATCTCACAAGTTACATGATCACAAGCAAGGACGCATGACATGCATGACATGACACGTACGACACGCTCGACAAGATCAAGTAAGACAAACACGACAAGCTTTCAAGTACGAAAAGATATTTCAAGCCAAGTCAAGTGCACGATGTTTTCAAGAGGTTTTATCGGCTTTCTACGAAATACAAGCATGATTATAAATTGCTTTACTTCCTTGTATGATATGAATTGTTTCTGTCTAACGTATATGAATTGCTCCTGATTTATGTATTGCCATTTTTATGCTATGACTGTTGGTTAGTGCTTAGTACCCGCTGAGTATTCCATGCTCAGCCGTACTTCTTATGTCGGCAGGTTCTGAGGGAGCTGCTGCTCCATTTGATGTTTGTGCTCCTGGTCCATGGGTGGAAGAGGAGTACATCGAGGAACCTTTGGAGGAACCTCCAGTAAAGGGTTACCATTAGGTGGTTGTAGATCCTGAGTGAATAGCTGTGGGTGAGATGAGAGATATACATTCATGTATTTTGGCGGGTCTGTCCGCACTTTCTTTTGGTTACTTTTGTATAAACTTGGATTTGCGTATTTATATACATAGAGGTTAGGTAGACTTCCACTGTGCTTTATGGTTATGTTTCTGCTATGATGTCCTCTATTGTATATGCTCTGTGGGTTTTGCAGGTTAGTTGTCAAGCAAGTCATGATTAGTCGTCCAAAGTTCACTCTAACTCCTAGGGTGGGTTTTGGGTCGCGACACCGAGGGTGAGGTTCCAAGAGAGGAGGAACCTCTTTACTTCATAAATGTTATGGATTCCATAGCAAAGACAGTGGCTTTATTGGCAGCTAGACCTGCTGTTAATATTCCTACCCTACCGACTACTCCTGTGCCTCTACCGGTGCATCACACTGCAGGACTTGAAGCTTTTCAGAGACTACAGCCTCCTACATTCTATGGGACTTTGGACCTGATGGTGGCAAAGGCATGGATTATGCAGTTGGAGAAGACCTTTCGGGGTCTCCAATGTACTGAGGAGCAACAGGTTGAGTGGGATTCCTTCGTAATGGAAGGTGAAGCCGAGCATTGGTGGAAAGCTGCCCAAAGGCAGAGGGATGTTGCGAAGGCAGGATAACCCTAGACATGGGCGTAGTTCTTGGACACCTTCCGCGAGCAGTATTTTCCCAGATTTATCTGGGAACAGAAGGCAAGGGAATTCATGCTATTAGAGTAGGGGGCGATGAGCGTAGCCGAGTATGAGGTTAAGTTCACCGAGTTGTCAAGATTTGCTCCACATCTGGTCGCGACTGAAGATTTGTGGGTCAGAGAATTTGAGATGGGATTATAGGCATTCATCCTTGATATGGTGTCCATTCTCCAAGTAGAGTCTTGGAGAGAGATAGTGGGAAAGGCAAAGATTGCCAAGAAGAATGTAGAGGAGTTTATTAGGAGAAGGGATAGTGGCTTCAAGAGGAGCATGTCCTAGAGTCAGTCTAGTGGTTCGTCACAGTCTGAGAAGAGGACCAGGACTGCTCCATATCAGTTCTCTCAGTCGATGTCAGCTCACAGGCCTCCTTTTATGCCTCAGGCACCACCCTATGACGTCACAGGCTACAAGGATTACGCATCTGGCTTCCTCCGCATCGCAAGCATTCAAGGAGTGCGTCGTATGTGATCGTTGGCACAAGACTGGGGATTGCTGAAGACTATTGGGTGGATGCTTCCACTGTGATGAGGTTGGTCACGTGGTACGGGATTGCCCACGCAAGCAGTCACAGACTGGGCCATAGGGAATCCGACCTCCAGGCAGGCAGACTTCGTTTCTGGGGTCTTCATCTCAGGCCTCAAGATCCTTGCCGCCCACCCAGCAGCCTCGTCAGGTAAATCAGGGCAGGGTATTTCCCATGACTAACCAAGACGCACAGGCATCTGATGATGTTGTGCAAGGTACACGCGAGTTTAAAATTTTTAAAGTTTTAATGTTGCCATGATGTATTGTGTGCATGTATGCTATGTAATGTTTATAGCTACGCATGTATCAACTGTATTAGGTATGTAGTTATTTATAATTCTCAGGTTCGTTGCTAGTAAATGAGTGTTTAGCACGGGTGTTAATCGACACCGGATCCACTCATTCATTCATCTCACCTAGTTTTGCGGAAGGCTTTACATCCGAGCCCAGCAAGCTACCTCGGGAGTTTTCCATTTCGACTCCATTAGTGTCGCGACCCAAAACCCACCCTAGGAGTTAGAGTGAACTTTGGACGACTAATCATGGCTTACATGACTTGCTTGACAAACCAACCTGCAAAAACCCACAGAGCATATACAATAGAGGATGACAGCGGAAACATAACTATAAAACACAGCGGAAGTCTAACAACCTCTAAGTATATACACATGGTCCAAGTTTAATACAAAGAAATCAAAACAAAGAAAGTGCGGACATGCCCGCCAAAATACATGGATATAATCACTCATGCTCACCCACAGCCAATCCACTCAGAATCTAACACCACCTACTGATAACCCTCTACGGGAGGTTCCTCCAAAGGCTCCTCGACATACTCCTCTTCCACCCATGGACCAAGAGCACAAACATCAAATGGAGCAGCAGCTCCCTCAGAACCTGCCGACATAAGAAGTACGGCTGAGCATGGAATACTCAGTGGGTACCAAATACTAACCAATAGTCATAGCATAAAAATGGCAATACATAAATCAGGAGCAATTCATATATGTTAGACGGAAACAATTCATATCATACAAAGAAGTAAAGCAATTTATAATCATGCTTGTATTTCGTAGAAAGCCGATAAAACCTCTTGAAAACATCGTGCACTTGACTTGGCTTTAAATATCTTTTCGTACTTGAAAGCTTGTCGTGTTTGTCTTACTTGATCTTGTCGAGCGTGTCGTACGTGTCATGTCATGCATGTCCTTGTGATCATGTAACTTGTGAGATACACTTGTGAGATATCCTTGTGAGATGCGCTTGAGAGATGCCTTGAGAGGGAAGGGAGACCCTTCTTTATGCAATGTACTTGCGAGGGAAGGTAGACCTTTCTTCATGATATGTATGTACTTGCGAGGGAAGGGAGGCCCTTCTTCATGATATGCACTTGTGAGTGAGGGGAGACCCCTCGTGGAATGTTGGTTCTGGTTTTCTTGTGAAAAGTGAGGTAAAACATATCGTAGGATATGTCCCACCTCTAACCATGCTCTTGAAAACCTCGATAAATCATGTCATGCATGCCGTGCTCATTGGAACCGTGTACATACTTGCATTTAAATTTAAATATGACATTTGGGTAATTTCACAACACATATAACATCAATGATTGAGCAATGTAATATTCATATCATTTAGGGAAAGCAAGAAAACACACTATCATAGGCCCTAGCAATATTCATAATTTATTAGGCATGCATTTCCTAATTTACAACTCATTTTATTCACCTTGGCATTTCATCAAACATGGTGTCGCGACCCAAAACCCACCCTAGGAGTTAGAGTGAACTTTGGACGACTAATCATGGCTTACATGACTTGCTTGACAAACCAACCTGCAAAAACCCACAGAGCATATACAATAGAGGATGACAGCGGAAACATAACTATAAAACACAGCGGAAGTCTAACAACCTCTAAGTATATACACATGGTCCAAGTTTAATACAAAGAAATCAAAACAAAGAAAGTGCGGACATGCCCGCCAAAATACATGGATATAATCACTCATGCTCACCCATAGCCAATCCACTCAGAATCTAACACCACCTACTGATAACCCTCTACGGGAGGTTCCTCCAAAGGCTCCTCGACATACTCCTCTTCCACCCATGGACCAAGAGCACAAACATCAAATGGAGCAGCAGCTCCCTCAGAACCTGCCGACATAAGAAGTACGGCTGAGCATGGAATACTCAGCGGGTACCAAATACTAACCAATAGTCATAGCATAAAAATGGCAATACATAAATCAGGAGCAATTCATATATGTTTGACGGAAACAATTCATATCATACAAGGAAGTAAAGCAATTTATAATCATGCTTGTATTTCATAGAAATCCGATAAAACCTCTTGAAAACATCGTGCACTTGACTTCGCTTGAAATATCTTTTCGTACTTGAAAGCTTGTCGTGTTTGTCTTACTTGATCTTGTCGAGCGTGTCGTACGTGTCATGTCATGCATGTCCTTGTGATCATGTAACTTGTGAGATACACTTGTGAGATATCCTTGTGAGATGCACTTGAGAGATGCCTTGAGAGGGAAGGGAGACCCTTCTTTATACAATGCACTTGCGAGAGAAGGGAGACCTTTCTTCATGATATGTATGTACTTGCGAGGGAAGGGAGGCCCTTCTTCATGATATGCACTTGTGAGTGAGGGGAGACCCCTCGTGGAATATTGGTTCTGGTTTTCTTGTGAAAAGTGAGGTAAAACATATCGTAGGATATGTCCCACCTCTAACCATGCTCTTGAAAACCTCGATAAATCATGTCATGCATGCCGTGCTCATTGGAACCGTGTACATACTTGCATTTAAATTTAAATATGACATTTGGGTAATTTCACAACACATATAACATCAATGATTGAGCAATGTAATATTCATATCATTTAGGGAAAGCAAGAAAACACACTATCATAGGCCCTAGCAATATTCATAATTTATTAGGCATGCATTTCCTAATTTACAACTCATTTTATTCACCTTGGCATTTCATCAAACATGGTGTCGCGACCCAAAACCCACCCTAGGAGTTAGAGTGAACTTTGGACGACTAATCATGGCTTACATGACTTGCTTGACAAACCAACCTGCAAAAACCCACAGAGCATATACAATAGAGGATGACAGCGGAAACATAACTATAAAACACAGCGGAAGTCTAACAACCTCTAAGTATATACACATGGTCCAAGTTTAATACAAAGATATCAAAACAAAGAAAGTGCGGACATGCCCGCGAAAATACATGGATATAATCACTCATGCTCACCCACAGCTAATCCACTCAAAATCTAACACCACCTACTGATAACCCTCTACGGGAGGTTCCTCCAAAGGTTCCTCGACGTACTCCTCCTCCACCCAAGGGCTATGAGCACAGACATCAAATGGAGTAGCAGCTTCCTCAGAACCTGCCGACATGAGAAGTACGGCTGAGCATGGAATACTCAGCGGGTACTAAATACTAACCAATAGTCATAGCAAAACCATAGCAGTATAGGAAGCAGGAAGCATTTCACATATATAAAGCAGGAGCCATCAATATCATAACAAGGAAATAAGGAAATTTATAATCATGCTTGCATTTCATGAAAAGCCGATAACACCCTTGAAAACACCGTGCACTTGACTTGACTGAAAATACCATTTTCGTGCTTGAAAACTTGTCATGTTTGTCTTATCTTATCGTATCATGCGTGTCATGTGTGTCATGCCATGTCATGCTTGCTTGGAAAAGTAAACTACTTGTGAGGGAAGGGAGACCCTTCTTCCTAAATGCCCATGCTTGTCATGTCATGTATCATGCTTGCTTGTTCGGAAAAGTAATCTACTTGTGAGAGAAGGGAGACCCTTCTTCCTAGAATGCTCATGCTTGTCCTTCCACTTGTGAGATACACTTGTGAGATGTCCTTGTGAGATGCACTTGAGAGATGCCTTAAGAGGGAAGGGAGACCCTTCTTTATGCGATGTATGTACTTGCGAGGGAAGGGAGGCCCTTCTTCATGATATGCACTTGTGAGTGAGGGGAGACCCCTCGTGGAATGTTGGTTCTTGTTTTCTTGTGAAAAGCGAGGTAAAACATATCGTAGGATATGTCCCACCTCTAACCATGTTCTTGAAAACCTCGATAAATCATGTCATGCATGCCATGCTCGTGGGAACCGTGTACATACTTGCATTTAAATTTAAATATGACATTTGGGTAATTTCACAACACATATCACATCAATGATTGAGCAATGTAATATTCATATCATTTAGGGAAAGCAAGAAACACACTATCATAGGCCCTAGCAATATTCATAATTTATTAGGCATGCATTTCCTAATTTACAACTCATTTTATTCACCTTGGCATTTCATCAAACATGGTGTGTTCATTATTCATTATTCATTTAAACCTAAATCATGCTTTTCTAGGTGAGTTTACTCACATCATAAAGGTGTGTTTATTATGGATACAATGCCCTCCCCATTTTAATCATCACAACACAACCCTTGGCATCCAATCGCCCATTCCATCTCCATTCACCATTCACAACCATCCATCTCATAGCACATGTGTAAATGAAAGAAAATCAAAAGAAATAAAGGGAAAAGAGGAACTATAACTAGGAGGGTAGTAAGAAGTACCGACCTTGAAGAAATGAGGAAGAAACCTCTTACAAAAACGACCGTGAGGTGCTGCCCTAGCTTGGGGAACGCTCTCCATGAGTGCTTGAGCCGTGATCTTGGAGAGAAACCGGACTTGAAGTGATCTAGGGTCTCAAAACCCCTTTGATTCTTCTCCAAAAGCAAAACCCTAGCTTAGGAAACCCTTTCTCCTTTCTTCTAATCCCCCAAATCCTCTAAGTGTTGAGAATGAGCCCTAAAGGCTCGGGTTAAACTCTTAAGGTAAGAGTGAACCGACCAAAAGACCATAATACCCTTACTGAAATTTCTGCAAAAACACGAGTGTCGAACACGTTGAGCTGTGAATAGTGCCAAACACGTTGTGCTGTGAATAGTCCCGAACACGTTGTGCTGTGAATAGTGCCGAACACGTTGTGCTGTGAATAGTGCCGAACACGTTGTGCTGTGAATAGTGCCGAACACGTTGTGCTGTGAATAGTGCCGAGTACGTTGTGCTGTGAAGGGTGCCAAACCCGTTGTCACGTTGTGTTGTGCATAGTGCTGAGCTCGTTGTCCGTTGTCTTATGTACAACGTGCCCGTCGTGAGCTGTACAACGTACACGTTGTATGCTGTACAACGTACACGTTGTCTGTTGCACAACGGATGCACAACGTATACGTTGTCAGAGCTAGAGCTACGTTATCAGAGTACGTTATCTATGCGTTGTCTGTGCCTTATCAGAGCACGTTGTCAGAGCACGTTATCAGAGCTACGTCCTTAGTTCCTTCCGAGCTACGTCTGCCTGCAGGTCCAGACTGTTTTGGCCATATCTTTTAAATCGTTCGTCCGATTTTGACGATTCAACTTGCGTTGGGTTCGTACTTCGAAAAGGAACATTTCTGACATTTCAGAATTTCCAATTTATTCCTTATTTATTAATTATACTTCTTTAAAGGCACAATGGCAACAAAAGTGTCATGCATTAAATGTGAAAAGGTCCGGGACTCTACATCCTCCCCCCCTTACAAAAATTTCGTCCTCGAAATTTAGACGCTACTTGCATTACAAACCAAAAAGAAAATTACAAGTCATATACAAACTTATACAAAAACTCATTCAATTAATTCTGGGTACTTTGCTTTGACTTGGGCTACACGCTCCCATGTAGCTTCTTCCCGAGCATGGTGTTGCCATTGCACAAGAACCAAAGGGATTGTCTTGTTACGAAGCACCTGATCTCTTCGATCCAAAATCTGAACCGGCTTTTCAATCAAGGTGAGGTCCTCTCGAATCTCCAACGGTTCCAAGTCTATGACATGCGAAGGATCCGCAATGTACTTCCGAAGCATAGACACATGGAAGACGTTGTGAACTGCGGCCATGTGAGGTGGGAGAGCTACCCTGTAAGCAACCTCACCAACTCGTGTGATAATCTCAAAAGGCCCAACATACCGAGGACTGAGCTTGCCTCGCTTTCCAAATCTCATGATCCCTTTGCTAGGAGATACTTTCACAAAAACTTGATCCCCTACTTGAAATTCCAAGTCCTTACAGCGCGTGTCCGCATAACTTTTCTGGCAATCGTGAGCGGCTTTCAATCGATCCCGAATGATCTTAACTGTGCCTGCAGTTTGCTCAATCAACTCCGAACCAAGTACTTTCCTTTCTCCTACCTCATCCCAATAGAGAGGAGACCTACAACTTCACCAATACAAGGCCTCAAATGGTGCCATTTGGATACTCGCCTGATAACTGTTATTATAGGCGAATTCAACCAAAGGCAAGTGCTCTTCCCAACTACCTCTGAAATCCAACATACAAGCCCGAAGCATGTCTTCAATGACTTGGTTCACTCTCTCGGTTTGTCCATCCGTCTGTGGATGAAAAGCGGTGCTGAAATCAAGTCGGGAACCCATAGCCTCCTGGAAGCTTTTCCAGAATCGTGATGTGAATCTTGGATCCCGATCTGACACAATACTAACGGGCACTCCGTGCAACCTCACCACTTCCTTGATGTACAAAGCGGCTAACTGACTAGAGTTGAAAGTAGTTCGGTAAGGTAAGAAGTGAGCGGACTTCGTCAAACGATCCACTACTACCCATATCGCATCGGAGCCCCATGCCGTCTTTGGCAAGCCAACTATGAAATCCATGGATATGTTCTCCCATTTCCACTCGGGAATTGGAAGGGACTGTAATAGACCTGCGGGCCGCATGTGTTCTGCTTTTACCTATTGACACACCAAGCACCGTGCTACATATTCCGCAACCTCCCTCTTCATATTCCGCCACCAAAAGTGACTCTTGAGGTTTCGGTACATCTTTGTACCCCCTGGATGCACTGTGTACTTCGAACGGTGTGCTTCATCCAAAATCTCTCTTCGAAGATCTGCATTGGCTGGGACGCACAGCCTTCCCTTAAATGTGATAGCACCCCGACTAGTGAGAGAGAAGTCCTGACTACCCTTAGCAACTTCCTTGTCCCGATAAGCCAACAATTCAGCATCCGTGGCTTGGTATTCTTGGATCAAATCTATAATGTATGGCCAAACCGTGACATTTGCCAACATAGGACTACGAACAGAGTCATTCACACTAATGTCCAGATTTGCCAAGTCTTCAAGTAGCTTCCATTCCTGCACTAACATGCATGGTAATAACCCCGGAGGTCTTCTACTCAAAGCATCAGCCACTACATTTGCTTTACCCGGGTGGTATTGAATGGTACAATCATAGTCTTTCAAAAATTCCATCCAACGCCGTTGCCTTAGATTCAATTCCTTTTGGGAAAAGAGGTACTTGAGGCTCTTGTGGTCCGTATACACATAGAATTCCACCCCGTATAAGTAATGTCGCCAGATCTTGAGTGCAAACATGACTGCGGCAAGCTCTAAGTCGTGCGTGGGGTAATTCTTCTCATGCTCCTTCAATTGCCTCGATGCATAGGCAATGACTTTCTTGTGCTACATGAGTACACACCCAAGTCCAACGTGTGAGGCATCACTATACACCTCATACCCATAAGGTCCAGATGGCACAGTAAGGACAGGGGCTGTAGTAAGCCTCTTCTTCAGTTCCGTGAAACTGATCTCGCACTTATCACTCCATACAAACTTGGAGTTCTTCCTTGTCAGGTAAGTGAGCGGTGCTGCAAGGCTAGAGAAACCCTCTACGAATCTTTTGTAGTAGCCTGCCAACCCAAGGAAGCTGCGTATCTCGGTAACACTCTTGGGCCTCGCCCAACTCATAATTGCTTCGATCTTCTTTGGATCTACCGAGATACCTTCTGCAGAAACAACGTGGCCTAGGAATGCCACCTCTTCCAACCAAAACTCACACTTGCTAAGTTTGGCGTATAGCTTGTGCTCTCTTAGCATTTCCAAAGCAAGGCATAGGTCACGTGTGTGATCTTCCCGTGTCTGGGAATAGACCAAAATGTCATCAACAAATACAATCACGCACCTATCAAGATATGGCCGGAACACCCGGTTCATCAAATCCATAAAGGCTGCCGGCACGTTCGTGAGTCCAAAAGGCATCACGAAGAACTCGTAGTGTCCATACCGAGTCCTGAAAGTAGTTTTGGGAACATCTTCCACCTTAATCTTCAGCTGGTGATAACCCGATCGAAGGTCTATCTTCGAGAAAAATCTCACTCCCTTCAACTGATCGAACAAGTCATCAATCCTAGGCAAGGGATACCTATTCTTTATAGTGACTTTGTTCAATTGCCTGTAATCGACGCACATCCGCATCGAGCCATCTTTCTTCTTACCAAACAACACCGGGGCACCCCACGGTGAGACACTTGGTCGAATGAAACCAAGACCTTGTAATTCTTCCAACTGGGTCTTTAACTCTTTGAGTTCAATAGGGGCCATTCTATACGGAGCCCTGAAAACAGGAGCTGTGCCTAGTGCAAGCTCGATCACAAACTCAATCTCCCTGTCTGAAGGCAATCCTGGCAACTCCTCTGGAAATACATCCAGGAACTCACTCACAACCGGAATAGTCGATGAGTCCTTTGCCTCGGGGTTAGCTAAGCTCAACGCCGCAAAACGAGCAATATATCTACTTTTCAACCCACGAAAGTGGAATGGTTTTCCTTCTACTGGCTTGAAGAGTACCATTTTCTCAAAGCAAGCTACATGCCCATGATGTGCTGCTAACCAATCCATTCCCAATATAACATCAAAGTCTTGGAATCCAAGGACGATGAGATCAACCACCAACTCGTGGCTTCCAACTTGGACCACACTATTTCTATACACTTTATCTGCCAATACGGTTTTGCCGAGAGGAGTCGAAATGGCTAACTCCGGTTCTAGCTGACTTGGCTCTACAGAAAAGCCTTCTGAAAAACTCGGCGAGACAAATGAATGAGTAGACCCGGTATCAATCAACACTCGAGCCAAATACTCATTGACTAGTAGGGTTCCTGAAATTTTAACTAGCGGAGTTAATCCACGCATCAACAGTGTATACATGTAGGTATATATACATATATAACATGCAAGTACGTACACAATCAATTAATACTTAACAGTTTAATTTACGGATAATTAAATAAGCTACAATGATATTGGGAGGAGAAAAAAGTTAAACTTATCTGGAGGTGCATGTTAGCGAGTAATTGATTTTAGGTGCAAGATAGCAAGATTTTCGTGAAGCTTTTTAGGGTTTTCATGGCAGCCGCCGCCCCTTTGAGAGGGAGATCACCACCACGGCCACCGGATAAACAACCCAAAACTTTTGCTGAAGTGGTGGGGAACAAAACCAATCTGGATCAAGGTAGCATAAATCACCAGGAGTTCAGCTTTGAATCTGTCACGGATGTGAAAAATCCATCTTCTTATCAAGGTGAGCCAGCCTTGTTCTACTCAAACGAAGAACTTACAACCTCGGCAGAAATCTTTAAACATGTTCTAATTGCTAAATTTACATTTGGGAGATCTTCCATTGAAGATCTGACTGCATACGTTCGAAAATCAATACATACGAAGCTGGGTATTTCAGTTGGTATTTTGGATGAGAGACACATGCTCATCAGATTTGAATCTGAGGCAGACTACCTCTCTCTTTGGATTAAAGAATTCTGCTACATGGAGGGGCAAATGGTGCGGTTTATAAAGTGGACACCATTTTTTTTAGCAGGTTCTGAACCCACGGTAGTTCCCATATGGATAATCTTACCAGGTCTACCCATAAACTTCTTTAATCCGAAGGACCTAAAGGCTATTGGCAGCATCGTGGGGAAGGTATTGAAGGTAGATGGACCAACCAAATCTCTGTCCAGACCGAGTATGGCAAGGGTCTGCATAGAAATAGATGTTTCTAAAACAAAGATAGAACGATTTTGGTTAGGGTTACACACCTCGGGGAGATGGCAACCGATTGTCTATGAGAAAGAACCGGTTATTTGTGAAAGCTGCAACAAGATCGGGCATTATAAAGATGCCTGCCGTAGCTATGAAAAGAGATCTTATACTCGTAGGATGAAGGAGAAGATGAAGATTGGATATCCAGAGGAGACAGCCCCGAAGGTCAACAAGATAAATACTAAGAGATGGGTGGAGAAGGCATTCGGTAAGACTGCTACAGTAAATACTACAGATTTGCAACCTCAAAAAAATTTAATAGAGGTGGAAGTGATCGCAGACCAGAATAGAGATCCAGACTTGGGGGGAATAAATTCGGATTGTAATACCACTGATCCTAGATTGAACAAGAACATAAAACTTGCCTGTGATAGCAGCAATGGAGGAGATACATCCAGAGGGGAAGAAGAAGAAGAGATGCGTGTTCTTGTAGTCCAGAAAAATACAACTCCAAAGGATGATACTGTGATGGACAAAAGTTTGTCTAATAACTGTTATACTTTGGACAGTACTCACGAAGAAAGTAGAAGGCCAGGATCTAATATGAATGAGATTCTATTGTTTGATAAAAACAGCTTCGAGAACGAGATCATTGGTCAATGCAATGATGACAAAGAAACTCATGCATTACTAGAAGCATTGAAGACTGACAAACCAAAGAGCTCATGTAAATCCAAGGAAGAAGAGGTTTTAAAAACCAAGAATTCTAAAGATGAGGGGTGCAGGTCAGAATCTAAGATGAGCAGGAGCAAACCGTTTCTGAATAGGGATGATTTCATCCAAAGTTGCAAGCTGTTTTCAAATAAGATAAACGGTTCAGTATGGCTGAAGAATAATACGGTGATGGAAGGGAATGAGGTAGGTCAAGTCAGACAAAAACCCAGAGAGAGAGTTACAAGATCTAAGACCAGGGCGGGGTCTCAAGCTATCACTCCATTGTTTACCTATGGTTAGGGCAATCATTTGGAACATAAGGGGAGCGGGTAACCCAAATTCCCGAAGCAGATTGTATTCTGTCATAGTGGAGAAGAAGATTTCTTTAGTTGCTCTTCTGGATCCGAAAAAAAATTTAAAGTGCCGTGACAAATATGCTAGAGAGTGGGGGCTCAATAACTATTCAGAGAATAATGGTGAGAGTAGTAAAATTTGGATATTCTGGAAAGATGATATCATAGTTTCTTCAATTCAAAGATCTCATCAATGTATTTCGCTTATCCTATCGGAGAGAGGTTCAAAGCTGGCCAGGTTTTCTTTTATCTATGCGTCTTGTGATAGATTAGTTAGAAGGGAGCTTTGGGAGGAACTTCAAATTATTAGTACAGATATATCTACCCCTTGGATTTTAGGTGGGGATTTTAATGTAATCCGTAATGCGGAGGAGAAAAAAGGGGGAAGAAGTCCAGCTTTAAATGCGATCGATGAATTCAACAGTATGATTAGTCAGTGTGGTATTATTGATGGGGGCTTCATGGGTAATCGCTTTACGTGGTGCAATGACCGCGTTAGAGCTCATTGCATTTGGGCTAGATTGGATAGAGTTTTTTACAATTCAGCTTGGCAAGATGTTGTATCTCAGACTACTATCACTCACCTTCCTAGAAGTCCTTCAGACCACTCCCCCCTTCTTCTTGAGGCTGTTAGCATTTCGAGAGGAGGCCACTTTTCGTTCAAATTTCAAAATATGTGGACCAAAGATGCAGGCTTCTTGGATTTTGTGGAAAAGAATTGGAAAGAAGAAATGACAGGTAACCCTATACTCTCCTTCTTCTTGAAATTAAAGATCCTTAAAGTAGAATTATCTAAATGGAACAAAAATAATTTTGGCAACATCTTTTCTAATCTGAGATCTTGTGAAAGAAAAGTGGATGATCTCGAAATTCAAATGCAAATCAATTGGACAAAAGAAGGTTACTCAGAGTTATGTAATGCTAAAGCGGAGTTGAAAAATTATCTAGATATGGAAGAAATATACTGGAAACAAAAATCCCGGGAACACTGGCTAAAAGAAGGAGATAAAAATACCAAGTTCTTTCATGCGGTTTATCAAAATAAATGCAAAAGAAATACGGTCCATAATATTATTGATAGCCATGGAAAATTGTTGACTCACGAGGATGATAAGGGTAAAGAGGCGGTAAGTTTCTTCCAGAAAAATTTACTTTCAGAAGGTATATCCGGGGATAGCAGATTAGTAGAGTGTATTCCTTCCCTTGTATCGGATGATGATAATGATAATCTTTGCAAAATTCCAGAAGAGGAAGAAATAAAGAAGGTTGTGTTTGATATGCAGGACTCTGGGGCTCCTGGCCCGGATGGGTATTCGAGCTTGTTTTTTAAGCATTGTTGGGGCATTATAAAAGAAGACCTGATATCTGCCATTCATCATTTTTTTTATAATGGTTTTATCCCTAGAGCTGTCAACGCTACGATGCTATGCTTGATAGCTAAAATTGAGAACCCAGTTGCATTTGGTGATTATCGTCCAATTAGCCTCTGTAATGTTTTCTACAAAATTATTGCGAAGATCTTAGCAGTCCGATTGGGTTTTGTTTTGTCAAAATTAATATCAGAGGAGCAATCAGCTTTTGTCAAAGGTAGAAGTATCGTGGATAACATCTCTGTGACTCAAGACATGATTTCTCACATAAACAAGAAAGTGAGAGGGGGAAATGTGCTCTTCAAGTTGGATATGGCCAAGGCTTATGATCGAATGGAATGGGATTTTCTTCTTTTAGTCCTGAAGAAATTTGGATTTTGTGAGAATTTCAGCAAGCTCATAAAAGGCTGTATTTCCTATCCTTTTTTCTCTGTCATCCTGAATGGAAAATTGCATGAATTTTTTCAATCTTCACGGGGTTTATGGCAAGGTGATCCCCTTTCCCCGGCTTTGTTCATCTTGGCAGAAGAAGTACTTAGTAGGGGTTTGAAGAATATTTTTGCAGAAGGTCAAGTTGGTTATTTCAGAACTTCCAGATGTGCGATGCCTATTTCTCACCTCCTCTTTGCAGATGACACTCTTGTTTTCTGCAATGGGCAGAAAAGATCCATAAATAATTTGTTTAAATTCCTCTCATCCTATGAATCAGCCTCTGGCCAAAGGATCAACAAGCTCAAGAGTACCATGTATGTGGCTGAAAATAAATCCGAGCTAGACAAAGGGAGATTGATGAATATCTGTGGTATTGAGATCGGTAAGTTTCCGTTTAGATATTTGGGGATTCCTCTTTTTATTGGTAGAATGAAAAAAATTTTCTTTGACTTTATTATTGATAAAGTTAGAAAGAAAATAGATGGATGGAAAGGTAAATTACTGTCTCAGGGTGGGAAATTAGTGCTCATTAAATCGGTTTTAGCATCCTTACCTATTTACACTTTGATGAGCACTAATATTCCGAAGGGTGTTATCTATAGAATGGAAAGTATGTTTGCTTCGTTCTTCTGGAATGATTCCTTGGGCGGCAACAGAGCTCACTGGGTTGCTTGGAATAAAATTGCTAAACCTATGGATGAAGGTGGGTTGGGAATTCGAAATCTTGTGGATGTGACCAGAGCGTTCCGTATGAAGATGGCTTGGAAAATAATATCAGAAAAAGGTTTCTTGAGTGATTATTTCAGAAGTAAGTACTTAAGAAATAATCATCCTTGGATGATAGATAATTTTCTCAAAGGTAACAAGACTTGGCTTAAGATGGGGCGTTGGATAAAGAGCACATTACTAAATTGTAAATGGCTGATTGGTAATGGGAATGAGACAAATTTCTGGTTTGATATTTGGTTGGATAATGCTCCGTTGATTGACTCGGCTTCAGATTGTCCTACTTCTTTCCCTATGATTAGAGATTGCTGGTCTAGAGGGAGGTGCACGGTGGAGGAGTTACATTTACTCCCAAGTAGCATGATTCAGGCTGTTAAAAATTATCCTATAAATCTTTCCTTCCATGAGGACAAGATTATTTGGAGTAGAGAGAGTTCAGGTAAATTCTCTTCCAAATCTTGTTGGGATTGTGTTCGGGAAGTCTCTCCAAAGGTAAATTGGTCCTTTTTTATTTGGAACGAATCAATCCCTGCTAAGATTTCCATTCTAATCTGGAAAATTTTCCACAATGCTATCTCTGTTGATTTAAGAATTCAAGACAAAGGGATACCCCTGCCTAGCAAATGTGAGTGTTGTTTGAATCCTAAGAGGGAATCTTTATCACATTTGTTTTGTCAAGGTGAGATTGCTTCGAAGATCTGGAGAAGAGTGGGAAATGCTTTGAATATTCAGATTTTTGAAGAGGATACTATCCAAACCAGATTGATGAGATTTTTCCAAAGTAGAAATAATGGTTCTGTGTGGGGTTTCCTTAGTTCTGTTTTACCGGTTTTCATTTGTTGGGAGATTTGGCTTTATCGTAATGTTTCCAGATATGATAATTTCAAAAGGAATTTCAATGACATATTGAAGAGAATTAATGCAGGTTTGAAAGGTGCAGCAGTTTCTTGGAAGTTCACAAAAAGGTTAAGCTCCACTGATAAAGATTTATGTGTCTTCTTTGATATCCCTATTGTGGCTCCAAAAACGAAGCGTCCCATCCTCACTAAATGGATCAACCCTTCTCCGGGATGGTTCAAATTAAATTCCGATGGGGCAGCTAACAATGAAACGGGCATTAGTGGTGGAGGTGGCATAATTCGGGATTCCAATGGTCATATGATCATAGCTTACTATGAGTTTTATGAATTGGAAACAAACACTGTAGCCGAAATCAGGGCTATATGGGATGGTTGTCTTCTATGTGATAAAATGGGATTAACAAATATCATAGTGGAAAGTGATTCTCAAATTATTATTGATGTGTTAAATGGTGTCTTGATTCCTCCATGGAAAACGTGGAACTGGTGGAAGAAAATTATCAGCTTGAAGACTAGATGCAACTTAATATTTCAGCATACCTACCGTGAAAATAATCAGATAGCGGACTTTCTTTCTAAAGAAGCTTGCAAGACTCAAGACAGTAAAATTCTCAGAGGTATAAATGATTGTCCTCATATTATTAAGGGTATGCTATGCACTGATCGTTCTTCGATTTTTAATGTCCGAAATGTTTGCACAGATTGATCAGTGTTGTGGTTGGGTTTTGAGCATTTTTCTCCTTAATAGGGACTATTTTCTCAGGTTGGAGTTTTTGGTTTTTGTCCTCCCTAACGCGTGTAGGTCTTTTTGCTGGTTTCAGGGGTCTATGTAATTTTGTGTTTTTTTTCAGAGGTGGAAATGCCATCTTTGAGTGTGGTTTGTCTTGGGATGGCTTAGGTTTTGACCCCCCTCTCAGTTGGTTGTTTGTTCGGGGTAAGGTTTATGTCCCCCACTTCTTCATTTTTATAATAAAACTGGTAGGGGTCTGCCAAACCCCCCACTCCTTCTGAGTGGCTTTTCTAAAAAAAAAAAAAAAAAAAAATAAGCTACAACTGCGTACCTTGCACTACATCGTCAGATGCAAGTGCATCACCCTCTGTTAAGGCAAAAACGCGCCCCTGGTTCGCCTGGCGAGACTGAGGTGTAGACCAGGTAGTCTGAGATGACGCCTGATATGATCCTGCTGGGCGTGCTGGTGGCCTAATCCCCTGAGACTGGCCTGGTAAATGCCGACTGGGGCAATCCCTGATCATATGGCCCTGGCGACCACAATGAAAACATCCACCCGATGCTCTTCGGCAATCTCCTACCGGGTGCCTTCGGTCGCATGAAGTGCAGACCTCGTGTGTATAAGTCGAAGGGGCCGGAGGTGGAGCATACCTCATCGTCTGAGGTGCAACAGGCCGTGGGGCCGGAAGAGCCTGAGGTCGCGGTGCCTGAGGCACATACGGCCGTGGAGCTGGAGGCGCATAAGATGGCCTCATCGGTGGTGCTGGCCACGCATACTGATAAGGGCCGGTATGAGCCCGCCTCTCTAGAGGTGCTGAACTACTGGATTGGCCTCTCGTCAATTCCCTCTTCTTGGACACCGCCTCAGAGTTGGTCTCAACCAACAAGGCTTTATCCACCACTTCAGCGTAAGTGGCGTGCCTAAAGACCGATACTTTCTCCATGATGACATCCTTGAGTCCTTGCTCAAACTCCTCACCTTCATTGCCTCGGTGGCAATCATATGTGTCGCGAAGCGTGATAGCTCCGAGAACTTGGCCGCATAAGCGGCCACAGACATCGAACCTTGCTCAAGGTTGATGAATTCTCTCTCTTTCTTTCCCCGTGCTCCAATCAGAAAATACTTCTTGTAAAAAGTACCATTGAACTCCTCCCAAGTCCAAGGTTGACCCTGCATGGTCAAATTTCGCGTCCTCAATGCGGACAACCACCAATGGTGGGCTTCACCTTCTAGCATGAAAACTGCCCATGCTACTCTATCCTCCTCTGTAGGCGAGAGGACCGCAAAGATCTTCTCCATCTGGAGGATCCATGCCTCCGCAGCAAGAGGGTCCACACTCCCATGGAAGGGTGGAGGCCTCAATCTCCTGAATGCCTCAACTCCAGCGGTACGATGTACTGGAGCTGCGGGCGGTGGAGTAGGTGCCGCCGATGATGGTATAGCCTGCTGAGCCGCCAGTATGGCGAGTGTCTCAGCAATAGAGCCTAAGACCTAAGAGAGGTCCGGCTGCTCATCCTCATCCCGTGAAGAAGAGGAAGCTCTGGTATGTGGTCCACGACCCCGTGTGTTCCGTCTCATGACTAAAGTCCTGAGAATAATAACACCACATGAGTCTAACTTGAAACCACAGTTTATTTCAATGTCATTTCACAATAATTCAATTTGTATTAGTTGTATAATACTAATATACATCACATCAAGTCATCAGAGTATTCATCACATTATACTTATACTTTAGTGTTCTAGCGTACCTAGGACCCGTACTTGGTTAAAGCAACCATTTTAGACTAAGACTAAAGTTTAGTCTTAAACTTGGAACCAGACTCGTTCCCGACTCACTTCCTTCCTAACTTGTTTCCTAACATATGCTCTTGTCAAGCCGTGGTATAAGATTCTAAGTGACCCTAGAGACCTAAAGCCTAAGCTCTGATACCACTTCTGTCGCGACCCAAAACCCACCCTAGGAGTTAGAGTGAACTTTGGACGACTAATCATGGCTTACATGACTTGCTTGACAAACCAACCTGCAAAAACCCACAGAGCATATACAATAGAGGATGACAGCGGAAACATAACTATAAAACACAGCGGAAGTCTAACAACCTCTAAGTATATAAACATGGTCCAAGTTTAAAACAAAGATATTAAAACAAAGAAAGTGCGGACATGCCCGCCAAAATACATGGATATAATCACTCATGCTCACCCACAGCTAATCCACTCAGAATCTAACACCACCTACTGATAACCCTCTACGGGAGGTTCCTCCAAAGGTTCCTCGACGTACTCCTCCTCCACCCAAGGGCTATGAGCACAGACATCAAATGGAGTAGCAGCTTCCTCAGAACCTGCCGACATGAGAAGTACGGCTGAGCATGGAATACTCAGCGGGTACTAAATACTAACCAATAGTCATAGCAAAACCATAGCAGTATAGGAAGCAGGAAGCATTTCACATATATAAAGCAGGAGCCATCAATATCATAACAAGGAAATAAGGCAATTTATAATCATGCTTGCATTTCATGAAAAGCCGATAACACCCTTGAAAACACCGTGCACTTGACTTGACTGAAAATACCATTTCCGTGCTTGAAAACTTGTCATGTTTGTCTTATCTTATTGTATCATGCGTGTCATGCCATGTCATGCTTGCTTGGAAAAGTAAACTACTTGTGAGGGAAGGGAGACCCTTCTTCCTAAATGCCCATGCTTGTCATGTCATGTATCATGCTTGCTTGTTCGGAAAAGTAATCTACTTGTGAGGGAAGGGAGACCCTTCTTCCTAGAATGCTCATGCTTGTCCTTCCACTTGTGAGATTCACTTGTGAGATGTCCTTGTGAGATGCACTTAAGAGATGCCTTAAGAGGGAAGGGAGACCCTTCTTTATGCGATGTATGTACTTGCGAGGGAAGGGAGGCCCTTCTTCATGATATGCACTTGTGAGTGAGGGGAGACCCCTCGTGGAATGTTGGTTCTTGTTTTCTTGTGAAAAGCGAGGTAAAACATATCGTAGGATATGTCCCACCTCTAACCATGTTCTTGAAAACCTCGATAAATCATGTCATGCATGCCGTGCTCGTGGGAACCGTGTACATACTTGCATTTAAATTTAAATATGACATTTGGGTAATTTCACAACACATATCACATCAATGATTGAGCAATGTAATATTCATATCATTTAGGGAAAGCAAGAAACACACTATCATAGGCCCTAGCAATATTCATAATTTATTAGGCATGCATTTCCTAATTTACAACTCATTTTATTCACCTTGGCATTTCATCAAACATGGTGTGTTCATTATTCATTATTCACCATTCACAACCATCCATCTCATAGCACATGTGTAAATGAAAGAAAATCAAAATAAGTAAAGGGAAAAGAGGAACTATAACTAGGAGGGTAGTAAGAAGTACCGACCTTGAAGAAATGAGGAAGAAACCTCTTCCAAAAACGACCGTGAGGTGCTGCCCTAGCTTGGGAACGCTCTCCACGAGTGCTTGAGCCGTGATCTTGGAGAAAAACCGGACTTGAAGTGATCTAGGGTCTCAAAACCCCTTTGATTCTTCTCCAAAAGCAAAACCCTAGCTTAGGAAACCCTTTCTTCTTTCTTCTAATCCCCCAAATCCTCTAAGTGTTGAGAATGAGCCCTAAAGGCTCGGGTTAAACTCTCAAGGTAAGAGTGAACCGACCAAAAGACCATAATACCCTTACTGAAATTTCTGCAAAAACACGAGTGTCGAACACGTTGAGCTGCGAATAGTCCCGAACACGTTGTGCTGTGAATAGTGCCGAACACGTTGTGCTGTGAATAGTGCCGAGTACGTTGTGCTGTGAAGGGTGCCGAACCCGTTGTCACGTTGTGTTGTGCATAGTGCTGAGCTCGTTGTCCGTTGTCTTATGTACAACGTGCCCGTCGTGAGCTGTACAACGTACACGTTGTTTGTTGTACAACGTACACGTTGTCTGTTGCACAACGGATGCACAACGTATACGTTGTCAGAGCTAGAGCTACGTTATCAGAGTACGTTGTCTATGCGTTGTCTGTGCCTTATCAGAGCACGTTGTCAGAGCTTCGTCCTTAGTGCCTTCCGAGCTACGTCCTTAGTGCCTTCCGAGCTACGTCCTCAAGTGCATAACCGAGCGATCGATTGCCTGCAGGTCTAGACTGTTTTGACCATATCTTTTGACTCATTCGTCCGATTTTGACGATTTAACTTGCGTTGGGTTCGTACTTCGAAAAGGAACATTTTCGACGTTTCGGAATTTCTAATTTCTTCCTTATTTACTTATTATACCTCTTTAAATGCAAAATGGCAATGAAAGTGTCATGCATTAAATGTGAAAAGGTCCGGGGCTCTACATCCTCCCCTCCTTACAAAAATTTCTTCCTCGAAATTTAGACGCTACTTGCATTACAAACCAAAAAGAAAATTACAAGTCAGATACAAACTTATACAAACACTCATTCAATTAATTCTGGGTACTTTGCTTTGACTTCGGCTTCACGCTCCCATGTAGCTTCTTCCCGAGCATGGTGTTGCCATTGCACAAGAACCAAAGGGATTGTCTTGTTGCGAAGCACCTGATCTCTTCGATCCAAAATCTGAACCGGCTTTTCAATCAAGGTGAGGTCCTCTCGAATCTCCAACGGTTCCAAGTCTATTACATGCGAAGGATCCGCAATGTACTTCCGAAGCATAGACACATGGAAGACGTTGTGAACTACGGCCATGTGAGGTGGGAGAGCTACCCTGTAAGCAACCTCACCAACTCGTGTGATAATCTCAAAAGGCCCAACATACCGAGGACTGAGCTTGCCTCGCTTTCCAAATCTCATGATCCCTTTGCTAGGAGATACTTTCACAAAAACTTGATCCCCTACTTGAAATTCCAAGTCCCTATGGCGCGTGTCCGCATAACTTTTCTGGCGATCGTGAGCGGCTTTCAATGGATCCCGAATGATCTTAACTGTGCCTGCAGTTTGCTCAATGAACTCCGGACCAAGTACTTTCCCTTCTCCTACCTCATCCCATTAGAGAGGAGACCTACAACTTCGCCTATACAAGGCCTCAAATGGTGCCATTTGGATACTCGCCCGATAGCTGTTATTATAGGCGAATTCAACCAAAGGCAAGTGCTCTTCCCAACTGCCGCTGAAATCCAACATACAAGCCCGAAGCATGTCTTCAATGACTTGGTTCACTCTCTCGGTTTGTCCATCCGTCTGTGGATGAAAAGCGGTGCTGAAATCAAGTCGGAAACCCATAGCCTCCTGGAAGCTTTTCAAGAATCGTGATGTGAATCTTGTATCCCGATCTGACACAATACTAACGGGCACTCCGTGCAACCTCACCACTTCCTTGATGTACAAAGCGGCTAACTGACAAGAGTTGAAAGTAGTTCGGTAAGGTAAGAAGTGAGCGGACTTCGTCAAACGATCCACTACTAACCATATCGCATCTGAGCCCCTTGCCGTCTTTGGCAAGCCAACTATGAAATCCATGGATATGTTCTCCCATTTTCACTCGGGAATCGGAAGGGACTGTAATAGACCTGCGGGCCGCATGTGTTCTGCTTTTACCTGTTGACACACCAAGCACCGTGCTACATATTCCGCAACCTCCCTCTTCATATTCCACCACCAAAAGTGACTCTTGAGGTTCCAGTACATCTTTGTACCCCCTGGATGCACTGTGTACTTCGAACGGTGTGCTTCATCCAAAATCTCTCTTCGAAGATCTGCATTGGCTGGGACGCACAGCCTTCCCTTAAATGTGATAGCACCCCGACTAGTGAGAGAGAAGTCCTCACTACCCTTAGCAACTTCCTTGTCCCGATAAGCCAACAATTCAGCATCCGTGACTTGGTATTCTTGGATCAAATCTATAATGTATGGCCGAACTGTGACATTTGCCAAGATAGGATTACGAACAGAGTCATTCACACTAATGTCCAGATTTGCCAAGTCTTCAAGTAGCTTCCATTCCTGCACTAACATGCATGCTAATAACCCCGGAGGTCTTCTACTCAAAGCATCAGCCACTACATTTGCTTTACCCGGGTGGTATTGAATGGTACAATCATAGTCTTTCAAAAATTCCATCCAACGCCGTTGCCTTAGATTCAATTCATTTTTGGAAAAGAGGTACTTGAGGCTCTTGTGGTCCATATACACATAGAATTCCACCCCGTATAAGTAATGTCGCCAGATCTTGAGTGCAAACATGACTGCGGCAAGCTCTAAGTCGTGCATGGGGTAATTCTTCTCATGCTCCTTCAATTGCCTCGATGCATAGGCAATGACTTTCTTGTGCTGCATGAGTACACACCCAAGTCCAACGTGTGAGGCATCACTATACACCTCATACCCATAAGGTCCAGATGGCACAGTAAGGACAGGGGCTGTAGTAAGCCTCTTCTTCAGTTCCGTGAAACTGATCTTGCACTTATCACTCCATACAAACTTGGCATTCTCCCTTGTCAGGTAAGCGAGCGGTGCTGCAAGGCTAGAGAAACCCTCTAGGAATCTCCTGTAGTAGCCTGCCAACCCAAGAAAGCTGCGTATCTCGGTAACACTCTTGGCCCTCGCCCAACTCATAATTGCTTCGATCTTCTTTGGATCTACCGAGATACCTTCTGCAGAAACAACGTGGCCTAGGAACGCCACCTCTTCCAACCAAAACTCACACTTGCTAAGTTTGGCGTATAGCTTGTGCTCTCTTAGCATTTCCAAAGCAAGGCATAGGTCGCGTGTGTGATCTTCCCGTGTCTGGGAATAGACCAAAATGTCATCAACAAATACAATCACGCACCTATCAAGATACGGCCGGAACACCCAGTTCATCAAATCCATAAAGGCTGGCGGCGCGTTCGTGAGTCCGAAGGCATCGCCAAGAACTCGTAGTATCCATACCGAGTCCTGAAAGCAGTTTTGGGAACATCTTCCGCCTTAATCTTCAACTGGTGGTAACCCGATCGAAGGTCTATGTCGCGACCCAAAACCCACCCTAGGAGTTAGAGTGAACTTTGGACGACTAATCATGGCTTACATGACTTGCTTGACAAACCAACCTGCAAAAACCCACAGAGCATATACAATAGAGGATATAAACAACGGAAACATACTCTAACATAGCACAGCGGAAGTCTAAACAAACCTCTATGTATATACGAATCCAAATTTGCACAAAAGGAATCCAAAAGAAAGTGCGGACAGACCCACCAAAATACATGAATGTATATCTCTCATCTCACCCACAGCTATTCACTCAAAATCTACAACCACCTAATGGTAACCCTCTACTGGATGTTCCTCCAAAGGTTCCTCGACGTACTCCTCTTCCACCCATGGACCAGGAGCACAAACATCAAATGGAGCAGCAGCTCCCTCAGAACTTGCCGACATAAGAAGTACGGCTGAGCATAGAATACTCAGCGGGTACTAAATACTAACCAATAGTCATAGCAAAACCATAGCAGTGTAGGAAGCAGGAAGCATTTCACATATATAAAGCAGGAGCCATCAATATCATAACAAGGAAATAAGGCAATTTATAATCATGCTTGCATTTCATGAAAAGCCGATAACACCCTTGAAAACACCGTGCACTTGACTTGACTGAAAATACTATTTCCGTGCTTGAAAACTTGTCATGTTTGTCTTATCTTATCGTATCATGCGTGTCATCTGTGTCATGCCATGTCATGCTTGCTTGGAAAAGTAAACTACTTGTGAGGGAAGGGAGACCCTTCTTCCTAAATGCCCATGCTTGTCATGTCATGTATCATGCTTGCTTGTTCGGAAAAGTAATCTACTTGTGAGGGAAAGGAGACCCTTCTTCCTAAAATGCTCATGCTTGTCATGCCGTGTCATGTCATGCTTGTATCATGCTTGGAAAAGTAAACTACTTGTGAGGGAAGGGAGACCCTTCTTCCTAATTACTCATGTCATGTCCTTTCACTTGTGAGATGTCCTTGTGAGATGTACTTGCGAGGGAAGGGAAACCCTTCTTATGATATGTATGTACTTGCGAGGGAAGGGAGACCCTTCTTATGATAATGCATGATTGACTTGTCCTTGCCAAGAGCGAGGTAAAACATATCGCAGGATATGTCCCACCTCTAACCATGTTCTTGAAAACCTCGATAAATCATGTCATGCATGCCGTTCTCGTGGGAACCGTGTACATACTTGCATTAAATTTAAATATGACATTGGGGTAATTTCACAACACATATAACATCAATGTTTGAGCAATGTAATATTCATATCATTTAGGGAAAGCCAGAAAACACACTATCATAGGTCCTAGCAATATCCATAATTTATTAGGCATGCATTTCCCAATTTCCAACTCACTGTATTCACCTTGGCATTTCATCAAACATGGTGTGTTCATGATTCATTATTCCTTTAAACCTAAATCGTGCTTTTCTAGGTGAGTTTACTCACATCATACGTGTTTGTTCATTATGGATACAATGCCTTCCCCATTTTAATCATCACAACACAACCCTTGGCATCCATTCGCCCATTCCATCTCCATTCACCATTCACAACCATCCATCTCATAGCACATGTGTAAATGAAAGAAAATCAAAATAAATAGAGGGAAAAGAGGAACTATAACTAGGAGGGTAGTAAGAAGTGCCGACCTTGATCAAGTGAGGAAGAAATCCCCTTTCCAAAACGACCGTGTAGCTGCTGCCCTAGCTTGGAGAACGCTCTCCACGAGTGTTTGAGCCGAGATCTTGGGGAAGAGCCGAGCTTGAAGTGATCTAGGGTCTCAAACCCCTTTGATTTCTCTTCCAAAGACAAGCCCTAGGTTGGAATCGCCTTCTCCCCTTTCTCCTATTCTCTCAAACTCTCTAAGTGTCGAAATGAAGCCCTAAAGGCTCGGGCAAGACTCTTAAGGTAAGAGTAAACCGACCAAAAGACAATAATACCCTTACTGAAATTTCTGCAAAAACGCGAGTGCCGAACACGTTGTGCTGTGAACAGTGCTGAACACGTTGTGATGTGAACAGTGCCGAACACGTTGTGCTGTGAACAGTGCCGAACACGTTGTGCTGTGAACAGTGCTGAACACGTTGTGCTGTGAATAGTGCCGAACACGTTGTGCTGTGAATAGTGCTGAACACGTTGTGCTGTGAACAGTGCCGAACACGTTGTGCTGTGAACAGTGCTGAACACGTTGTGCTGTGAACAGTGCCGAACACGTTGTGCTGTGAACAGTGCTGAACACGTTGTGCTGTGAATAGTGCCGAACACGTTGTGCTGTGAATAGTGCTGAACACGTTGTGCTGTGAACAGTGCTGAACACGTTGTGCTGTGAACAGTGCCGAACACGTTGTGCTGTGAACAGTGCCGAACACGTTGTCCGTTGTGTTGTGCATAGTGCTGAGCTCGTTGTCCGTTGTCTTATGTACAACGTGCCCGTTGTCTTATGTACAACGTGCCCGTTGTTGCTGTACAACGTACCCGTTGTTGCTGTACAACGTACCCGTTGTCTGTTGCACAACGGATGCACAACGTATACGTTGTCAGAGTACGTTGTCTGTGCCTTATCAGAGCACGTCCTTAGCGCCTTCCGAGCTACGTCCTTAGCGCCTTTCGAGCTACGTCCTTAGTGCCTTCCGAGCTACGTCCTTAGCGCCTTGCGAGCTATGTCCTTAGTGCATAACCGAGCTACGTCCTTAGTGCATAACCGAGCTACGTCCTTAGTGCCTTCCGAGCTACGATTGCCTGCAGGTCCAGACTGTTTTGGCCATATCTTTTGACTCATTCGTCCGATTTTGACGATTCAACTTGCGTTGGGTTCATACTTCGAAAAGGAACATTTCTAACGTTTCGAAATTTCCAATTTCTTCCCTATTTTTTAATTATACCTCCTTAAATGCAAAATGGCAACGAAAGTGTCATGCCTTAAATGTGAAAAGGTCCTGGGCTCTACATCCTCCCCCCCTTACAAAAATTTCGTCCTCGAAATTTAGAATCTACTTGCATTACAACCCAAAAGAAATTTACAAGTCATATACAAACTTATACAAAAACTCATTCAATTAGTTCTGGGTACTTTGCTTTGACTTCGGCTTCACGCTCCCATGTAGCTTCTTCCCGAGCATGGTGTTGCCATTGCACAAGAACCAAAGGGATTGTCTTGTTGCGAAGCACCTGATCTCTTCGATCCAAAATCTGACCCGGTTTTTCAATCAAGGTGAGGTCCTCTCGAATCTCCAACGATTCCAAATCTATGACATGCGAAGGATCCGCAATGTACTTCCGAAGCATAGACACATGGAAGACATTGTGAACTGCGGCCATGTAAGGTGGGAGAGCTACCCTGTAAGCAACCTCACCAACTCGTGTGATAATCTCAAAAGGCCCAACATACCGAGGACTGAGCTTGCCTCGCTTTCCAAATCTCATGATCCCTTTGCTAGGAGATACTTTCACAAAAACTTGATCCCCTACTTGAAATTCCAAGTCCCTACGGCGCGTGTCCGCATAACTTTTCTGGCGATCGTGAGCGGCTTTCAATCGATCCCGAATGATCTTAACTGTGCCTGCAGTTTGCTCAATGAACTCCAAACCAAGTACTTTCCTTTCTCCTACCTCATCCCAATAGAGAGGAGACCTACAACTTCACCCATACAAGGCCTCAAATGGTGCCATTTGGATACTCGCCCGATAGCTGTTATTATAGGCTAATTCAACCAAAGGCAAGTGCTCTTCCCAACTGCCTCTGAAATCCAACATACAAGCCCGAAGCATGTCTTCAATGACTTGGTTCACTCTCTCGGTTTGTCCATCCGTCTGTGGATGAAAAGCGGTGCTGAAATCAAGTCGGGAACCCATAGCCTCCTGGAAGCTTTTCCAGAATCATGATGTGAATCTTGGATCCCGATCTGACACAATACTAACGGGCACTCCGTGCAACCTCACCACTTCCTTGATGTACAAAGCGGCTAACTGACTAGAGTTGAAAGTAGTTCGGTAAGGTAAGAAGTGAGCGGACTTCATCAAACGATCCACTACTACCCATATCGCATCTGAGCCCCTTGCCGTCTTTGGCAAGCCAACTATGAAATCCATGGATATGTTCTCCCATTTCCACTCGGGAATCGGAAGGGACTGTAATAGACCTGCGGGCCGCATGTGTTCTGCTTTTACCTGTTGACACACCAAGCACCGTGCTACATATTCCGAAACCTCCCTCTTCATATTCCACCACCAAAAGTGACTCTTGAGGTTCCGGTACATCTTTGTACCCCCTGGATGCACTGTGTACTTCGAACGGTGTGCTTCATCCAAAATCTCACTTCGAAGATCTGCATTGGCTGGGACGCACAGCCTCCCCTTGAATGTGATAGCACCTCGGCTAGTGAGAGAGAAGTCCTCACTACCCTTAGCAACTTCCTTGTCCCGATAAGCCAACAATTCCGCATCCGTGGCTTGGTATTCTTGGATCAAATCTATAATGTATGGCCGAACCGTGACATTTGCCAAGATAGGACTATGGACAGAGTCATTCACACTAATGTCTAGATTTGCCAAGTCTTCAAGTAGCTTCCATTCCTGCACTAACATGCATGCTAATAACCCCGGAGGTCTTCTACTCAAAGCATCAGCCACTACATTTGCTTTACCCGGGTGGTATGGAATGGTACAATCATAGTCTTTCAAAAATTCCATCCAACGCCGTTGCCTTAGATTCAGCTCCTTTTGGGAAAAGAGATACTTGAGACTCTTGTGATCAGTGAACACATAGAACTCCACCCCATAAAGGTAATGACGCCAAATCTTAAGTGCAAACACGACCGCCGCAAGCTCCAAGTCGTGAGTGGGATAATTCTTCTCATGCTCTTTCAACTACCTTGATGCTTAGGCAATGACTTTCTTATGTTGCATGAGTACACACCCAAGTCCAACGTGTGAGGCATCACTATACACCTCATACCCATAAGGTCCGGATGGCACAGTAAGGACAGGGGCTGTAGTAAGCCTCTTCTTCAGTTCCGTGAAACTGATCTCGCACTTATCACTCCATACAAACTTGTTGTTCTTCCTTGTCAGGTAAGTGAGCGGTGCTACAAGGCTAGAGAAACCCTCTACGAATCTCCTGTAGTAGCCTGCCAACCCAAGAAAGCTGCGTATCTCGGTAACACTCTTGGGCCTCGCCCAACTCATAATTGCTTCGATCTTCTTTGGATCTACCGAGATACCTTCTGCAGAAACAACGTGGCCTAGGAATGCCACCTCTTCCAACCAAAACTCACACTTGCTAAGTTTGGCGTATAGCTTGTGCTCTCTTAGCATTTCCAAAGCAAGGCGTAGGTCGTGTGTGTGATCTTTCCGTGTCTGGGAATAGACCAAAATGTCATCAACAAATACAGTCACGCACCTATCAAGATATGGCCGGAACACCCGGTTCATCAAATCCATAAAGGCTGCCGGCGCGTTCGTGAGTCCAAAAGGCATCACCAAGAACTCGTACTGTCCATACCGAGTCCTGAAAGCAGTTTTGGGAACATCTTCTGCCTTAATCTTCAACTGGTGATAGCCCAATCGAAGATCTATCTTTGAGAAAAATCTCGCTCCCTTCAACTGATCGAACAAGTCATCATCAATCCTAGGCAAGGGATACCTATTCTTTATAGTGACTTTGTTCAATTGCCTGTAATCGACGCACATCCGCATCGAGCCATCTTTCTTCTTAACAAACAACACCGGGGCACCCCCTGGTGAGACACTTGGTTGAATGAAACCAAGACCTTGTAATTCTTCCAAGTGGGTCTTTAACTCTTTGAGTTCAATAGGGTCCATTCTATACGGAGCCCTGAAAACAGGAGCTGTGCCTGGTGCAAGCTCGATCACAAACTCAATCTCCCTGTCCGGGGGTAATCCTGGCAACTCCTCTGGAAATGCATCCAGGAATTCACTCACGACCGGAATAGTCGAAGAGTCCTTTGCCTCGAGGTTCGCTAAGCTCAATGCCGCAAAACGAGCGATATCTCTACTTTTTAACCCCCGAAAGTGAAATGGTTTTCCTTCTACCGGCATGAAGAGTACCATCTTCTCAAAGCAAGCTACATGCCCATGATGTGCTGCTAACCAATCCATTCCCAATATAACATCAAAGTCTTGGAATCCAAGGACGATGAGATCAACCGCCAACTCGTGGCTTCCAACTTGGACCACACTATTTCTATACACTTTATCTACCAATACTGTTTTGCCGAGAGGAGTCGAAATGGCTAACTCCGGTTCTAGCTGACTTGGCTCTACAGAAAAGCCTTCTAAAAAACTCGGCGAGACAAATGAATGAGTAGACCCGGTATCAATCAACACTCGAGCCAAATACTCATTGACTAGTAGGGTTCCTGAAATTTTAGCTAGCTAAGTCAATCCATGCATCAACAGCGTATACACATAGGTATTTAAATATATAACATGCCATATACGTACACAAAGAATAATACATAATAATTTAATTCACGTGTAATTAAATAAATTACAACTGCGTACCTTGCACTACATCGTCAGATGCAAGTTCATCACCCTCTGTCAAGGCAAAAACTCGCCCCTGGTTCGCCTGGCGAGACTGAGGTGTAGACCGGGTAGTCTGAGATGACGCCTGGTATGATCCTACTGGGCGTGCTGGGGGCCTACTACCCTGAGACTGGCCTGGTAAATGCCGGCTAGGGCAATCCCTGATCATGTGGCCCTGGCGACCGCAATGATAACATCCACCAGATGCTCTTCGGCAATCTCCTGCCGGATGCCTTTTGCCGCATGAAGTGCAGACCTCATATGAGTAGGCCGGAGGGGCCGAAGGTGGTGCCTGCCTCACTACCTGAGGTGCAACTAGTCGTGGGGCTGGAAGAGCCTGATGTCGAGGTGCCTGTGGCACGTACTGCCGTGGGGCTGAAGGCGCATAAGTCGGCCTCATCTGTGGTGCTGGCCATGTATACTGATAAGGGCCGGTACGAGCCCGCCTCTCTGAAGGTGCTGAACTACTGGCTTGGCCTCTTGCCAACTCTCTCTTCTTAGACACCCCTTCAGAATTGGCCTCGACCAATAAGGCCTTGTCTACCACTTCAGGGTAGCTAGCATGCCTGAAAACGGAAACCTTCTCCATAATAACATCCTTGAGCCCTTGCTCAAATCTTCTCGCCTTCATTGCCTCAGTAGCAACCATATGAGGCGCAAATCTCGACAACTCCGAGAACTTGGCCTCATAAGCGGTCACAGACATCGAACCTTGCTCAAGGTTGATGAATTCTCTCTCTTTCTTTTCCCGAGCTCCAACCGGGAAATACTTCTTATAGAACGTGTCCTTAAACTCCTCCCAAGTCCACGGTTGACCTTGCATGGTCAAGTCCCGTGTCCTCAATGCGGACAACCACCAATGGTGGGCTTCACCTTCTAGCATGAAAACTGCCCATGCTACTCTATCCTCCTCTGTAGGCGAGAGGACCGCAAAGATCTTCTCCATCTGGAGGATCCATGCCTCCGCAGCGAGAGGGTCCACACTCTCATGGAAGGGTGGAGGCCTCAATCTCCTGAATGCCACAACTCCAGCGGTACGATGTACTGGAGCTGCGGGCGGTGGAGTAGGTGCCGCCGATGATGGTATAGCCTGCCGAGCCGCCAGTATGGCGAGTGTCTCAGCAATAGAGCCTAAGACCTGGGAGAGGTCCGGCTGCTCATCCCCATCTCTGGAAGAAGATGAAGCTCTGGTGTGTGGTCCACGACCCCGTGTGCCCCGCCTCATGACTAAAGTCCTGAGAACAATAGCACCACATGAGTCTCACTTGAAACCACAGTTTATTTCAAAGTCGTTTCACAATAATTCAATTTGTATTAGTTGTATAATACTAATATACATCACATCAAGTCATCAGAGTATTCATCACATTATACTTATACTTCAGCGTTCTAGCGTACCTAGGACCCGTACTTGGTTAAAGCAACCATTTTTAGACTAAGACTAAAGTCTAGTCTTACACTTGGAACCAGACTCGCTCCCGACTTACTTCCTTCCTAACTTGTTTCCTAACATATGCTCTTGTCAAGCCGTGGTATAAGATTCTAAATGACCCTAAAGACCTAAAGCCTAAGCTCTGATACCACTTCTGTCGCGACCCAAAACCCACCCTAGGAGTTAGAGTGAACTTTGGACGACTAATCATGGCTTACATGACATGCTTGACAAACCAACCTGCAAAAACCCACAGAGCATATACAATAGAGGATATAAAAAACGGAAACATACTCTAACATAGCACAGCGGAAGTCTAAACAAACCTCTATGTATTTACGACTCCAAATTTACACAAAAGGAATCCAAAAGAAAGTGCGGACAGACCCGCCAAAATACATGAATGTATATCTCTCATCTCACCCACAACTATTCACTCAAAATCTACAACCACCTAATGGTAACCCTCTACTGGAGGTTCCTCGACGTACACCTCTTCCACCCATGGACCAGGAGCACAAACATCAAATGGAGCAGCAGCTCCCTCAGAACCTGCCGACATAAGAAGTACGGCTGAGCATGGAATACTCAGCGGATACTAAATACTAACCAATAGTCATAGCAAAACCATAGCAGTATTGGAAGCAGGAAGCATTTCACATATATAAAGCAGGAGCCATCAATATCATAACAAGGAAATAAGGCAATTTATAATCATGCTTGCATTTCATGAAAAGCCGATAACACCCTTGAAAACACCGTGCACTTGACTTGACTGAAAATACCATTTCCATGCTTGAAAACTTGTCATGTTTGTCTTATCTTAACGTATCATGCGTGTCATGTGTGTAATGCAATGTCATGCTTGCTTGGAAAAGTAAACTACTTGTGAGGGAAGGGAGACCCTTCTTCCTAAATGCCCATGCTTGTCATGTCATGTATCATGCTTGCTTGTTCGGAAAAGTAATCTACTTGTGAGGGAAGGGAGACCCTTCTTCCTAAAATGCTCATGCTTGTCATGCCGTGTCATGGCATGCTTGGAAAAGTAAACTACTTGTGAGGGAAGGGAGACCCTTCTTCCTAAATACTCATGTCATGTCCTTTCACTTGTGAGATGTCCTTGTGAGATGTACTTGCGAGGGAAGGGAAACCCTTCTTATGATATGTATGTACTTGCGAGGGAAGGGAGACCCTTCTTATGATAATGCATGATTGACTTGTCATTGCCAAGAGCGAGGTAAAACATATCGCAGGATATGTCCCACCTCTAACCATGTTCTTGAAAACCTCGATAAATCATGTCATGCATGCCGTGCTCGTGGGAACCGTGTACATACTTGCATTTAAATTTAAATATGACATTTGGGTAATTTCACAACACATATAACATCAATGTTTGAGCAATGTAATATTCATATCATTTAGGGAAAGCCAGAAAACACACTATCATAGGTCCTAGCAATATCCATAATTTATTAGGCATGCATTTCCCAATTTCCAACTCACTGTATTCACCTTGGCATTTCATCAAACATGGTGTGTTCATGATTCATTATTCCTTTAAACCGAAATCGTGCTTTTCTAGGTGAGTTTACTCACATCATACGTGTTTGTTCATTATGGAAACAATGCCCTCCCCATTTTAATTATCACAACACAACCCTTGGCATCCATTCGCCCATTCCATCTCCATTCACCATTCACAACCATCCATCTCATAGCACATGTGTAAATGAAAGAAAATCAAAATAAATAGAGGGAAAAGAGGAACTATAACTAGGAGGGTAGTAAGAAGTACCGACCTTGATCAAGTGAGGAAGAAATCCCCTTTCCAAAACGACCGTGTAGCTGCTGCCCTAGCTTGGAGAACGCTCTCCACGAGTGTTTGAGCCGAGATCTTGGGGAAGAGCCGAGCTTGAAGTGATCTAGGGTCTCAAACCCCTTTGATTTCTTTTCCAAAGACAAGCCCTAGGTTGGAATCGCCTTCTCCCCTTTCTCCTATTCTCTCAAACTCTCTAAGTGTCGAAATGAAGCCCTAAAGGCTCGGGCAAGACTCTTAAGGTAAGAGTAAACCGACCAAAAGACCATAATACCCTTACTAAAATTTCTGCAAAAACGCGAGTGCCGAACACGTTGTGCTGTGAACAGTGCTGAACACGTTGTGCTGTGAACAGTGCCGAACACGTTGTGCTGTGAACAATGCGGAACACGTTGTGCTGTGAACAGTGCCGAACACGTTGTGCTGTGAACAGTGCTGAACACGTTGTGCTGTGAACAGTGCTGAACACGTTGTGCTGTGAACAGTGCCGAACACGTTCTGTTGTGAATAGTGCAGAACACGTTGTGCTGTGAACAGTGCTGAACACGTTGTGCTGTGAACAGTGCCGAACACATTGTCCGTTGTGTTGTGCATAGTGCTGAGCTCGTTGTCCGTTGTCTTATGTACAACGTGCCCGTTGTTGCTGTACAACGTACCCGTTGTCTGTTGCACAACGGATGCACAACGTATACGTTGTCAGAGTACGTTGTCTATGCGTTGTCTGTGCCTTATCAGAGCACGTCCTTAGCGCCTTCCGAGCTACGTCCTTCGCGCCTTTCGAGCTACGTCCTTAGCGCCTTCCGAGCTACGTCCTTAGCGCCTTCCGAGCTACGTCTGTAGAGCCCCGGACCTTTTCACATTTATGCATGACCCTTCGTAGCCATTTTTCCTTTAAAATAATGCAATTAATAAATAAGGAAGAAATTGGAAATTCTGAAACGTCAGAAATGTTCGTTTTCGAAGTACGAACCCAACGCAAGTTGAATCGTCAAAATCAGACGAACGAGTCGAAAGTTATGGCCAAAACAGTTTGGACCTGCAGACCACCGATCGCTCGGTCCATGGAGCGATCGATCGGTCCAAAACCGATCGCTCGGAGGCTATCGACTGGTCAAGATTTTTGTATGGAGAAATTTTCCAGAGAGTGAAATTTTAACCGATCGCTCGGTTATGAAACCGATCGATCGGTAGGCAACCGATCGATCGGTCATTAACACCGATCGCTCGGTCCTCGCATTTTACAGAATTTTCACTAAGGGCATTTTCGGCATTCGGGTGTTATACCCTTTCTTATATAGGATTGCCCGAGCCTTTAGGGCTCATTCTCAACCCTTAGAAGATTTGGGAGATTAGAAGAGAGGAGAAAGGGTTCCTAAATCTAGGGTTTCCATTGTGAAGAGGAATCAAAGGGGTTTGAGACCCTAGATCATCCTCAAGCACGTTTTCCTTCAAGATCTCGGCTCAAGCTCGGGTGGAGCTCGTGTTCCAAGCTGGGGCAGCAACTCACGGTCGTTTGGAAGAGGGGTTTCTTCCTCATCTCTTCAAGGTCGGTACTTCTTACTACCCTCCTAGTTATAGCTTCTCTTTTCCTTTATTTCTTCTTATTTTCCTTCACTTATATATGTGTTATGAGATTGGTGGTATGAATGGTGAATGGAGGTGGATGTTGGCGATTGGATGCCGTGTGTATTGATGTGATGGATGAACGGGGAGGGCATTGTACCCATAATAAACATACATATGTGATGTGAGTAAAACCCACCTAGAAAAGCATGTTGTAGGGTTAATAAATAATGAACACACTATGTTTGATGAGATGCCAAGGTGAATAAAATGAGTGATAAATTAAGGGAATACATGTTTAATTATTCATGAAATTGTTAGGGCATATGATAGTGTGTTTCTTACATTTCTCAAAATGTGCGACTTATTACTTGTTCAAATCGTGATATCCTATGCTTTGTAAATTACCCAAATTGTCATATTTAATTCCAAATGCAAGTATGCACACGATCTCACGAGCACGCATGCATGACATGGATTCCCGACGTTTTTAAAAAATGGGATTTAGAGGTGGGGCATATCCTACGATATGTTTTACCTCGCTTTTGGCAAGGACAAGTAAATCATGCATTATCATAAGAAGGGTCTCCCTTCCCTCGCAAGTACATACATATCATAAGAAGGGTTTCCCTTCCCTCGCAAGTACATCTCACAAGGACATCTCACAAGTGAAAGGACATGACATGAGCATTTAGAAAGAAGGGTCTCCCTTCCCTCACAAGTAGTTTACTCTTCCAAGCATGATACAAGCATGACATGACACGGCATGACAAGCATGGGCATTTAGGAAGAAGGGTCTCCCTTCCCTCACAAGTAGTTTACTTTCCAAGCAAGCATGACATGGCATGACACGCATGATACGATAAGATAAGACAAACATGACAAGTTTCCAAGCAAGGAAATGGTATTTTCAGTCAAGTCAAGTGCACAGTATTTTCAAGGGTTTTACCGGCTTTTATGAATTCAAGCATGATTATATACTCCTTTACTTTATTGTCATGATATGAATTATTCCTGCTTTATATGCTTGAATTGTCTCCTGCTTTATATATGCTATCTGTATGCTATGACTATTGGTTAGTATTTAGTACCCGCTGAGTATTCCATGCTCAGCCGTACTTCTTATGTCGGCAGGTTCTGAGGGAGCTGCGGCTCCATATGATGTTTGTGCTCCTGGCCCTTGGGTGGAGGAGGAGTACGTCGAGGAACCTTTGGAGGAACCTCCCGTAGAGGGTTATCAGTAGGTGGTGTTAGATTCTAAGTGGTTTAGCTGTGGGTGAGCATGAGTGATTATATCCATGTATTTTGGCGGGCATGTCCGCTCTTTCTTTGTTTTGTTTTCTTTTGTATTAAACTTGGACCATGTGTATATATACTTAGAGGTTTGTTAGACTTCCGCTGTGTTTCATAGTTATGCTTCCGCTGTTATCCTCTATTGTATATGTTCTGTGAGTTTTGCAGGTTGGTTCGTCAAGCAAGTCATGTAAGTCATGATTAAGTCGTCCAAGATTCACTCTAACTCCTAGGGTGGGTTTTGGGTCGCGACAACGTCCTTAGTGCATAACCGAGCTACGTCCTTAGTGCATAACCGAGCTACGTCCTTAGTGCCTTCCGAGCTACGTCCTTAGTACCTTCCGAGCTACGATTGCCTGCAGGTTCAGACTGTTTTGGCCATATCTTTTGACTCGTTCGTCCGATTTTGACGATTCAACTTGCGTTGGGTTCCTACTTCGAAAAGGAACATTTCTAACGTTTCAAAATTTCCAATTTCTTCCCTATTTATTAATTATACCTCCTTAAATGCAAAATGGCAACGAAAGTGTCATGCCTTAAATGTGAAAAGGTCCTGGGCTCTACAGTCTATCTTCGAGAAAAATCTCGCTCCCTTCAACTGATCGAACAAGTCATCAATCCTAGGCAAGGGATACCTATTTTTTATAGTGACTTTGTTCAATTGCCTGTAATCGACGCACATCCGCATCGAGCCATCTTTCTTCTTAACAAACAACACCGGGGCACCCCACGGTGAGACACTTGGTCGAATGAAACCAAGACCTTGTAATTCTTCCAACTGGGTCTTTAACTCTTTGAGTTCAATAGGGGCCATTCTATACAGAGCCCTGAAAACAGGAGCTGTGCCTGGAGCAAGCTCGATCACAAACTCAATCTCCCTGTCTGGAGGCAATCCTGGCAACTCCTCTGGAAATACATCCAGGAACTCACTCACAACCGGAATAGTCGATGAGTCCTTTGCCTCGGGGTTAGCTAAGCTCAACGCCGCAAAACGAGCAATATATGTAGAGCCCCTGACCTTTTCACAGTTAATGCATGACACTTCCGTTGTCATTTTACATTTAAAGAGGTATAATTAATAAATAAGAAAGAAATTGGAAATTTCAAAATGTCAGAAATGTTCCTTTTCGAAGTACGAACCCAACCCAAGTTGAATCGTCAAAATCGGACGAACGAGTCAAAAGATATGGCCAAAACAGTCTGGACCTGTAGGAAATCGTAGCTCGGCTAGGCACTAAGGACGTAGCTCGGAAGGCGCTAAGGGTGTACTCTGATAACCTATTCGTTGTGCATCCGTTGCGCAGCAGATAATGTATCCGTTGTGCAACAGACAACGGTACGTTGTACAGCAGACAACGTGTACGTTGTATAGCACAAGGGGCACGTTGTACATAAAAAAACGGACTACGAGCTCAGCACTATGCACGACACAACGTGACAACGGGTTCGGCACCCTTCACAACGGACAACGTGTTAGGTACTATTCACAGCACAACGTGTTCAGCACTATTCACGGCACAACGAGTTGGCGCTCTTCACAGCACAACGAGTCAGCACTATTCACAGCACAACGAGTCAGCACTATTCACAGCACAACGAGTTGGCGCTATTCACAGCACAACGAGTTGGCACTATTCACAGTACAACGAGTCAGCACTATTCACAGCACAACGTGTGTGGCACTGTTCACAGCACAACGTGTTGGCACTGTTCACAGCACTCGTGTTTTTACAGAAATTTCAGTAAGGGTATTAGGGTCTTTTGGTCGGTTCACTCTTACCTTAAGAGTCTTGCCCGAGCCTTTAGGGCATCATTCAACACTTAGAGAGTTTGAGAGAATAGGAGAAAGGGGAGAAGGCGATTCCAACCTAGGGTTTCCATTTTGGAGAGAAATCAAAGGGTTTTGAAACCCTAGATCAACCTCAAGTCCGTTTCCTTCAAGATTTCGGTTCAAGCATTCGTGGAGCTCGCGATCCAAGCTAGGGCAGCACCTCACGGTCGGTACTTCTTACTACCCTCCTAGTTATAGTTCCTCCTTTCCCTCTATTGCTTTTGATTTTCTTTCATTTACACTTGTGCTATGAGATGGATGGTTGTGAATGGTGAATGGAGATGGAATGGGCGAATGGATGTCGTGTGGATGATGTGATGAATGAATGGGAAAGGGCATTGTACTAATAATGAACATACAAGTGTGATGTCAGCATAACCCACCTAGAAAAGCATGATTTAGGTTTAAATGAATAATGAATAATGAACACACCATGTTTGATGAAATGCCAAGGTGAATACAGTGAGTTGGAAATTGGGAAATGCATGCCTAATAAATTATGAATATTGCTAGGGCCTATGATAGTGTGTTTTCTTGCTTTCCCTAAATGATGTGAATATTACATTGCTCAATCATTGATGTTATATGTGTTGTGAAATTTCCCAAATGTCATATTTAAATTTAAATGCAAGTATGTACACGGTTCCCACGAGCACGGCATGCATGACATGACTTATCGAGGTTTTCAAGAACATGGTTAGAGGTGGGACATATCCTACGATATGTTTTACCTCGCTTTTCACAAGAAGACAAGAACCAACATTACACGAGGGGTCTCCCCTCACTCACAAGTGCATATCATGAAGAAGGGCCTCCCTTCCCTCGCAAGTACATACATATCAAGAAGAAGGGTCTCCCTTCCCTCGCAAGTGCATTGCATAAAGAAGGGTCTCCCTTCCCTCTCAAGGTATCTCACAAGCGCATCTCACAAGTACATCTTGCAAGAGTATCTCACAAGTTACATGATCACAAGCAAGCACGCATGACATGCATGACATGACACGACATACAAGAATCAAGCAAGATAGACAAGACAAGCTTTCAAGTACGAAAAGAGATTTCAAGCCAAGTCAAGTGCACTATGTTTTCAAGAGGTTTTACTAGTTTTCTACGAAATACAAGCATGATTATAAATTGCTTTACTTCCTTGTATGTTATGAATTGTTTCCGTCTACCATATACGAGTTGCTCCTGATTTATGTATTGCCATTTTATGATATAATTGTTGGTTAGTATTTAGTACCCGCTGAGTATTCCATGCTCAGCCGTACTTCTTATGTCGGCAGGTTCTGAGGGAGTTGCTGCTCCATTTGATGTTTGTGCTCCTGGTCCATGGGTGGAAGAGGAGTACGTCAAGGAACCTTTGGAGGAACCTCCAGTAGAGGGTTACCATTAGGTGGTTGTAGGTTCTGAGTGAATAGCTGTGGGTGAGATGAGAGATAGACATTCATGTATTTTGGCGGGTCTATCCGCATTTTCTTTTGGTTACTTTTTGTATAAACTTGGATTTCCATGTGTATATACTTAGAGGTTTGTTAGACTTCCGCTATGCTTTATGGTTATGTTTCCGCTATATTGTCCTCTATTGTATATGCTCTATGGGTTTTTTGCAGGTTGGTTTGTCAAGCAAGTCATGTAAGCCATGATTAGTCGTCCAAAGTTCACTTTATCTCCTAGGGTGGGTTATTGGTCGCGACAGAAGTGGTATCAGAGCCTAGGCTTTAGGTCTCTAAGGTCACTTAGAATCTTATACCACGGCTTGACAAGAGCATATGTTAGGAAACAAGTTAGGAAGAAAGTAAGTCGGAAGAGAGTCTTGATCCAAGTGTAGGACTAAACTTTAGTCATAGTCAAAAGGGTTGCTTTAACCAAGTACGGGTCCTAGGTACACTAGAACACTAAAGTATAAGTATAATGTGATGAATACTCTGATGACTTGATGTGATGTATATTAGTATTATATAACTATTACAAATTGAATTATTGTGAAATGGAAATGCGATAAACTATGGTTTCAAGAGAGACTCATGTGGTGCTATTGTTCTCAGGACTTTAGTCATGAGGCGGGCCACACGGGGTCGTGGACCACATACCAGAGCTTCCTCTTCTTCACGAGATGAGGATGAGCAGCCGGACCTCTCTCAGGTCTTAGGCTCTATTGCTGAGACACTCGCCATACTGGCGGCTCGGCAGGCTATACCATCGTCGGCGGCACCTACTCCACCGCCCGCAGCTCCAGTACATCGTACAGCTGGAGTTGAGGCATTCAGGAGATTGAGGCCTCCATCCTTCCATGGGAGTGTGGACCCTCTTGCTGCGGATGCATCGATCCTCCAGATGGAGAAGATATTTGTGGTCCTCTCGCCTACAGAGGAGGATAGAGTAGCATGGGCAGTTTTCATGCTAGAGAGCGAAGCCCACCATTGGTGGTTGTCCGCATTGAGGATGCGAGATTTGACCATGCAGGGTCAACCTTGGACTTGGGATGAGTTCAAGGATGCTTTTTACAAGAAGTATTTTCCGATTGGAGCACGGGAAAAGAAAGAGAGAGAATTCATCAACCTCGAGCAAGGTTTGATGTCGGTGGCACAATACGAGGCCAAGTTCTCGGAGTTATCACGCTTCACGACTCACATGGTTGCCACCGAGGCAATGAAGGCAAAAATATTTGAGCAAGGGCTCAAAGATGTTATCATGGAGAAGGTTTCGGTTTTCAGACATGCTACCTACCCTGAGGTAGTAGACAAGGCCTTGTTGGTCGAGGCCAATTCAGAGACAGTGTCCAAGAAGAGGGAGTTGGCGAGAGGCCAAGCTAGTAGTTCAGCACCTCCAGAGAGGCGGGCTCGTACCGGCCCTTATCAGTATGCGTAGCCAACACCACCGATGAGGCCATCTTATGCGCCCCCAGCTCCACGGCAGTATGTGCCTCAGGCACCACGACCTCAGGCTCTTCCAGCCCCACGGCCTGTTGCACCTCAGACGATGAGGTATGCTCCACCTCCGGCCCCTCCGACCTATACACACGAGGTCTGCACTTCGTGCGGCCGAAGGCACCCGTCAGGAGATTACCGAAGGGCATCGGGTGGATGCTTTCATTGTGGTCGCCAGGGCCATATGATCAGGGATTGCCCCAGTCGGCATTTACCAGGCCAGTCTTAGGGGATTAGGCCACCAGCACGCCCAGCAGGATCATATCAGGCTTCATCTCAGACTACCCGGTCTACACCTCAGTCTCGCCAGGCAAACAAAGTGCGAGTTTTTGCCTTGACAGAGGGTGATGCACTTGCATCTGACGATGTGGTGCAAGGTATGCGTTTGGAGTTATTTTCCTTATTCGTGATTGTGATGTTATGTTTTATTCCTTGTGTACGTACTTGGTATGCTATATATATATATACCGATGTGTATACACTGTTGATGCTTGAATTGACGTAACTAGCTAACATTTCAGGAACCCTACTAGTCAATGAGTGTTTGGCTCGAGTGTTGATTGATACCGGGTCTACTCATTCGTTTGTCTCGCCGAGTTTTTCAGAAGGTTTTTCTGTAGAGCCAAGTCAGCTAGAACCGGAGTTAGCCATTTCGACTCCTCTCGGCAAAACAGGATTGGCATATAAAGTGTATAGAAATAGCGTGGTCCAAGTTGGAAGCCACGAGTTGGCAGTTGATCTCATCATCCTTGGATTCCAAGACTTTGATGTTATATTGGGAATGGATTGGTTAGCGGCACATCACGGGCATGTAGCTTGCTTTGAGAAAATGGTACTCTTCAAGCCAGTAGAAGGGAAACCATTCCACTTTCGTGGGTTGAGAAGTAGAGACATTGCCCGCTTTGCGGCGTTGAGCTTAGCTAACCCTGAAGCAAAGGACTCATCGACTATTCCGGTTGTGAGTGAAATCCTGGATGTGTTTCCAGGGGAATTGCCGGGATTGCCTCCAGATAGGGAGATTGAGTTTGTGATCGAGCTTGCACCAGGCACAGCTCCTGTTTTCAAGGGCTCCATATAGAATGGCCCCTATCGAACTCAAGGAGTTGAAGACTCAGTTGGCAGGAATTGCAAGGCCTTGGTTTCATTCGACCAAGTGTCTCACCGTGGGGTGCCCCGGTGTTGTTTGTTAAGAAGAAAGAGGGCTCGATGCGGATGTGTGTCGATTACAGGCAGTTGAACAAAGTCACTATAAAGAATAGGTATCCCTTGCCTAGGATTGATGACTTGTTCGATCAGTTGAAGGGAGCGAGATTTTTCTCGAAGATAGACCTTCGATCGGGTTATCACCAGTTGAAGATTAAGGTGGAAGATGTTCCCAAAACTGCTTTCAGGACTCGGTATGGACACTATGAGTTCTTGGTGATGCCTTTTGGACTCACGAACGCGCCGGCAGCCTTTATGAATTTGATGAACCGGGTGTTCCGGCCATATCTTGATAGGTGCGTGATTGTATTTGTTGATGACATTTTGGTCTATTCCCAGACGCGGGAAGATCAGACACGCGACCTATGCCTTGCTTTGGAAATGCTAAGAGAGCACAAAGCTATACGCCAAACTTAGCAAGTGTGAGTTTTGGTTGGAAGAGGTGGCATTCCTAGGCCACGTTGTTTCTGCAGAAGGTATCTCGGTAGATCCGAAGAAGATCGAAGCAGTTATGAGTTGGGCGAAGCCCAAGAGTGTTACGGAGATACGCAGCTTCCTTGGGTTGGCAGGCTACTACAGGAGATTTGTAGAGGGTTTCTCTAGCCTTGCAGCACCGCTCACTTACCTGACAAGGAAGAACGCCAAGTTTGTATGGAGTGATAAGTGCGAGATCAGTTTCATGGAACTGAAGCAGAGGCTTACTACCGCCCCTGTCCTTACTGTGCCATCCGGACCTTATGGGTATGAGGTGTATAGTGATGCCTCACACGTTGGACTTGGGTGTGTACTCATGCAGCACAAGAAAGTCATTGCCTATGCATCAAGGCAATTGAAGGAGCATGAGAAGAATTATCCCACGCACGACTTGGAGCTTGCGGCGGTCGTGTTTGCACTTAAGATTTGGCGTCATTACCTTTATGGGGTGGAGTTCTATGTGTTCACTGATCACAAGAGTCTCAAGTATCTCTTTTCCCAAAAGGAGCTGAATCTAAGGCAACGGCGTTGGATGGAATTTTGAAAGACTATGATTGTACCATTCAATACCACCCGGGTAAAGCAAATGTAGTGGCCGATGCTTTGAGTAGAAGACCTCAAGGATTGTTAGCACACATGTTGGTTCAAGAATGGAAGCTACTAGAAGACTTGGCAAATCTGGACATTAGTGTGAATGACTCTGTCCGTAGTCCCATCTTGGCAAATGTCACGGTTTGGCCATACGTTATAGATTGATCCAAGAATACCAAGCCACGGATGCTGAATTGTTGGCTTATTGGGACAAGGAAGTTGCTAAGGGTAGTGAGGACTTCTCTCTCACTAGTCGGGGTGCTACCACATTCAAGGGAAGACGTGTGCGTCCCAGCCAATGCAGATCTTCGAAGAAAGATTTTGGATGAAGCACACCGTTCGAAGTACACAGTGCATCCAGGGGTACAAAGATGTACCGGAACCTCAAGGGTCACTTTTGGTGGCGGAATATGAAGAGGATGTTGCAGAATATGTGTCACGGTGCTTAGTGTGCCAACAGGTGAAGGCAGAACACATGCTGACCCGCCGGTCTATTGCATTCTCTTCCTATTCCCGAGTGGAAATGGGAGAACATATCCATGGATTTCATAGTTGGCTTGCCAAAGGACGGCAAGGGGCTCAGATGCAATTTGGGTTGTAGTAGACCGTCTGACGAAGTCTGCGCACTTCTACCTACCGAACTACTTTCAACTCTAGCCAGTTGGCCGCTCTATACATCAAGGAAGTAGTGAGGTTGCACGGAGTGCCCGTCAGTATGTGTCGGATCGGGATCCAGATTCACGTCAAGATTTTGGAAAAGTTTCCAAGAGGCTATGGTTCCCGACTTGATTTCAGCACCGCTTTTCATCCACAGACGATGGGCAAACCGAGAGAGTGAACCAAGTCATTGAAGACATGCTTCGAGGCTTGTATGTTGGATTTCAGAGGCAGTTGGGAAGAACACTTGCCTTTGGTTGAATTTGCCTATAATAACAGCTATCAGGCAAGTATCCAAATGGCACCATTTGAGGCCTTGTATGGGCGAAGTTGTAGGTCTCCTCTCTATTGGATGAGGTAGGAGAAAGGAAAGTACTTGGTCCGGAGTTGATTGAGCAAACTGCAAACACAGTTAAGATCATTCGGGATCGATTGAAAGCCGCTCAAGATCGCCAGAAAAGTTATGCGGACACGCGCCGTAGGGACTTGGAATTTCAAGTAGGGGATCAAGTTTTTGTGAAAGTATCTCCTAGCAAGGGATCATGAGATTTGGAAAGCGAGGCAAGCTCAGTCCTCGGTATGTTGGGCCTTTTGAGATTATCACACGAGTGGTGAGGTTGGCTTACAGGGTAGCTCTCCCACCTCACATGGCCGTAGTTCACAACGTCTTCCATGTGTCTATGCTTCGGAAGTACATTGCGGATCCTTCGCATTGTCATAGCTTGGAACCGTTGGAGATTCGAGAGGACCTCACCTTGATTGAAAAGCCAGTTCTAAGATTTGGGATAGAAGGGATCAGGTGCTTCGCACAAAGACAATCCCCTTGGTCTTCTTGTGCACTGCAGCACCATGCTCGGGCAGAAGCTACATGGGGAGCGTGAAGGCCACGAATCCAGAGCAAAGTACCCAGAATTAGACTGAATGAGTTTTTGGCATAAGTTTGTATATGACGGGTAAATTTTCGGGTTGGTCTGTATGCAAGTATGTCTAATTCGAGGATGAAATTTTGTAAGGAGGGGAGGATGTAGAGCCCCTGACCTTTCACCGTTAATGCATGACACTTCCCGTTGTCATTTTGCCTTTAAAGAGGTGTAATAATAAATAAGAAAGAAATTGGAAATTTCGAAATGGTTAGAAATGTTTCCCTTTTCGAAGTACGACACCCAACCCAAGTTGAATCGTCAAAATCGGACGAACGAGTCAAAAGATATGGCCAAAACAGTCTGGACCTGTAGGAATCGTAGCTCGGTAGCGCTAAGGACGTAGCTCGAAGGCGCTAAGGACGTACTCTGATAACGTATTCGTTGTGCATCCGCGCGCAGCAGATACACGTATCCTTGTGCAACAGACAACGTACGTTGTACAGCAGACACGTGTACGTTGTATAGCACAACGGCACGTTGTACATAAAACAACGGACTACGAGATCTGCACTAGCACGACACACGTGACAACGGGTTCGGCACCCTTCACACGGCAACGTGTTTGGTACTATTCACAGCACAACGTGTTCAGCACTATTCACGGCACAACAGTTGGCGCTCTTCACACCACAACGATCAGCACTATTCACAGCACAACGAGTCGCACTATTCACAGCACAACGAGTTGGCACTATTCACAGCACAACGTGTGTGGCACTGTTCACAGCACAACGTGTTGGCACTGTTCACAGCACCGTGTTTTTACAGAATTTCAGTAAGGGTATTAGGTCTTTGGTCGGTTCACTCTTACCTTAAGAGTTTGCCCGAGCCTTTAGGGCATCATTCAACACTTAGAGAGTTTGAGAGAATAGAGAAAGGGGAGAAGGCGATTCCAACCTAGGGTTTCCATTTTGGAGAGAAATCAAAGGGTTTTGAAACCCTAGATCACCTCAAGTCCGTTTCCTTCAAGATGTCGGTGGCACAATACGAGGCCAGTTCTCGGAGTATCACGCTTCACGACTCACATGGTTGCCACCGAGGCAATGAAGGCAAAAATATTTGAGCAAGGGCTCAAAGATGTTATCATGGAGAAGGTTTTCGGTTTTCAGACATGCTACCTACCCTGAGGTAGTAGACAAGGCCTTGTTGGTCGAGGCCAATTCAGAGACAGTGTCCAAGAAGAGGGAGTTGGCGAGAGGCCAAGCTAGTAGTTCAGCACCTCCAGAGAGGCGGGCTCGTACCGGCCCTTATCAGTATGCGTAGCCAACACCACCGATGAGGCCATCTTATGCGCCCCCAGCTCCACGGCAGTATGTGCCTCAGGCACCACGACCTCAGGCTCTTCCAGCCCCACGGCCTGTTGCACCTCAGACGATGAGGTATGCTCCACCTCCGGCCCCTCCGACCTATACACACGAGGTCTGCACTTCGTGCGGCCGAAGGCACCCGTCAGGAGATTACCGAAGGGCATCGGGTGGATGCTTTCATTGTGGTCGCCAGGGCCATATGATCAGGGATTGCCCCAGTCGGCATTTACCAGGCCAGTCTCAGGGGATTAGGCCCCCAGCACACCCAGCAGGATCATATCAGGCGTCATCTCAGACTACCCGGTCTACACCTCAGTCTCGCTAGGCAAACCAGGGGTGAGTTTTTGCCTTGACAGAGGGTGATGCACTTGCATCTGACGATGTGGTGCAAGGTACGTGTTTGGAGTTATTTTCTTTATTCGTGATTGTTATGTTATGTTTATTCCTTGTGTACATACTTGGTATGCTATATGTATATATATATACCTATGTGTATACACTGTTGATGCTTGAATTGACGTAACTAGCTAAAATTTCAGGAACCCTACTAGTCAATGAGTGTTTGGCTCGAGTATTGATTGATACCAGGTCTACTCATTCATTTGTCTCGCCGAGTTTTTCAGAAGGCTTTTCTATAGAGCCAAGTCAGCTAGAACCGGAGTTAGCCATTTCGACTCCTCTCGGCAAAACAGTATTGGCATATAAAGTGTATAGAAATAGCGTGGTCCAAGTTGGAAGCCACGAGTTGGCGGTTGATCTCATCGTCCTTGGATTCCAAGACTTTGATGTTATATTGGTAATGGATTGGTTAGCAGCACATCACGGGCATGTAGCTTGCTTTGAGAAAATGGTACTCTTCAAGCCGGTAGAAGGAAAACCATTTCACTTTCGAGGGTTGAGAAGTAGAGACATTGCCCGCTTTGCGGCGTTGAGCTTAGCTAACCCTGAAGCAAAGGACTCATCGACTATTCCGGTTGTGAGTGAAATCCTGGATGTGTTTCCCGGGGAATTGCCGGGATTGCCTCCAGATAGGGAGATTGAGTTTGTGATCGAGCTTGCACCAGGCACAGCTCCTGTTTTCAAGGCTCCATATAGAATGGCCCCTATCGAACTCAAGGAGTTGAAGACTCAGTTGCAGGAATTGCAAGGCCTTGGTTTCATTCGACCAAGTGTCTCACCGTGGGGTGCCCCGGTGTTGTTTGTTAAGAAGAAAGAGGGCTCGATGCGGATGTGTGTCGATTACAGGCAATTGAACAAAGTCACTATAAAGAATAGGTATCCCTTGCCTAGGATTGATGACTTGTTCGATCAGTTGAAGGGAGCGAGATTTTTCTCGAAGATAGACCTTCGATCGGGTTATCACCAGTTGAAGATTAAGGTGGAAGATGTTCCCAAAACTGCTTTCAGGACTCGGTATGGACACTATGAGTTCTTGGTGATGCCTTTTGGACTCACGAACGCGCCGGCAGCCTTTATGAATTTGATGAACCGGGTGTTCCGGCCATATCTTGATAGGTGCGTGATTGTATTTGTTGATGACATTTTGGTCTATTCCCAGACGCGGGAAGATCAGACACGCGACCTATGCCTTGCTTTGGAAATGCTAAGAGAGCACAAACTATACGCCAAACTTAGCAAGTGTGAGTTTTGGTTGGAAGAGGTGGCATTCCTAGGCCACGTTGTTTCTGCAGAAGGTATCTCGGTAGATCCGAAGAAGATCGAAGCAGTTATGAGTTGGGCGAGGCCCAAGAGTGTTACGGAGATACGCAGCTTCCTTGGGTTGGCAGGCTACTACAGGAGATTTGTAGAGGGTTTCTCTAGCCTTACAGCACCACTTACTTACCTGACAAGGAAGAATGCGAAGTTTGTATGGAGTGATAAGTGCGAGATCAGTTTCACGGAACTGAAGAAGAGGCTTACTACAGCCCCTGTCCTTACTGTACCATCCGGACCTTATGGGTATGAGGTGTATAGTGATGCCTCACACGTTGGACTTGGGTGTGTACTCATGCAGCACAAGAAAGTCATTGCCTATGCATCAAGGCAGTTGAAGGAGCATGAGAAGAATTATCCCACGCACGACTTGGAGCTTGCGGCGGTCGTGTTTGCACTTAAGATTTGGCGTCATTACCTTTATGGGGTGGAGTTCTATGTGTTCACTGATCACAAGAGTCTCAAGTATCTCTTTTCCCAAAAGGAGCTGAATCTAAGGCAACGGCGTTGGATGGAATTTTTGAAAGACTATGATTGTACCATTCAATACCACCCGGGTAAAGCAAATGTAGTGGCCGATGCTTTGAGTAGAAGACCTCAAGGATTGTTAGCACACATGTTGGTTCAAGAATGGAAGCTACTAGAAGACTTGGCAAATCTGGACATTAGTGTGAATGACTCTGTCCGTAGTCCCATCTTGGCAAATGTCACGGTTTGGCCATACGTTATAGATTTGATCCAAGAATACCAAGCCACGGATGCTGAATTGTTGGCTTATTGGGACAAGGAAGTTGCTAAGGGTAGTGAGGACTTCTCTCTCACTAGTCGGGGTGCTACCACATTCAAGGGAAGACTGTGCGTCCCAGCCAATGCAGATCTTCGAAGAAAGATTTTGGATGAAGCACACCGTTCGAAGTACACAGTGCATCCAGGGGGTACAAAGATGTACCGGAACCTCAAGGGTCACTTTTGGTGGCGGAATATGAAGAAGGATGTTGTAGAATATGTGGCACGGTGCTTAGTGTGCCAACAGGTGAAAGCAGAACACATGTGACCCGCCGGTCTATTGCATTCTCTTCCTATTCTCGAGTGGAAATGGGAGAACATATCCATGGATTTCATAGTTGGCTTGCCAAAGACGGCAAGGGGCTCAGATGCAATTTGGGTTGTAGTAGACCGTCTGATGAAGTCTGCGCACTTCTTACCTTACCGAACTACTTTCAACTCTAGCCAATTGGCCGCTCTATACATCAAGGAAGTAGTGAGGTTGCACGGAGTGCCCGCCAGTATCGTGTCGGATCGGGATCCAAGATTCACGTCAAGATTTTGGAAAAGTTTCCAAGAGGCTATGGGTTCCCGACTTGATTTCAGCACCGCTTTTCATCCACAGACGGATGGACAAACCGAGAGAGTGAACCAAGTCATTGAAGACATGCTTCGGGCTTGTATGTTGGATTTCAGAGGCAGTTGGGAAGAACACTTGCCTTTGGTTGAATTTGCCTAATATAACAGCTATCAGACAAGTATCCAAATGGCACCATTTGAGGCCTTGTATGGGTGAAGTAGTAGGTCTCCTCTCTATTGGGATGAGGTAGGAGAAAGGAAAGTACTTGGTCCGGAGTTGATTGAGCAAACTGCAAACACAGTTAAGATCATTCGGGATCGATTGAAAGCCGGTCAAGATCGCCAGAAAAGTTATGCGGACACACGCCGTAGGGACTTGGAATTTCAAGTAGGGGATCAAGTTTTTGTGAAAGTATCTCCTAGCAAGGGGATCATGAGATTTGGCAAGCGAGGCAAACTCAGTCCTCGGTATGTTGGGCCTTTTGAGATTATCACACGAGTTGGTGAGGTTGCTTACAGGGTAGCTCTCCCACCTCACATGGCCGTAGTTCACAACGTCTTCCATGTGTCTATGCTTCGGAAGTACATTGCGGATCCTTCGCATGTCATAGGCTTGGAACCGTTGGAGATTCGAGAGGACCTCACCTTGATTGAAAAGCCAGTTCAGATTTTGGATAGAAGGGATCAGGTGCTTCGCAACAAGACAATCCCCTTGGTTCTTGTGCAATGGCAGCACCATGCTCGGGCAGAAGCTACATGGGAGCGTGAAGCCGAAGTCAGAGCAAAGTACCCAGAATTAACTGAATGAGTTTTTGGCATAAGTTTGTATATGACTGGTAATTTTCGTTGGTCTGTAATGCAAGTAGTGTCTAAATTTCGAGGATGAAATTTTTGTAAGGAGGGGAGGATGTAGAGCCCCTGACCTTTTCACAGTTAATGCATGACACTTCCGTTGTCATTTTGCCTTTAAAGAGGTGTAATTAATAAATAAGAAAGAAATTGGAAATTTCGAAATGTTAGAAATGTTCCTTTTCGAAGTACGAACCCAACCCAAGTTGAATCGTCAAAATCGGACGAACGAGTCAAAAGATATGGCCAAAACAGTCTGGACCTGTAGGAAATCATAGCTCGGCTAGGCGCTAAGGACGTAGCTCGGAAGGCGCTAAGGGCGTACTCTGATAACGTATTCGTTGTGCATCCGTCGCGCAGCAGATAACGTATCCGTTGTGCAACAGACAACGGTACGTTGTACAGCAGACAACGTGTACGTTGTATAGCACAACGGGCACGTTGTACATAAAACAACGGACTACGAGATCTGCACTATGCACGACACAACGTGACAACGGGTTCGGCACCCTTCACAACGGACAACGTGTTTGGTACTATTCATAGCACAACGTGTTCAGCACTATTCACGGCACAACGAGTTGGCGCTCTTCACACCACAACGAGTCAGCACTATTCACAGCACAACGAGTCAGCACTATTCACAGCACAACGAGTTGGCACTATTCACAGCACAACGTGTGTGGCACTGTTCACAGCACAACGTGTTGGCACTGTTCACAGCACTCGTGTTTTTACAGAAATTTCAGTAAGGGTATTAGGGTCTTTTGGTCGGTTCACTCTTACCTTAAGAGTCTTGCCCGAGCCTTTAGGGCATCATTCAACACTTAGAGAGTTTGAGAGAATAGGAGAAAGGGGAGAAGGCGATTCCAACCTAGGGTTTCCATTTTGGAGAGAAATCAAAGGGTTTTGAAACCCTAGATCAACCTCAAGTCCGTTTCCTTCAAGATTTCGGTTCAAGCATTCGTGGAGCTCGCGATCCAAGCTAGGGCAGCACCTCACGGTCGTTTTGGAAAGGGGATTTCTTCCTCACTTGATCATGGTTGGTACTTCTTACTACCCTCCTAGTTATAGTTCCTCCTTTCCCTCTATTGCTTTTGATTTTCTTTCATTTACACTTGTGCTATGAGATGGATGGTTGTGAATGGTGAATGGAGATGGAATGGGCGAATGGATGCCGTGTGGATGATGTGATGAATGAATGGGAAAGGGCATTGTACTAATAATGAACATACAAGTGTGATGTCAGCATAACCCACCTAGAAAAGCATGATTTAGGTTTAAATGAATAATGAATAATGAACACACCATGTTTGATGAAATGCCAAGGTGAATACAGTGAGTTGGAAATTGGGAAATGCTTGCCTAATAAATTATGAATATTGCTAGGGCCTATGATAGTGTGTTTTCTTGCTTTCCCTAAATGATGTGAATATTACATTGCTCAATCATTGATGTTATATGTGTTGTGAAATTTCCCAAATGTCATATTTAAATTTAAATGCAAGTATGTACACGGTTCCCACGAGCACGGCATGCATGACATGACTTATCGAGGTTTTCAAGAACATGGTTAGAGGTGGGACATATCCTACGATATGTTTTACCTCGCTTTTCACAAGAAGACAAGAACCAACATTACACGAGGGGTCTCCCCTCACTCACAAGTGCATATCATGAAGAAGGGCCTCCCTTCCCTCGCAAGTACATACATATCCAGAAGAAGGGTCTCCCTTCCCTCGCAAGTGCATTGCATAAAGAAGGGTCTCCCTTCCCTCTCAAGGTATCTCACAAGCGCATCTCACAAGTACATCTTGCAAGAGTATCTCACAAGTTACATGATCACAAGCAAGCACGCATGACATGCATGACATGACACGACATACAAGAATCAAGCAAGATAGACAAGACAAGCTTTCAAGTACGAAAAGAGATTTCAAGCCAAGTCAAGTGCACTATGTTTTCAAGAGGTTTTACCGGTTTTCTACGAAATACAAGCATGATTATAAATTGCTTTACTTCCTTGTATGATATGAATTTTTTCCGTCTACCATATACGAATTGCTCCTGATTTATGTATTGCCATTTTATGCTATAATTGTTGGTTAGTATTTAGTACCCGCTGAGTATTCCATGCTCAGCCGAACTTCTTATGTCGGCAGGTTCTGAGGGAGTTGCTGCTCCATTTGATGTTTGTGCTCCTAGTCCATGGGTGGAAGAGGAGTACGTCGAGGAACCTCCAGTAGAGGGTTACCATTAGGTGGTTGTAGGTTCTGAGTAAATAGCTGTGGGTGAGATGAGAGATAGACATTCATGTATTTTGGCGGGTCTGTCCGCAGTTTCTTTTGGTTACTTTTTGTATAAACTTGGATTTCCATGTGTATATACTTAGAGGTTTGTTAGACTTCCGCTGTGCTTTATGGTTATGTTTCCGCTATATTGTCCTCTATTGTATATGCTCTGTGGGTTTTTTGCAGGTTGGTTTGTCAAGCAAGTCATGTAAGCCATGATTAGTCGTCCAAAGTTCACTCTAACTCCTAGGGTGGGTTTTGGGTCACGACAATATATCTACTTTTCAACCCGCAAAAGTGAAATGGTTTTCCTTCTACTGGCTTGAAGAGTACCATTTTCTCAAAGCAAGCTACATGCCCATGATGTGCTGCTAACCAATCCATTCCCAATATAACATCAAAGTCTTAGAATCCAAGGACGATGAGATCAACCGCCAACTCGTGGCTTCCAACTTGGACCACACTATTTCTATACACTTTATCTGCTAATACTGTTTTGCCGAGAGGAGTCGAAATGGCTAACTCCGGTTCTAGCTGACTTGGCTCTACAGAAAAGCCTTCTGAAAAACTCGGCGAGACAAATGAATGAGTTGACCCGGTATCAATCAACACTCGAGCCAAATACTAATTGACTAGTAGGGTTCCTGAAATTTTAACTTGCGAAGTTAATCCATCCATCAACAATGTATACATGTAGGTATATATACATATATTTTAGTGTTCTGGCGTACCTAGGACCGTACTTGGTTAAAGCAACCATTTTAGACTAAGACTAAAGTTTAGTCTTAAACTTGGAACCAGACTCGTTCTCGACTCACTTCCTTCCTAACTTGTTTCCTAACATATGCTCTTGTCAAGCCGTGGTATAAGATTCTAAGTGACCCTAGAGACCTAAAGCCTAAGCTCTGATACCACTTCTGTCGCGACCCAAAACCCACCCTACGTGTTAGAGTGAACTTTGGACGACTAATCATGGCTTACATGACTTGCTTGACAAACCAACCTGCAAAAACCCACAGAGCATATACAATAGAGGATGACAGCGGAAACATAACTATAAAACACAGCGGAAGTCTAACAACCTCTAAGTATATACACATGGTCCAAGTTTAATACAAAGAAATCAAAACAAAGAAAGTGCGGACATGCCCGCCAAAATACATGGATATAATCACTCATGCTCACCCATAGCCAATCCACTCAGAATCTAACACCACCTATTGATAACCCTCTACGGGAGGTTCCTCCAAAGGCTCCTCGACATACTCCTCTTCCACCCATGGACCAGGAGCACAAACATCAAATGGAGCAGCAGCTCCCTCAGAACCTGTCGACATAAGAAGTACGGCTGAGCATGGAATACTCAGCGGGTACCAAATACTAACCAATAGTCATAGCATAAAAATGGCAATACATAAATCAGGAGCAATTCATATATGTTAGACGGAAACAATTCATATCATACAAGGAAGTAAAGCAATTTATAATCATGCTTGTATTTCGTAGAAAGCCGATAAAACCTCTTGAAAACATCGTGCACTTGACTTGGCTTGAAATATCTTTTCGTACTTGAAAGCTTGTCGTGTTTGTCTTACTTGATCTTGTCGAGCGTGTCGTACGTGTCGTGTCATGCATGTCATGCATGCTTGCTTGTGATCATGTAACTTGTGAGATACACTTGTGAGATATTCTTGTGAGATGCGCTTGAGAGATGCCTTGAGAGGGAAGGGAGACCCTTCTTTATGCAATGCACTTGCAAGGGAAGGGAGACCTTTCTTCATGATATGTATGTACTTGCGAGGGAAGGGAGGCCCTTCTTCATGATATGCACTTGTGAGTGAGGGGAGACCCCTCGTGGAATGTTGGTTCTTGTTTTCTTGTGAAAAGCGAGGTAAAACATATCGTAGGATATGTCCCACCTCTAACCATGTTCTTGAAAACCTCGATAAATCATGTCATGCATGCCGTGCTCGTGGGAACCGTGTACATACTTGCATTTAAATTTAAATATGACATTTGGGTAATTTCACAACACATATAACATCAATGATTGAGCAATGTAATATTCATATCATTTAGGGAAAGCAAGAAAACACACTATCATAGTCCCTAGCAATATTCATAATTTATTAGGCATGCATTTCCTAATTTACAACTCATTTTATTCACCTTGGCATTTCATCAAACATGGTGTGTTCATTATTCATTATTCATTTAAACCTAAATCATGCTTTTCTAGGTGAGTTTACTCACATCATAAAGGTGTGTTTATTATGGATACAATACCCTCCCCATTTTAATCATAACAACACAACCCTTGGCATCCAATCGCCCATTCCATCTCCATTCACCATTCACAACCATCCATCTCATAGCACATGTGTAAATGAAAGAAAATCAAAAGAAATAAAGGGAAAAGAGGAACTATAACTAGGAGGGTAGTAAGAAGTACCGACCTTGAAGAAATGAGGAAGAAATCCCTTCCAAAAACGACCGTGAGGTGCTGCCCTAGCTTGGGGAACGCTCTCCACGAGTGCTTGAGCCGTGATCTTGGAGAAAAACCGGACTTGAAGTGATCTAGGGTCTCAAAACCCCTTTGATTCTTCTCCAAAAGCAAAACCCTAGCTTAGGAAACCCTTTCTCCTCTCTTCTAATCCCCCAAATCCTCTAAGTGTTGAGAATGAGCCCTAAAGGCTCGGGTTAAACTCTTAAGGTAAGAGTGAACCGACCAAAAGACCATAATACCCTTACTGAAATTTCTGTAAAAACACGAGTGCCGAACACGTTGAGCTGTGAATAGTGCCAAACACGTTGTGCTGTGAATAGTGCCGAACACGTTGTGCTGTGAATAGTGCCGAACACGTTGTGTTGTGAATAGTGCTGAACACGTTGTGCTGTGAATTGTACTGAACACGTTGTGCTGTGAATAGTGTCGAGCACGTTGTGCTGTGAATAGTGCTGAACACGTTGTGCTGTGAATAGTGCTGAACACGTTGTGCTGTGAATAGTGCCGAGTACGTTGTGCTGTGAAGGGTGCCGAACCCGTTGTGCTGTGAATAGTGCTGAACACGTTGTGCTGTGAATAGTGCCGAGTACGTTGTGCTGTGAAGGGTGCCGAACCCGTTGTCACATTGTGTTGTGCATAGTGCTGAGCTCATTGTCCGTTGTCTTATGTACAACGTGCCCATCGTGAGCTGTACAACGTACACGTTGTTTGCTATACAACGTACACGTTGTCTGTTGCACGACGTACCCGTTGTCTGTTGCACAACGGATGCACAACGTATACGTTATCAGAGCTAGAGCTACGTTATCAGAGTACGTTGTCTGTGCCTTATCAGAGCACGTTGTCAGAGCACGTTATCAGAGCTACGTCCTTAGTGCCTTCCGAGCTACGTCCTCAAGTGCATAACCGAGCGATCGATTGCCTGCAGGTCCAGACTGTTTTGGCCATATCTTTTGACTCGTTCGTCCGATTTTGACGATTCAACTTGCGTTGGGTTCGTACTTCGAAAAGGAACATTTCTGACGTTTCAGAATTTCTAATTTCTTTCTTACTTATTAATTATACCTCTTTAAAGGCAAAATAGCAACGAAAGTGTCATGCATTAAATGTGAAAAGGTCCGGGGCTCTACAATTAGGCAAGTCTGTTGAGGCAGATAAAGTGTATCTGGGCAGTGTTGTGCAAGTAATGCAGCATGAGTTGCCAGTCGACCTGATCATTCTGGGATTTCAAGATTGGGATTTCGATATTATCCAAGGTATGGATTGGCTCTTAGCTCACCATGGACACGTGGCGTGTTTCGAGGAGGTGGTGAACTTTAAGCCCGCTGGGGTGAAGCCATTTTATTTCAGGGGACTTCAGATTAGAGACATTGCTCATTTTGCAGCTCTCAGTCTCGCGAGTGTAGAAGTACGAGACTCCACATCCATTCCGGTTGTGTGTGAGTATATGGATGTTTTTCCAAAGACCTTACCAGGTTACCTCCTGATCGGGCAATCAAGTTTGCGATTGAGCTTACCCCAGGCAAGACTCTGATTTCTAGGGCTCCGTACAGGATGGCCCCTATTGAGCTTAAGGAGTTAAAGGAGCAATTGAAAGAATTGCAAGGCCTTGGCTTCATTCGGCCTAGTGTCTCACCTTAGGGAGCTCCTGTGCTCTTTGTGAAGAAGAAAGATGGGTCGATGCGGATGTGCATTGACTACAGGCAGCTAAACAAGCTCACTATCAAGAATCGTTATCCATTGTCTCGAATAGATGACTTGTTTGACCAGTTGAAGGGTATAAAGTTTTTCTCAAAGATTAATCTTCGATCGAGGTACCATCAGTTGAAGATCAAGGCAGAAGACATTCCGAAGACGGCATTCGGAACCCGATACGGTCACTACGAGTTTCTGGTTATGTCTTTTGGTCTGACTAACGCGCCAACTGTATTTATGGACCTAATGAACTGGGTGTTTAGATCATCTCTCGATCAGTGTGTAACCGTATTCATAGATGATATCCTTGTGTGCTCATAGACACAGGATGATCACTTAAGAGACCTCCGCCTGGCATTACAGACTCTTCAAGAGTATAACATCTATACTAAGTTGAGCAAGTGCGAGTTCTGGCTAAACAAGGTGTCGTTTCTTGGTCATGTGGTGTCTGCCGAGGGTATCTCAGTCGATCCTGCTAAGATCGAGGCGGTGATGAACTGGGAGAGGCCGAAAAGTGTTGCCAAGATTCGCAGTTTTCTCGGCCTCGTAGGATACTACAGGACGTTTGTGGGAGGATTCTTTAGCTTAGCGGCTCCTCTTACCTACCTCACATGAAAGAATGCTAAGTTCAGTTGGAGTGAGAAGTGTGAGGTAAGCTTCCTGGAGTTGAAGAAGAAGCTTACCACTGCCCCTGTTCTCACTGTTCCGTCTGGGAGCGGTGGCTTCGAAGTCTACAGGGATGCTTCACTTATCGGGCTTGGGTGTGTTCTTATGCAGTATAAGCAGGTGGTTGCCTATGCTTCCCTCCAGTTGAAGGAGCATGAGCAGAACTACCCCACACACGATCTAGAGCTTGCCGTAGTCATCTTTGCCCTGAAGATTTGGCGTCACTACCTCTATGGGGAAGAGTTTGTTGCGTTCACGGATCATAAGAGCTTGAAATATCTCTTCTTCTAGAAGGAGTTGAATATGAGGCAGCGTCAATGGATGGAGTTCATGAAGGACTATGATTGTTTCATTCAGTACCATCCTAATGTGGTAGCCGATGCTCTTAACAGAAAGCCTTACGGGTTTATGGCTCACATGAGGGTCGAAGAGTGGAAGTTATTGAAGGATATGTGTAACCTAGACACTACCCTCAGGCATACTACCTACGGGCCGGTGATGTCAACCATCTTAGTTAGGTCGCATATCTTGGACCTAATCAAGGTGTTACAGAGTTCGGATGCAGAGTTACTTGTACCGAGACAAGTCGGTTAGCAGTGGCAGTCAAGAGTTTGCGTTGAATGGTGATGGTGCTATCACATTCAAAGGCAGGTTGTGTGTTCCCGCCGACGTGGTGTTGAGGAGTGAGATCTTGAACGAGGCTCACCTGTAACGCCCCGAAATACCCCCTAGGAGTTTAGGGATATTTTAGGTGTCACACTACGTACCTATCAAACCATCCTGTAATGCACAAGATAAAATACAGTACTAACAACGATAATCAGAGCGCGGAAGCTAACATATATACGGAAGCGTAAACAAATTTTCATTTCTTCTGATGATCCAAAATAGTATTCCAAGTTAACATAAATACAAGACATGTCTAAGTCTAAGGTGGACAGGCCCACCTATCAAAATATCAAAATACACAAGACCCTCTCATACTCTCCCCTCAACTGTAGTCGAGGTATGGCCACACATCGAGGTCTCGGTCCGCCTGAAACTGTAATGGAATAGCCAGCTCTCTCTCCTCTATATACTCTTCCTCGACCCAAGGCTCCGGGTCGAGGGCTCCCTCAGTACCTGCCGACATGAAAGTACGGCTGAGCATGGAATACTCAGCGAGTACAAGCTACTAGCTAGCCATAACAATAATAACACACGTAATAATCATACCATACAAAATAGTAATAGAAGCATCACGAACTAAACAGTATTTGACATGGTACAATACAATCATTTCAAAGTGTGTGCATGAATGCAAAAACACCGATAAAACCCAAGCTTGAAACCCATGTCCTGTCTCGATATGCCTCGTAGAAATCATGTATGCATGCATGCATGAATGCATGATCATCATCTTGTAACTTGTGAGCCAGAGGCTAGCACCCGAATCTCCCTGGGCTGCCAACCTCCTTGATATGCAATGCACGTGTGAGCCAGAGGTTAGTACCCGAATGTCCCTGGGCTACCAACCTCCTTGATATGCAATGCACTTGTGAGCCAGAGGTTAGTACCCGAATGTCCCTGGGCTACCAACCTCCTTGATATGCAATGCACGTGTGAGCCAGAGGTTAGTACCCGAATGTCCCTGGGCTACCAACCTCCTTGATATGCAATGCACTTGTTGTTTATTATATGCACATGCTCTTGAAATCTCGGTTCATGCTATCATGCGTGCTCATGTGCGAGCCAATAATAACAATCGTGGGAATGCGCTTAACAAAAGAGATATGGCGTTCCAATTCAATTCATAATATTAGCATAGGTAACTTAAGTAATTCACATGACATCGGATCAATTCATCGTCTATAAGAACACATACATAAAACCTATTTCCATTTTCTTCATCTAAGTCGTTTATTCATAGTTTAGGCATTTTGTCAAACACAACACATGCAATGTTTCTTAATAATTCATCTTGTTCTTTTTAGCGCATATTTTCCATCCAAACATCAAGGTAAGTTCATTATTGGTAAAATACCCATCCACCATTTCCATCGCACACATCACACAACATACATCTCGGCATCCAATCGCCACATCCAACATTCCATCCACACCTTTTCCATTATCTTGTTTATATTTAATGGAGGATAACACATTTCATAAAAAAGGAAAACATAATATAAAGAATCACATTTTTATATAGAAAACCTAGATTTTTGCTAGGGAAAGTTAGTAGGGTGTACTAACCTTAGATCAAGGCTTGATCCTTGGTAGAAACCTTGATTAAAGCTCCAACTTGAAATAAGAACACCTTTGCTTGAAGGAGACTTGAGTTGGGGAAGAAACCCCTTTCAAAAAAGTGCTTGGGTTGCTACCCTAGCTTGGAGAACGCTCTTCACGAGTGCTTGAGCCGTGATCTTGGAGAAAAACCGGACTTGAAGTGATCTAGGGTCTCAAAACCCCTTTGATTCTTCTCCAAAAGCAAAACCCTAGCTTAGGAAACCCTTTCTCCTCTCTTCTAATCCCCCAAATCCTCTAAGTGTTGAGAATGAGCCCAAAAGGCTCGGATTAAACTCTTAAGGTAAGAGTGAACCGACCAAAAGACCATAATACCCTTACTAAAATTTCTGCAAAAACACGAGTGCCGAACACGTTGAGCTGTGAATAGTGCCAAACACGTTGTGCTGTACATAGTGCTGAACACGTTGTGCTGTGAATAGTGCTAAACACGTTGTGCTGTGAATAGTGCCAAGCACGTTGTGCTGTGAATAGTGCCGAGCACGTTGTGCTGTGAATAGTGCTGAACACGTTGTGCTGTGAATAGTGCCGAACACGTTGTGCTGTGAATAGTGCCGAGTACGTTGTGCTCTGAAGGGTGCCGAACCCGTTGTCACGTTGTGTTGTGCATAGTGCTGAGCTCGTTGTCCATTGTCTTATGTACAACGTGCCCGTTGTGAGCTGTACAACGTACACGTTGTCTGCTGCACGATGTACCCGTTGTCTGTTGCACAACGGATGCACAACGTATACGTTATCAGAGCTAGAGCTACGTTATCAGAGTACGTTGTCTATGCATTGTCTGTGCCTTATCAGAGCACGTTGTCAGAGCACGTTATCAGAGCTACGTCCTTAGTGCCTTCCGAGCTACGTCCTTAGTGCCTTCCGAGCTACGATTGCCTGCAGGTCCAGACTGTTTTGGCCATATCTTTTGACTCGTTCGTCGGATTTCGACGATTCAACTTGCGTTGGGTTCGTCTTTCGAAAACACACATTTCTGACATTTTGAAATTTCTGATTTCTCTCTTATTTATTAATTAGACTATGAGGAAGGCCAAGTAGCTACGAAAACGGTATTCATTAAGTATAGAAAAATCCGGGGTGCTACATCACCGATCCAAGTACACAGTACATCCGGGAGGTACTAAGATGTACCAGAATCTTAAGAGGCACTACTAGTGGTGAAACATGAGGAGGGAAATCGCATAGTACGTTTCTAGATGTTTGGTGCCAATAGGTAATGGTCGAGCATCAGAGGCCAGCAGGTCATTTACAGTCCCTCCCTGTTCCGGAATGGAAATGGGAGAATATCTCGATAGATTTAATCATTGGCTTACCACAGACGGTGAAGGGCTCCGATGCTACCTGGGTGATAATGGAGAGATTGACGGAGGCTGCACATTTTCTTCCTTACCTGACTACATTCAGTTTAAATCAGTTGGTAGCCTTGTATGTTAAGGAGGTGGTTCGTCTGCACGGGGTGCCGGTTTCCATCATGTCTGATCGAGATCCTAGGTTTACTTCCAGGTTCTGGAAAACTTTTCAGAGCGTTATAGGTTCTCGGTTAGATTTCAGCACTACCTTTCATCCTCAAACCGATGGGCAAACTGAATGGGTGAATCAGGTTGTAGAGGATATGCTATGAGCTTGTAAGTTGGACTTTCAGGGCAGTTGGGAGGAACACTTGTCGTTGGTTGAGTTTGCCTACAACAACAGTTACCAGGCGATCATCCAAATGGAACCTTTCGAAACTTTGTATGGTCAAAGTTGTAGATCTCCTCTATGCTGGGATGAAGTTGGTGAGAGGAAGATACTGGGTCCTGAATTGATCGAGCAGACTGCAGAAATGGTCAAAGTCATCAGGGAACGGTTGAGAACTACTCAGGATAGATAGAAGAGCTATACGGACACTCACCGTAGAGATTTGGAATTCTAAGTTGGGGATCGAGTCTTTGTGAAGATTTCGTCGAGCCGGGGAATCATGAGGTTCGGGAAGAAAGGGAAGCTCAGGCCTAGGTACATGGGGCCATTCGAGATCATCACAAGGGTTAGTGAGGTTGCTTATAGGGTAGCCCTACCACCTCACATGGCAGCAGTCTATAATGTATTTCATATTTCCATGCTCAGGAAATACGTTCTGGATCCGTCCCATGTCATTGCTCTTGATCCCGTGGAGATTCGAGAGGATCTCACTTTGGTTGAGCAACCGGCTCAGATCTTGGATCGTCGAGATCAAGTCTTGCGCACCAAGACTATTCCACTTGTCCTTGTGAAGTGGCAGCAACATTCCAAGGAAGAGGCTACTTGGGAGCATGAGGCCGAAGTAAAGGAAAATTACCCTCACTTGTTTGTATAGTTTCCTTCATTGGATTTTGTGTATTTTGTTGTGTTATGCTTTTGGTATCGTTCCAATTTCGGGGATGAAATTCTTGTAAGGGGGGGAGGATGTAGAACCCCGAATTTTCTTTTCACTAAGTAGTGAATAGGGTTCAAGTGGAGTCGTGTACACTAGTGGGTTTATGCTAATATATACATGTTTGGATCTATGGCGTGCATGTGTTGATGGGTATATATAGCCTAAAGGAGTGTGTTTTGAGTGTATAAGGTGTTAGAATTGGATTAGAGAAGGTCCAAGTAATGGGGAAAAGGTTTTGCAGTAAAACAGGGGAGCACCGATAGCTCGGTGATAACACCAATCGATCGATCATCTACCGATCGCTCGGTAGCTGTCGACTGGTCAAAGATTTTGTATGGGAAAAAATTCCAGAGAGGTGTTTTCCAACCGATCACTCGGTTGAAACCACCAATCGCTCTGTATAGCACCGATCGCTCGATCCTCACCACCGATCAATCGGCTATACGCAAATTTTCTTCATTAAGGTTTTTTAAGTCTTTAACCATCACCCCTTTGCCTATAAAAAACCCAGCTCGTGCCTTAGGGTTTCAGAAACCCTTAAGGCATAATTTTGAGGAGAGTTTGAGAGGAGAAGAAGGAGAAAAGCTAGGGTTTGTTCAAAGCTTGAAGAGGAGATCAAATCTTCCCTTCTTTGGTGTTTTTCAACAAGGAACTTGAAGTTCTCACTTGTTCCAAGCTTTTGGAATCGAATTCCTTGATTTCACCAAGGTAGATACATTCTACTACCCAAATTGTGATAATACTAGTTCACCATATATTGTTCTCCTCATTCTATGCTAGGAATCTTAGATTGATGTAATAGGTGATGTTGATTTTATACTTGGATGTAAACTACCATTATTAAGCACTTCATGTGTTTGGTTTAATGCCTCTAAGGGCTTTTGTGTTTAAATAGTCTATTATCCTCATATGATTCGTGTGTCTCGCATGAACCGGGTTTTTTATGGATTTCTCAAAGCTATACGAAGATTTTTTTTGAATAAGTGACTCATATGATGATTTTAAGAAACTCCATGATATTGTCTAAGATCAGTTCACGAGCTCCAAGGATCATATTAAACTCACAAGAACTCTATGATAAGGTCTAAGATCGATGTACAAGCTCTAAGGATCACAAATGTAAATGTTCTAAGATCTCTATGGTTTTGCTCTACGGTATTTGCTCTAAGGCTCTATGGATCATAAATGACTCTAAGGAACTCTATGAACTTAACATGACTCAAAGGAACTCACAAGGCTATGATTATCGTAAGACTCACACGGTTTTGGTTTTTGGTATTCATCATACATACTATTTCACGATTTCTACGCCTCGATATGCTTTAAGGGTTTCAGTCTCCATGTTTTGCATGCTCACATGATATTTTTGCTTGTTGTTAGTGGTATGTATATGCTGAGTATTCCACGATCAGCCGATATTTGTTATCATCGGCAAGTGCTCAGGTTCCTTTCGACTTGTGTGGTTCGGAGCCTTGTGTTGAAGAAGAATACTAGAACCCAGAGCCTTCTATGGACCACTACCAGGATGATGGATCGCATGATAGGCAGCCTGAATTTGACTTCTATTGACTATGCTAGGAGAGATGATATTTTGTTTATGTTGAGAGTGGGACTTTTCCACTCCATCTTTTGGATATACATATATATTTTGTTGGTTTAGACTTAAACTAATCGATAGGAGTATTTGTTTTTAAATCGTTTCCGCTATTTATGATTGTGTACTCTGACAGGTTGTTACATGTGCCTTATGTGTCATACGGGATGGTATGGCACAGCAGTCACGAGCTAAAGTATCCCTAACTCCTAGTGGGTATTTTGGATCGTGACACCCTCTTAACTATCTTGGTAATAACTTAAGTTTTCCCATGAAAATATGATTTTGCTTGGATCTTATATATTCCATTCTTTGATCTAAACCAATGTTCCTTAAAAATGCATAAGATAAACTAAGTGGCAATGATGTGTGGGATGTGTTGATAGATGAAGCAATAGGATGCCATGTGGGTGTGATGGATGTTGTGTGATGGAAATGATGGAAGGGCATTGTATTCATAATGAACACACTCTATGTGAATGATGGAATGTTGGAATGTAAACATGAATAAATGACTATACGAATGTTGAGCAGCATGTGTTTGATGAAATGTTTGAATGAGAAAATATGAAATAAATGAATATAAGAGCTTGAACATCACATGTTTGATAGAATGCATGAATGGGTTGGAAACCTAAGGTTAGGGAAACATGTATAAAGGGTTAAAGAAATATTGCATGTAAGGTGTTTGATGTGATGCATGTGTGAAATGTGAAACCGAAGCTAGGAGATACAAACTAGGGATCTTTCCCCCAAAATTTAGTAATTTTAATAACATGCCTTATGAGTTTCCCCAATGTTTCATGTGCCTATAAATGTTGAAATGCTACGTGTTATTCCTTGAATTGTCATATCACCATGATGTTCACGATTTGTCACGCACGACACGCATGCATTAATCGAGGTTTTCTAAAGTATATGCATATATGAACACAATCAAGAACATGGAATGTGATTTATGATACGGATGACAAAGCCGGACATCGGGTCGGTCAAGGGTAGGGCGTATCCCTTGGATATGTCACACCTGGCTCACAAGAAAACATGACAAGTATGATAAAGCTGGACATCGAGCAGGCCAAGGGTAGGGCATATCACAAGATATGTCATACTTGGCTCACAAGGAAACAAGACAAATTGATAAAGCCGAACAGAGGGCCGGTCAAGGATGTTGGTGTGCCTTTTCTATTTCGCTGAAGGATACTTATGTATCCGGCTCACAAGTCGTTTTCTATTCATGTTTCGCTGAAAGATACTTACGTATCCGGCTCACAAGTCACTATAACGGCACTAACATCTGGCTCACATGATAAGCATGACAAAGCAAGTCAAGACAAGCATGACAAGTGTGATTCCAAACAAGACAAGACATGTGTGATTCCCATGATACAAGAAAAAGACAAGAACAAGTTTTAAGAACGATAAACAAGTTTTGAAAATCATGAAAAGCTATTTTCAAGAACAAGTCAGGATTTCCAAATGTGGGTTTTATCGGAGTTTTGCATTATTCCATGCATGTCATGATCATAGTATTGCTTTCATTGTTGCTATTGTATTGTCCCAATTATCGATGTTGTATTGCTTCAATTATTGTTGTTATCAATTGTAGTTCGTTATTGTTATTGTTAGTTAATTAGTAGCTTGTACTCGCTGAGTATTCCATACTCAACCGTACCTTTCATGTCGGCAGGTCTAGTGGATACCTTCGACCCTAAGCCTTGGGTTAAGGAAGAATACGTTGAGGAAAGGAGCCGCTTATCCTTATGCAGTCACAAGAGAATAGAGATCTATATGTGTGGCCGTATCTAGACTACTGTTAGTAGGGGTTATGGAGTCAGAAAGAGAGAGACCTTACCTATTGTATTTTGATGGTGAGCATGTCCACCCAAACTTATGATGTTTTGTATTTAACTTGGAATACATATTATGTATGAAAAGAAAGAGTTGGTTTACACTTCCGCACTATTTAAGCTTCCGCACTTTGTTATATGTTTCCATTTTAGGATGTTTTACCTTGTTCATCACAGGATGGTTTGACAGGTTAAGTATAGTCATGACTAAAGTATCCCTTAACTCCTAGGGGGTATTTTGGGGCGTTACATCGCTTGAATTTCAGTATGGTCTTTCATTCACAGACAAATGGGAAAACTGAAAGGATGAATCAAATTATAGAGGATATGATACAGGCCTGTGTGTTAGAATTTCGAGGTAGTTGGGATGAACACTTGTCTTTGGTTGAGTTCGCCTACAACAACAGCTACCAAGCTAGCATTCAGATGGTACCATTTGAGGCACTTTATGGTAGGAGATGTCGTTCACCTCTATGTTGAGATAAAGTAGGTGAAAGTAAATTTTTGGGCCCTGAAGTCATTGAACAAACAGCAAACATGGTTCAAGTGATCAGGGAGAGGTTGAAGACTGGTTAGAGTAGGCAGAAAAGTTATGCTAATACCCACCGAAGAGACTTAGAATTTCAAGTTGGGGATTAGGTATTCATCAAGATTTCTCCAACAAAAGGAGTGATGATATTTGGCAAGAGATGGAAACTAAGTCCAACATATGTGGCCCCTTCGAGATCATAATTAGAGTTATGGAAGTTACGTACAGGGCTACCTTACCTCCTTATATGGTGGTTGTCTATAAATTATTCCATATTTCCATGTTAATGAAGTACATTCTGGATCTATCTCATATTATTGGTCTTGAACCGTTGGAGATTTCTGAAGATTTGAGTCTAGTTGAGCAACCGCCTCAAATTTTGGATCGAAAGGAACAAGTCCTTCGCACGAAGACAATTCGCTTAGTTCTACTACATTGGCAACATCATTACGTAGAGTATGCCATATGGGAAAGCGAAGATGACGAAGTTCAAGAAAAGTATCACCACCTATTTATATGACCTTGTAATTTTGATGACGAAATTCTAATAAGAAGAGGAGGATGTAGAGACCCAAAACTTTTATGTCTTGATATTCATGCAAATTAAATGATAATCTTGGTGTTTGTGTCAAATTATAGCATTTAAATATTTTCTATGATAAAAACCATGTTATGAGCAATTGTCCAAGGGTTTAAATCAAGAAAACCAACTAAATAGGCAAAAACATAGTCCATGGGTCGACCTCCCTCCCCACGGGTCGACCAATGCTTTAGGCACTAAAGAAAAATTTGTATGGGAAAAATGGCAAAGAAGGGAAAGTCCACCAATCGACTGTCCACCAAGACAGGTCGACTGTTAGACCACCGGTCGACTGCCCCTCACCACCGGTTGACCGTCCGATGGGATTTTTGCCTAGAAACTTCCTGATTTGACTAGGACTCCAAAAATTAGAAAGTGTTAAGGTTCTAGGGTCTATAAATAAGACCATTACTCATGGGTCTTAAGGTTTCAACATTCTAAGATTTTTAGAAATCCTAGACAGAGTCTAACTTAGGGTTTTAAAAAGGGATTTGCTTAGAGAAGAAGAAAAACCTAGAGATTAAGATCCAAGAGCATTCGCAAGCGATAAATCGTAAGGAAGCTATTGTGAAAGGTTCAATATATTGTCTTATTAATGATTACTCTATAATATTGACAAGTATTTATTAAGATGTGATTAAGCATGTGTTAAAATTGATAAGCATTTATCACTACATTAGAATATTTCAATTTGAATTAACTTTTACAATTTGTGTTTATTTAAACTACTTTTCTATCAGGATTTTATTTTTTTATGAATAGTGGTGAACAGAAAATTGAGACACTTTACCCCCCAAAAAGAAAAGAGCATTCAAAGATGTGAAGAATGCTTGCGTCAACCAGTAATTGTCCCATTAAGTAGTGTGAAATTTTTTGTCAGTAAAGCTATTTTTAAAGAGAAAAGTATCTTCAAGAGATGGTCGTTTCTCTTCTTCTCTATCAACTACAGTTCGTGTGTAGTTGTGAGTTCAGATCACCCAAATTGGAATTCTGCTCCGTGATCTTGTTTCACATACTCGGATATTCGAGTGTGAACCTATTTTGGTCCCTTAATTTTACAGAAGGTGGTGATTTCAGTAGCCTGATTTCCCTATATGCTCTGTTTGTTTCGTAGTAAAATAGAGGAAAACAAATGAATTTCACGGAAAATATGTCAATTGTGCTAAAGAAAGTATACTTGAAAAATGACATTTTCCATAGAATTCATTTGTTTTCCCGTATTTTACCTCAAAAAAAATGGAGCAATAATAACAATTTCTATGATGGTAGTAGCTTATCCTCACTTGAGAAGAGACCATCTTTCATAGGACTCAAGCACCTTATTGAGTTATTTACTTATTTACATAATCCATTATTTCATAATTGCTTATAATCAATTGAACAAAAAGCTGTTATTATGTCAAAAGCCAGGTATAAGTGATTAAGTTGTTATAATCAACCAAATGACCCCTTATTGAATTTCTTTCATAATCAATTATTACAACGTAACAAAGCCAAAAGCCTATAAGAAGTGTCCCCAACAAAGTATCAAAACATAACGATGGGACAAGGTCTAAAGGCCCCATCATATGTCCTACACTACAATACATAGCAACTTACAATAAGCTGAAATATCATGAAAAGGTGATTCCACAAATACTATGTGAGGTTTATACACCTGCCTACATGTGCAAGTGGCAGTGTATATCCCCCCTACATTGGTTTTATCAGGTTCCACTCCCTTATGATGTGGAGGTTAGGGTTTGGCCCAACTTTTAATGCTAAGTGTAGCACCCTGGACTTTTCTATACTTAATGAATACCGTTTTCGTAGCTAATTGGTCTTCCTCGTAGTCTAATTAATAATTAAGGGAGAAATCAGAAATTCTGAAATGTCAAAAATGTTCATTTTCGAAAGACGAACCCAACGCAAGTTGAATCGTCGAAATCGGACGAGTGAGTCAAAAGATATGGTCAAAACAGTCCAGACCTGCAGAGCACCGATCGCTCGGTCCAGTCAGCGATCGATCGGTCCAAAACCGATCGATCGGTATCTATCGCACGGTCAAAAATTTTGTTTGGAGGGGAGAATGTAGCACCCCGGACTTTTCTATACTTAATGAATACCGTTTTCGTAGCTAATTGGTCTTCCTCGTAGTCTAATTAATAATTAAGGGAGAAATCAGAAATTCTGAAACGTCAGAAATGTTCATTTTCGAAAGACAAACCCAACGCAAGTTGAATCGTCAAAATCGGACGAGTGAGTCAAAAGATATGGTCAAAACAGTCCAGACCTGCAGAGCACCGATCGCTCGGTCCAGTCAGCGATCGATCGGTCCAAAACCGATCGATCGGTATCTATCGCACGGTCAAAAATTTTGTTTGGGGAAATTTTCTAGAGAGCATATTTTTGACTGGTCGCTCGGTCAGAACACCGATCGCTCGGTCTTCGCGTTTTTGCAGAAATTTTAGTAAGGGCTTTTTCGTCTTTTGGGCGTTAAACCCTTACCCATAAGGGCTTGCTCGACCCTTTGAGCCCTCATTCACTATACTTAGGGATATTTGAGAGAGAGGGAGAAGAAACTAGGGTTCCAAAGCCCCATTTCCATTTGAGAGTAAGATCAAGGGTTTAAGCACCCAAGAGCATCCCTAAAAGCTTGGATTTCGAAAATCCAACCTCAAGCTCGTGTGGGAATCCTTCTCCAAGGTAGAGCAGCGTTTTCCACAGCAACTTCAAGGATTTCTTGCCCCCACCAAGCCTTCTTCAAGCAAAGATCTTTCTTCTTGCAAGTTGGAGCTTCAATCAAGGTTTCTACCAAGGATCAAGCCTTGATTCAAGGTTAGTACACCCTACTAACCTTTCCCTAACAATAACCTAGGTTTTCTATTATAAATGGTGATTCTTTATATTATGCTTTCCTTCTCTATTCATTGTATTAACTCAACAAATATAAACAAGATAAGGGAAATTGAATGAATGTGTGGATGGGAGATTGGATGTGGCGATTGGATGCCAAATGTGTGATGTATGATATGTGTGGGTTGTGAGTTGGAAACGGAGGATGGGCATTTTACAAATAACAAACTTACCATTGTGTGATTGGATGGAAAATATGCAATTAAAATAAGGAGATGAACTACTAAGGAACGATGTATGTGATGTGTTTGACGAAATGCCTAAACTATGAAATAATGATTTAAATGAAGAAATGGAAAGGGGCCTTATGCATGTATTCTCATGAATGATGAATGGATTTGAATACCATGTCGATTACTCAAATTCTCATATGCATATATTGTGAATTGAATGGTAATGTTATATCTCTCTTATTATCCTTATTCCATGATTGTCACAATTGACACGTACACAAGCACGCATGATAGCATGAACCGAGATTTCATGAGCATATGCATATAATAACCAACAAAAAAATATTGCATGACAAGGAGGTTGGTAGCCCAGGGACATTCGGGTACTAGCCTCTGGCTCACAAGAAAACCCCTAAAACACATATTGTCAAGGAGGGTGGTAGCCCAGGGACATTCGGGTATTAGCCTCTGGCTCACAAGAAAACTAAACAAGTAATAAAAATCACATATTGTCAAGGAGGTTGGTAGCCTAGGGACATTCGGGTACTAGCCTCTGGCTCACAAGAAAACCATACATATCAAGGAGGTTGCCAGCCTAGGGAGATCGGGTGCTAGCCTCTGGCTCACAAGTTACAAGATACAAGGTTACAAGTTGATGACAAGACATTCATGCATGCACGCATACATGATTTTTAAAATGCATAACGGGACATGGAAACGGGTTTTCAAGCATGAGTTTTGTCGGCGTTTTTGCATTCATGCACATCAAGATGATAATATTGCTCCATGTTTAATATTGTTCGATTCTATGATTTTACCCTTGCCTGGAATTGATGAGTGGTATTGTACTACTCCTCGCATGTTTATTATTGTCATGGATAGCTAGTAGCTTGTACTCGCTGAGTATTCCATGCTCAGCCGTACTTTCATGTTGGCAGGTACTGAGGGAGCCCTCGACCCAGAGCCTTGGGTCGAGGAAGAGTATATCGAGGAGAGAGAGCCGTCTATTCCACTGCAGTCTCAGGGGGACCGAGACCTTGACGTGTGGCCATACCTCGACTACTGTTGAGGGGAGAGTACGAGAGGGTCTTTTATGTATTTTGACATTTTGATAGGTGGGTCTGTCCACCTTAGACTTAGACATGTTTTGTATATATGTTAACTTGGAATACTATTTTGGAAATATTAGAAGAAAAGAAAAAGTTAGTTTACGCTTCTGCATTTATGTTTAGCTTCCGCGCTCTGATTATCATTGTCTAGTATTGTAATTATCTTATTCATTACAGGATGGTTTGGCAGGTACGTATAGTCACACCTAAAGTATCCCTTAACTCCTAGGGGGTATTTTGGGGCGCGACAGAGGTGGTATCAAAGCTCTAGGCATTAGAGTCCCTAGGGTCGCGTAGTACTCGATACCATAATTGAACAAAGCATTAAGTGTTAGGAAAGAGTTGTATTCCAAGTATGGACTAACAAGTTAGTCCTAGTCAAAATAGGTTGAATCTCAACCAAACTTAGAGTCCTATGCTAGGAACACGGATTGTATGTATGATATTGTGTTGTATACCATGTGTGCATTAATTGTGTTGTGGTTATTAAATATGCTTGATGAATATGTATTGAGTGAAATGCGAAATTTGTACTAAATGCGTATCCAAGTTAGACTCATGTTGTATTGTCGTTCTCAGGAGAAATCATGAGACGCAATACCCGGGGTCACGGGTACAACACGAGGGGCAATGGAGGTGATGCTCCATCGGGTGATGACCAACCCGATTTTGCCTAAGCTTTTGCCTCAATAGCCGAGACTTTGGCTATGCTAGCAGCAAGGCAACCGGCTACTCCACCTAATGCCGCGCTTATACCGGCTCCTCCTAATCGAGCACAAGCCGGAATAGAGGCTTTCCGGAGGATGAGGCCTCCAACCTTTTGTGGGAGTATTGACCCGCTTGTTGCCGAAGGATGGATTCGGCAATTAGAGAAGATATTCTCTGTATTGGCGCCTACGGAGGCGGAAATGGTTACTTGGGCTGCCTTCATGCTTGAAGGTGAGGCCGACCATTGGTGGAAGTCCGCACTTCGGACCCGCGAGTTGACCCGACAAGGTCAAGACTGGACTTGGGAAGAATTCTTGGATGTTTTCAACAAGAAGTACTTCCCGATCGGGATGAAAGAGAAAATGGAAGTTGAGTTTATTACCTTGGAGCAAGGTAATATGTCAGTAGCCGCTTATGAGGCTAAGTTTTCGGAGCTATCTCGGTTTGCTCCACATATAATAGCAACCGAGGCTATGAAAGCCCAGAAATTTGAGAGAGGATTGAAGGCCTACCTCAAGGACCGAGTCTCGATGTTTAGACATGAGACATACTCAGATGTGGTGGACAAGGCACTTTTGGCCGAGTCGAACTCCAAGGAGTTCAAAAGAGGAATGGAGAAAGGACAGTCGAGTAGTTCAGGGGAGAAAAGAGCAAGGACTAGCTTGTATCAGTCCACAGGGCTGGCTCAGTCACAGAGGATATATTCGGCACCACAGGCTCCCCGCCCTTTTGCTCCACCGGCCTTTCGCCCGGCTACCTCATATGCTCCTCGCCCCGATGTTACTCAGGCTACGGGATATGCTCCTTCCCCCTATTCGCATGATGCCTGCACTCTTTGTGGAAGGCGGCATCCAGCGGGAGAATGTCGGAAGATTACAGGAAGTTGCTTCCATTGTGGTGACCAGGGCCACATGGTTAGAGATTGTCCCCGACGTCATATGCCAGCTCAGTCTCAGGGGAGCAGGCCCCCGATTAGGCAGACATCTCAGCCTAGCTCTTCTCAGGCTTCGAGGGCCTCACAGTCTACACGGCCTCCTCGCCCAACCACACAGGGCCGAGTCTTCGCCCTGTCAGAGAGAGACGCACGTGCATCCGATGTGCAAGGTACGCAAAAAAAAATTTGGAGTTTGAGTGGTGAAAATTTTCTATGGCTTGTTATGTGATTATTTATACTAGGGGTTACCCATGTATGATGCTAGTTATTATTTGAAATCTACTGATATTAGTTACTTAATCGCACAGGCGCTTTATTAGTGAACGAGTGTCTTGCTCGAGTGTTGATAGACACAGGATCTACTCACTCTTTTGTTTCACCAAGTTTTGTAAAAGCCTTTTTGACTGAGGCTACTCCGTTGGAGCGGGAGTTGACCATTGCAACTCCACTCGGCAAGTCAGTTGATACGGACAAGATATTCAAGGATAGTGTGGTTCAAGTGGGGGAGAATGAACTGTTAGCCGATCTTATCATCCTGGATTTCCAAGACTTGGATTTTGATGTCATCCTAGGGATGGATTGGTTGTCAAACCACCATGGACATGTTGCGTGTTTTGAAAAGATGGTGAATTTCAAGCCGAAAGGAGTCAAACCTTTTCACTTCCGAGGATTGAGAGAAAGGGATATTGCTCACTTGGCAGCTTTGAGCTTAGCGAACCCTGAATCACAAAACTCCTCGGCTATTCCCGTTGCGAGTGAGTTCTTAGATGTGTTCCCGGAAGAACTTCCCGGATTGCCTCCTGACCGAGAGATCGAGTTCGCTATAGAGCTTGCTCCGGGGACCGCTCCGATTTCAAGGACACCGTATAGAATGGCCCCTATAGAGCTTGAAGAATTGAAGAAACAGATGGAGGAGTTACAACAACTTGGTTTCATCCAACCAACTGTCTCTCCGTGGGGAGCTCCGGTTCTCTTTGTGAAGAAGAAAGACGGGTCAATGAGAATGTGTATAGACTACTGTCAGTTGAACAAGGTAACTATCAAGAATCGTTATCCCTTGCCAAGGATAGACGACTTGTTCGACCCACTGAAGGGAGCGAGATTTTTCTCTAAGATTGATCTTAGATCGGGGTATCATCAGCTAAAAATCAAGTCGGTGGATGTTCCGAAGACGGCTTTCAGGACTCGGTATGGACATTACGAGTTCCTTGTCATGCCTTTTGGGCTGACGAATGCACCAGCGGCGTTCATGGATTTGATGAACCGGGTGTTTTGATCATACTTGGATCGATGCGTGATTGTGTTCATCGATGACATTTTGGTGTATTCCCGGACACGGGAAGATCACACACGAGACCTCCGCCTTGCTCTAGAGATGTTGAGAGAGCATAGGCTATATGCCAAATTGAGCAAGTGTGAATTCTGGTTAGAGAAAGTGGTGTTCCTAGGCCACGTAGTGTCGGTCGAGGGTATTTCTGTAGACCCGGCAAAGATAGAGGCAGTTATGAGTTGGGAGAGACCCAATAGCGTCACTGAGATACGTAGTTTCCTCGGGTTGACAGGCTATTACCGAAGATTTGTGGAAGGATTCTCCAGTTTAGCTGCACCTCTCACTTACTTGACGAGGAAAAATGTCAAGTTCAGTTGGAGTGACAAATGTGAAGTGAGCTTCTAGGAGTTGAAGGAGTGACTCACCATGGCCCCCGTCCTTACTGTGTCATCCGGACATGGTGGTTATGAAGTGTATAGCGATGCTTCGTACATCGGACTTGGGTGTGTCCTTATGCAGCACAAGAAATTCACTGCCTATGCATCAAGGCAATTGAAGGAACATGAAAAGAATTACCCCACTCACGACTTAGAGCTCGCCGCGGTTGTGTTTGCATTGAAGATTTGGCGACATTATCTTTATGGGGAACAATTTGAGGTATTCACAGATCATAAAAGCCTTAAGTATTTGTTTTTCCAGAAAGAGCTGAACCTAAGACAAAGAAGATGGGTAGAATTTTTGAAAAACTACGAGTGCTCCATTCAATACCACCCGGGCAAAGAGAATGTTGTAGCCGATGCTCTTAGCCGGAAGGCCACTGGACTTTTGGCGCATATGATGCTACAGGAGTGGAGGTTGCTGGAGGATGCATCCAACCTCGACATCAGTTTTAGTCTCCCTACCTTTGGGCCGGTAATGGCTAACATCACAGTTAGGCCTTTTATGCTGAGCATGATCCAAGAGTTGCAGGAAATGGATGCCGAGCTACTTTCTTACCGAGACAAGTTAGCTAAGAGTGGCAGCAAGGATTTTGCGGTGAGGGATGATGGGATTATCACTTTTAAGGGAAGAGTATGTGTTCTAGCCGTTGAGAAGCTTAAACGAGAAATATTATACGAGGCTCACCGGTCCAAGTACACCATTCACCCCGAGGGTACCAAAATGTATAGGGACTTGAAGAAGCATTTTTGGTGGCGGAACATGAAGCGAGAAATAGCTGAGTATATGTCTAAATGCTTAGTGTGCCAACGAGTCAAAGCCGAACACAGGAGACCGGCCGGACTTTTACAGTCCCTCCCCATTCCCGAGTGGAAATGGGAACATATCTCTATGGACGTCATTGTGGGGTTGCTAAAGACGGTTAGAAACTTTGATATTATATGGGTTGTGGTCGACAGACTCACGAAGTCCTCCCATTTCTTTCCATACCGGACTACATTCAACTCAAATCAGTTGGCTACATTGTATATCAAAGAAATAGTTCGGTTGCACGGGGTGCCCGTGAGCATTGTCTCGGATCGGGACCCTAGATTTACCTCCAGGTTTTGGAAAAGCTTTCAGAGTGCCATGGGTTCCCGGTTGGATTTTAGCACGGCCTTCCATCCATAGACGGATGGGCAAACCGAGCGAGTGAATCAGGTTATTGAAGACATGCTCCATGCATGTATGCTAGACTTCAAGGGAAGTTGGAAAGATCACCTACCTTTGGTGGAATTCGCCTACAATAACAGTTATCAGGCAAGCATACAGATGGCGCCTTTTGAGGCTTTGTATGGGAGGAGTTGCAGATCCCCGTTGTATTGGGATGAAGTTGGGGAAAGGAAGGTGTTAGGCCCCGAATTAATTGAACAAACCGCGGATAGAGTCAAGCTTATCCAGGAAAGGTTGAGGACCGCACAAGATAGACAGAAGAGCTACGCCGACGACCGAATGAGAGACCTTGAGTTTCGAGTTGGTGATTTTGTATTTGTTCGGGTTTCACCAACCAAGGGTGTTATGAGATTCGGAAAGAGAGGCAAACTCAGTCCGAGATATGTGGGCCCGTTCGAGATCATTACTAGAGTCGGTGAGGTAGCCTACCGCGTTGCTTTACCCGCTCATATGGCGGCGGTCCATAATGTATTTCATGTCTCTATGCTTCGAAAGTACATCCCAGACCCTTCCCATGTCATAGAGCTTGACCTAGTGGAAATCCGAGAGGATCTTACACTAGTTGAGCAACCGGTGCAGATCTTGGATAGGCGAGATCAAGTCTTGTGCAACAAGACCATTCCCTACGTCTTGGTAAGATGGCAACACCATTTAAGGGAGGAAGCTACATGGGAACGAGAAGCCGAAGTGCGGGAAAAGTATCATCAGTTATTTGTTTAGGGCCTTGACATTCCCTTGTAGTTTTTATGGTCTTGTGCATGTATGTATTGTCCAAATTTCGGGGACGAAATTTTTGTAAGGGGGGGAGAATGTAGCACCCCGGACTTTTCTATACTTAATGAATACCGTTTTCATAGCTAATTGGTCTTCCTCGTAGTCTAATTAATAATTAAGGAAGAAATCAGAAATTCTGAAATGTCAGAAATGTTCATTTTTGAAAGACGAACCCAACGCAAGTTGAATCGTCGAAATCGGACGAGTGAGTCAAAAGATATGGTCAAAACAGTCCAGACCTGTAGAGCACCGATCGCTCAGTCCAGTCAGCGATCGATCAGTATCTATCACACGGTCAAAAATTTTGTATGGGGAAATTTTCCAGAGAGCAGAATTTTGACTGGTCGCTCGGTCAGAACACCGATCGCTCGGTAGGCAACCAATCGATCGGTCATAACCACTGATCGCTCGATCTTCGCGTTTTTGCAGAAATTTCAATAAGGGCTTTTTCATCTTTTGGGCGTTAAACCCTTACCCATAAGGGTTTGCTCGACCCTTTGAGCCCTCATTCACTATACTTAGGGATATTTGAGAGAGAGGGAGAAGAAACTAGGGTTCCAAAGCCCCCTTTCCATTTGAGAGTAAGATCAAGGGTTTAAGCACCCAAGAGTATCCCTAAAAGCTTGGATTTCGAAAATCCAATCTCAAGCTCGTGTAGGACTCCTTCTCCAAGGTAGAGCAGCGTTTTCCACGGCAACTTCAAGGGTTTCTTGCCCACACCAAGCCTTCTTCAAGCAAGGATCTTTCTTCTTGCAAGTTGGAGCTTCAATCAAGGTTTCTACCAAGGATCAAGCCTTGATTCAAGGTTAGTACACCCTACTAACCTTTCCCTAGCAATAACCTAAGTTTTCTATTATAAATGGTGATTCTTTATATTATGCTTTCCTTCTCTATGCATTGTATTAACTCAACAAATATAAACAAGATAAGGGAAATTGAATGAATGTGTGGATGGGAGATTGGATGTGGCGATTGGATGCCAAATGTGTGATGTATGATATGTGTGGGTTGTGAGTTGGAAACGGAGGATGGGCATTGTACAAATAAAAAACTTACCATTGTGTGATTGGATGGAAAATATGCAATTAAAATAAGGAGATGAACTACTAAGGAATGATGTATGTGATGTGTTTGACGAAATGCCTAAACTATGAAATAATGATTTAAATGAAGAAATGGAAAGGGGCCTTATGCATGTATTCTCATGAATGATGAATGGATTTGAATACCATGTCGATTACTCAAATTCTCATATGCATATATTGTGAATTGAATGGTGATGTTATATCTCTCTTATTACCCTTATTCCATGATTGTCACAATTGACACGTACACGAGCACGCATGATAGCAAAAACCGAGATTTCAAGAGCATATGCATATAATAACCAACAAAAAAATATTGCATGACAAGGAGGTTGGTAGCCCAGGGACATTCGGGTACTAGCCTCTGGCTCACAAGGAAACTAAACAAGTAATAAAAATCACATATTGTCAAGGAGGTTGATAGCCCAGGGACATTCGGGTACTAGCCTCTGGCTCACAAGAAAACCATACATATCAAGGAGGTTGGCAGCCCAGGGAGATTCGGGTGCTAGCCTCTGGCTCACAAGTTACAAGATGATGACAAGACATTCATGCATGCACGCATACATGATTTTTAAAATGCATACCGGGACATGGAAACGGGTTTTCAAGCATGAGTTTTGTCGGCGTTTTTGCATTCATGCACATCAAGATGATAATATTGCTCCATGTTTAATATTGTTCGATTCTATGATTTTACCCTTGCCTGGAATTGATGAGTGGTATTGTACTACTCCTCGCATGTTTATTATTGTCATGGATAGCTAGTAGCTTGTACTCGCTGAGTATTCCATGCTCAGCCGTACTTTCATGTCGGTAGGTACTGAGGGAGCCCTCGACCCAGAGCCTTGGGTCGAGGAAGAGTATATCGAGGAGAGAGAGCCGTCTATTCCACTGCAGTCTCAGGTGGACCGAGACCTTGACGTGTGGCCATACCTCGACTACTGTTGAGGGGAGAGTACGAGAGGGTCTTTTATGTATTTTGACATTTTGATAGGTGGGTCTGTCCACCTTAGACTTAGACATGTTTTGTATATATGTTAACTTGGAATACTATTTTGGAAATCTTAGAAGAAAAGAAAAAGTTAGTTTACGCTTCCGCATTTATGTTTAGCTTCCGCGCTCTGATTATCATTGTCTAGTACTGTAATTATCTTATTCATTACAGGATGGTTTGGCAGGTACGTATAGTCACACCTAAAGTATCCCTTAACTCCTAGGGGGTATTTTGGGGCATGACACTAAGATTCTAACCTTGCTTAATCCTCTAACTAATGAATATATACTTGTTAGGTTTATGTCTTTATTTTGGTAGTTTGATCATCTCTTGATTTAATGGTTAAGGCCCTTTTATATTATGTTGTATTAACCAGATAGTATAAAGAGAGATAGGAACTTTTAGATCCGTTAAGAGAGAACAATAGTCTTTTACAAGGTTTTCAAGATTTTGAGAGTGGGAGAGAAAGAGGGGTATAAATTGGTTGTTGGGTGTCAGTTTTGAGATCTCAAATTTTCTTTTACCATCATTCTCATAGTGAAAAGACTTGCAAGTTGATCCCGTGAATGTAGGTTTTTACATCGAACCATGTAAATTCTTGTCTCATGCTATTACCTATTTTCTTGATTCAGTTTCTTAGTGTTTCTGGTTGCAGTACTAACTTTACAACTTAGTGGAGATTTATTCACAACAATGCTAACACCACTAACTTGGGTTTGTAGCCAGACCGTGTGTTTCAGTGCCAAAAAAAAAATATGTGGGGTTGCCATTATTTTTCCCATTTGATATATGGGTATGTGCTATACCTCTGTATCAGTTTAATTTTAACTAATTTATTGTATATTTTAAACTAAATTTACCTTATTTTCTACTGAAAATCGGGTGCTTAAAGCTAAGGGGATGCTTGGGCACAAGGTTAGGTTTGGCCTCTCAGGCCTAGTCCAATCATGAGGCCACTTTGTAGGGATGAATGAGGTTTTTTTTTTTTTTTTTGATGATAGAAATTCTTCACTGTCAGTAGGGGTTAGCTTGGGCAGTGGAGCTCTTGCTTACTCTTACCCTGGTGGGATTACATCCCTAGACCTCCAACATGGAAGGCCGCACCCCTACCACTCACGCAAGAGGTGAGGGTGTAGGGGATGAATGAGTTAGATGGTGTACAACCTGCTTTTTGTACCTTTAATCCTCTACTCTTCGTTAAATTTGAGCTCCAGTAATAGATTGTTGCCTCGAAATCAGTTAAAGTTTCGGCACGTAACTGATTCTATGACACATAAAGAACTATTTCCAAACATGCCCTAGATTTTCACTAACAATAGAAGCAAGAAGAAGTGCCATGGCTACATATGATATGCATGTGTATCAAACACATGAACTCTAGTCCTAAAAGATGTTACACAATTTAAACTGCACCAAAGCTTCCGAGGTCATCTAGCAGGGGAGATTCATACCATAGACTCTACGACGACCACCCCACGAAATTCTCTAGCATTTGAGTGGTGAAAATATCATCGAATGACTCAAATGGCTCAAACGAAGATTCGTTAGAGGTCCCGGGGGACTCGAGACTAGGTTCAACCCTAGGGACCTCTAGTACATGATCATCTGTGACCTTCATTTCTTGATCGGGAACCGTCTGAGAAGCATCGAACTCAGAGAATTTAGCGGCTGCGTCGGCTAAGTTGGAGTCTTTTCCAGTAAGCTCTTGCACCAGAGCTCTGAACTTTGAAGCACTGGTCGTCACCTTCATGGGGTTTGAGATGTACACAACTTTGAATGGTTTTTTCTTTGATATGGCTTTTTTAGTGTCATTTCTATGATGAACACTTAGTTTATCCATCTCTAGAGAGCAAAAAGGAACTCAAAGAGTGTCAAAGGAAACGATGAAAAATATGTGTTTTCTATCTTGAGAATCGGGTTGGAGGGAAGATTTTAATAGGCGTACGCAGGTGGTTTCGGGGAAGGATGAGAGAGAGAGAAGAGAAGAGGAAAAGAGAAAGGTGGACGTTCTGATTGAGGCAATGGAAGCTAAGGAGAAGTTAGAGAATGAAGAAACTTGGGGCTTAGTAAAACTTAGCAACAATGGCCTTTTTGTGACCAAGCTCTACAAAAAACAAACAAAGGGAAATAGTTAACGGACCCATGGTGGCTGCCTTATATTTGCAAGTGGGCATTTAAGAGGAGGGCATCCACCTATTGGTGGATGCCTTGGATTATTGTGGATTGGTGGATGCTTTAGATTAGCAAATGGAATCCATGGGTCCGCCTATCACTACTCTTTTGTAACCAAGCTCTACAAAAAAAAGAGTTTGGTTACAAAAAAATAGTGATAGGCGGACTCATGGATTCTATTTGCAAATCTAAGGCATCCTCCAATTGGTGGATGCCCCCACTCTAAAATGCCTTGACGGTCCCATGGATTCCGTTTGCAAATCTAAGGCATCCACCATGGAATCAAAGGGTCCGTTAACTATTTCCCTTTGTGAGTAGTGATAGGCAATAGGTGGATGCCTTAGATTTGTAAATAGAATCCATGGGTCCGCCTATCACTACTCACAAAGGGAAATAATTAACGGACCCGTGGATTCCATTTGCAAATCTAAGGAATCCATGGGTCCGCCTATCACTACTCAAAAACAAATTGAATGCTCATACCTATAAGGTTCCTAAGACTTTGGATCTTCTCCGGTTAGTGCTGGAGAGGAGACCACCAACATCCAGTGGGAGAGCGCCGTATAGGTCTGTCATATCTTATCGCACGCAAACCAACATGTTGGTAAGTGCGCACAAGTCTATGTGGGGCCTTCCCACTGGGTGCTGCGGTCTCTGGCCAACACAAACGGGAAAAGATCCTCAGTTGTTCCCATATAGTAAAAATAGAATGAAATCCTCAACCGCCCCTGAAGTTGCCAGTGTCCCTTTTGATACCTCTTAACTGTGGTTAATATTTTTCTTGATTTTAGGAAAATATTTTAATTTTTTTTTCTAGCCATGGTTTAAAAAATTATTATTTTGTTTCTAAAAACCAAAGATATACATGTGGGTGAATCTTAATCAGGTGTTAAAAAGGACGCATGGCGACCTCAAGGGCAAAACTGGACTCCCCAGTTCGGTTATATCCATAGATGATTTCATTCCATTAAAAATAGGATACGAACCCTCTTTAAAAGTATATATTACACTTTGAGGAGTGTCCTCGGGCCTTTTTTTATTCTCAATCTCAGCCAAATTAAGTGTCCCCAAAGCAAATTGTTAAAGACACTTTTAACCTTACATTACACACTTTAAAAAAATTTGAAACATTTGGTTGGTTGAAGCTGAGGATAGAAAAGACCTGAGAGCAGGCCTAAAACTCTAAAACTTTTTCCTTATGTGTCCGGGTACTATTGAATCTGCCTTGGGTTACAAATTAAGGATTACTGTCAAGTTTCATTCTAAGTAGGAATGGCAATGTGATGGGTCGGGGTGGTTTTCTACCACCCCGGCCGATTATAAATCATCCATGCCCCGCCCTGCCCCCGACCGGGGCTTATATATGGTGAAACCAACCCTGCCCCGCTTATAAAATCCCCACCCCAGCCCCGCCCCTGCCTTATATATATATATAATTAAAGTGGTTCCGGGGCAGGGTGGGGCACCGGAGCAGGGTATACTAAAACCGCCCCTGCCCCCACCCCGAAACCGAGTCGGGTCTTTTTTTTTATACCAACCCCGTCCCAAAACCGATTAAATTGAAAAAAAAAACACACCCCTATTAGGGCGGGGTGGGTCGAAATTGTCATTCCTATTTCACTGGACAAGAGCATGTGTGCACCTAATAATGTTCTTTGGAGTCGAGGCTGCTAAAGACTAAGGGCATGTTCATTGAAAAGTGCTGGATACACCCTATTAAAAAATTGTTTAAATATGAGACCCAGCTATGCAGCAAACGCTTTGTCGTGTAGATGTGGCAGTCTTGTAATTATTAAGAGACATAGTGATAATTTTTTAAGGAGATTTTTTATCCATAATTACAAAATTGTCAATAACTTTATATTAAAAGGCGAGCTCCGCTAAAGGCGTTTCGAGCAGAGACTGCCGCATATTTAAACATATTTAAAACCTAAATATTTACAATTTTTCTTTTGTGTAGCATGCTATTGGTCATTTATAAACTAGGCTTCAAAACTATTATTGTAAAGATTCACTCAAATAGATACTTCAGTCATTTTGCGGTATTCTATGAAAACTTGGCAACAATATTAATAGTCTTTGCAGCCATGAACTACAAATGTGCTGACGCGTCATAAAAATCACATAAAAAGGTTTTAAATCATCATTTGTGATTCTCTATTACTCCACACAGATTTCCAAGCTCTCGTTGCGGTAGCAAAAGCTCCCATTGTGGTAGTGATAAATATAGCTACCACTTCTTTTTACACTGAGAACCAGTAAGAATAACAATTTTTTTTAAAAAAAATTTCTTAACATATTGAAAGGATAGCAGCGCCAAGTGTTACACCAGTAATAAGAGTTTAAAAAGAAATTGAATTTTGCATTTGAGACTATATTCCTCTTCAAAAGGCTTAGGTATTGTCCCGTTGTATCCAATTGAATGTCATGCTAACACATTTTCAATTGTAGTTAAATATTAACTCTTAGGGAAGCTACTCGTTCTAATATATATATATATATATGTATAAAAGAATTCATTCAATTGGAGGATGATAAAAAATGATATTTTTAATGAGAGGGTAAATATGAGCCAAAATACTGCTTCAACACAATGAAGCGGGCCCCATCCCTCCCCCCCCCCCCCCCCCCCCCCTTCGTTTTTTTCCAATACAACTTATGGCAGTTTTGTAATTATGAGAGAAAATTCATGTTACAAAAATACCACTCCATTTTTTCATTATTACATAATTGCCACATCTTTTTATTGAAATGGAAGCATAGCTCGGGCTCACATTTAAATGGATTTTATAATAATATAATCGGAGAAAATATAATAGATCACAGGTCAATTAAGTGTCTATTTTAACTCTTATTAATTGTAGTTGAGATTCACTAATCTCTAAATTCAATAAGTTAACCTTAAATTTTTTTTAAAATATTTAACCCTAAAAATCCAAATATCTTAACCAGAGCTAAAATAGATTGTTAAAGGGCTATGTGAGTCCAACTGAACTCTCCTTAGTTGCAATTGGCTAGGATTCGGGCTTGTACTAGTCATGGCAGTCATTCCCGTTCCACCTAACAAAAAAAGGCATCGGTTTGTCTCTGGCATCAGCCAGAAAAATGTTCTCGGGCTCCACACATTATGCGACATGTGGCGATAAAAAGGGGGAGAGATATCAAGTGGAGAGAAGTAAAAAGCATGGGGACAAAATGAAATGATTTCTCCCTTTTTTTTCGCCACATGTCGCATGATGTGTGGAAGTCCAGTACCACTTTTCTAATGCCGCAAAAAAAAAACTAACACATGTTAAAGCAAAATTGGCACAGGATTGTCTCTGGCAGATGCCAGAAAAATGGTCTCTAGCTCCACACATCATCGGATATATGTCGATAATAGGGGTGAGACCGTGAAATATCAAGTAGGAAGAAGTCAAAAACATGGGGAGAAAATGAAACAACTTATCCTATTTTTATTGCCATATATTGGATGATGTGTGGAATTGTCAATCTCAAGTCAACAAAATTGTTTTAGCACTGAAAACAAGGTGTAAGGCCCAAAAAACTATATAAAATATCCGCAGCCGGTCTGAGTCTTAAATAAAAAAAGGAAAATAATCACCTCCTCGGTTGGTGACGCGAGGACGGATGTCTTGGGTCCCTTATTCATACCACGTGTCCCCCTTTCAATTCCCTTTAATTGTGGTTAAGGTCCACTAACCCTTAGGGTTCACCAATCTATCCTTTGTTTTTAGAAAAATATAATAAAAAAATTTCACTACAAGGTTAATAATTAACCTGAGTTCATGGCAGGGTAGCTTTGTGAGAACGAGGAGCAATAGTTCAGTCTTCGCCCGTGGAGGGAACTATTGCTCATAAAAAAAAAAATTGTTTTAGCACGGAAAACAAGGTGTAGGGTCCAAACAAAAATATAAAATATCCACAGCCGATTCAAGTCTTAAATAACTGAAGTAGATGTTATGTCATAGTTTTTTAGAGTTAAGTACCACTTTGTCACCTTAAACTAAAATATCACTGCCTAAGCTAGGATTTGAAAAAATTTACCAAATAGGGCATGAATTCGAATTTTACTCTTATAGTATTTGGTTTTTATATACATAGCTTAAGGGTAGACATGTCAAAAGCATGCCTTTCTAGTAATAAAAATACAAAAATGTCCTATTTGATAAATATGTCAAAAACATGTAATTTTAGGTAACAAAAATACAAGGTGTGCCCATTTAGGTGAAGTGCCCTTAGTCTTTTAATCTCTATACTATTTTTGACGTGTCGGCATTCGCCTTTGTTCGGATTGATGACGTCACTTCATAATCCCAAACTGACGTACGAACGAAGATGTGGTAGTTACTGCTGAGTTGGGTCGGCTAAGTTCGGCTTCTGAGTTAGGTTCGGATTTTGGCTTGGCCCAAATAGTCCAGTGGTGCTTAGCACCACCAAAGATTACCGTGGGCAACAGGCAAGCGATCCTGGCCATTCAAAAATAAGGTATATCTTTGTGGATCATAGCACGTGCCTCGAGGACCTTGACTTTATATTCATCTAATTGACTTGCAGCTGCAGTGACTTGACCCAGATGTGGACGGCCTCAGATTGTCTCTGGCGAAGCCAGAAACCCATTAACCGGGGCAACCATAAAATAAGGGACAGTGGTGGGGCCTATGATTTTGACTTCTCCACATACTATCTAAGACATGGTCATAAGGTGTCGAGATAAAGAGGTGAGAGACATCAAACGGGGAGAAGTCAAAATCATACGGAGAAAATGAAATGACTTGTCACCCTCTTAACAGCACCCTATTCTATGGTTGCCCGAGAGGGGCTTCTGGCTTGTCCAGAGACAATCCGAGGCCGTTGTGGACTGGTAGCTAGGAACGATGTGAAATGTCGGATCTCCTGGATCATGGTCCAAATATTCCCGAGGCTTGACGATCATAGCCGTTGGTTTAGTAGATACTTTTGTTGACCATTATATCTAATTCTCCTAGAGTAGGCGATGGGTCGGATTGATTGTTTGGACCCACGGCCCGACAACATGATCATGTGAAAACGAAGGGCTGGTCCAGGCGGGTCAATGAGTCAAGCTAAAAATAACAAGAGGAGTCTCAGCCAAATTCCCAAAAACAAACTCTTAAAACCCTTTTCAGTCTTTAGGCACACCAGTTAAGAATTGGGAGTCGGGGACACTTGATTAGTTGAAACTAAGAGTAGAAAAAGGTTGAGAGTAGGGTTAGCACTCCTCAAATGACAACAACAAAAAACGACTACTCAACAACCCTCCATTACCTCCGTGACCTCTTTAAAATAAATTAGAGCTTAAATATAACTAGAATCTGGTTCAAGAGAACTAGGGTTGCACTCAAGTCAAGCTTAAGTCGGCATTTCATGCTCAAACGAATTAAGTCAGCTTGAATGTTTAAACAAGCCAAGCTCAAGCCAAACCCTATGTCATTCGGCTTGGCTCGAAGCTCGACTCATTTAAGGCTCGATTCGGTTTGAGCTCGACTCGTTTAAGTTACAATTTGGTTTGAGAGATAATAATGACAAAATATATTAAAAAGTTAAAAGTAGAAACTCTAATCTAACTCCCTACTCTTTGGACCGAGGGACTACTCACAAATCTTATTTTCATATACGAATGTATTAATTTTTTGTAGTTTCATGAACTATAATTTATTAATAAACATTTTTATTGAATTTATGTAAAATTAAATAAAATAATTCCGTGAATCAAGCTTGTGTCTCAGCTTAGCTTGAATAAAGTTCGAGCTCAAGTTGTTTCAAGCAAAGCTCTGTTAGCTTTTAAGTTTCTACCTAAAGCATCTATCTTGATTTTGATGATAACACAATAATGAAAGGATATTTGTGTTACTAATGTCTCTATGAGTTTAAGTGAATTTTAGTTAACCAAGAGCATTAGCAAGCCATTCGATAGAAAAAACATGAAAAGTCCATCTATGAACAAGATTCATCAAGCAAGTCAAAGCCAAGCCATTTGGATCACTTTGAAGTCAACTTGAAAATCTTGAAGATCCAAGTCATGAAGTTGAAGTTCTCATTCTACTCAAATCCAAATGAAGAACTCTTGAAGGATCATGAAGCTAAAGCCAAATCAGATCTAAGATGAAGATCAAGACTCAAGAAGGTTTAATGTTTATTTTTTAGAGTTTAGAGTGATTTTGTAAGAAGTCCTCAAAGGTCGGACGGTTGAAAGCTCAAATTACTTAGATTGACTATAGGTTCCTTAAGACTCATTAGGACATCATTCTAAGGATCTAAAAATGATTAAAATAATGTTTTTAAGAATGCCTTAGACCAAGGAAATCATTCTCATCAAATCGGTCAAGCAAAGATGAGTTCTCTGTAAAAATTTCAGAGGACTCGTCGACGAGTCCATATGACTCGTCGACAAGTGGCAATAGAAAACTCAATTTTGAGTTCTGTCATCCCACTTATCGATTACTTCTACTCACTCGTTGACGAGTGCTTGTGAGAAATGCCCAACAGCTAGTTTTCAACTGCTAGTTCGATTCCATTGAAACCTCTAATGGCTATATTTTTGCTTGGGCTATAAAATGAGATGTTTTATAAAAAAAATAAGAACTCCAATACTTCCAATCTTGAAAATCAATCACTCACATGCTTAGATTTTTGAATCTATTAATTATACCCTAGAATCCCCAAGTCCCACTTCTTGAGCTATTTAACTCCAATCTTTGGGAGATTTCAAGTGAGCTAAGAGAGACTAATCAGCTCGGGTAAGGAGCCTTCAAAGTTTGTAAAACCACTTGTCTAAGTGTGTTCAAATCAAGAGATCCGAGGGACTCTTGTCCATGAAGCCGGGAGCTTTATAAAAGACGGTATCCCAGCCTATAAGGGAGTGTAAAGGTCTGGCCTCTACCTGGAAAGGGGGCTAAGTCTATGGAGGACTGTTTCTTAGTAAGGTTAGGACTCGCCTCCAAGTAGTCTAATCAATTTGGAATAAATCGTGGTGAATCCTTTAAGCCGGAGAGCTTAAGGCGGGGAGTAGGCGGGTTGCCGAACCTCGACAACAAATCTTGATGTCTTTGTGTTAGCATCTCTCTAACTCTATCTTTTTAATTCTTATTTGAATGTTTGTGTAGAATTACATAGTTTATATTTTCCTTTAACTTGCTTAAGTTAAAATTCTGCTTAGGGAAGATAGAATAATTTTTTAATTTGTCATAGACCCTAATCACCCCCCCCCCCCCTCTCTAGGGTCCATACCTTGGGCAACAATTGGTATCAGAGCATAGGTCTCTGTTTTTATAAGATTTGACCATCTTAGAGTAAAGATTTTTTTTTTGCAAAAATGAACAATGTTCATGTAACCTCCCTTGGTGAGGGCCAATCCACCACTAGACCTCTCTTCTTTAATGGTGAAAATTATGCTTATTGGAAAGTGAGAATGATGTATTTCATTCAAGCTTTAGATTATCATTGTTGGCAAATAATTGTTAATAGTCCCCATATCCCTACAAAAAAGGTTAATGGCATTGATATACCAAAAATTGTGGATAAATAGACACAAGCCGACATCAAGCTTGTTCAACTCAATGCCAAGGCTATAAGCAATCTATATTGCACATTGAGTCCTCAAGAATTCAACAGAATATCGGCTTGTGATTCGGCTAAGGAAATTTGGGATAAACTCCAAACTACCTTTGAGGAAACCGACCAAGTAAAAGAGCAAAAACTTAGTATGTTGGTTCATCAATATGAAATGTTTAAGATGTTAGAAAAAGTACTCATTTCAATTATGTTTTCTAGATTCACTAACATTCTGAATGAGCTTAAATCTCTTAGAAAGATTTTTTCCAATGCAAAAATCGTAAGGAAGATCCTCCGATCTCTCTCAAAGGAATGGATTCCAAAAGTGACGGTCATTCAAGAAGCTAAGGACCTCACCAAGCTACCTATGGATGAGTTACTAGGTCCACTAATGACCCATGAGCTCATCATGAGAGAACAAGTAATGGAGAACCGACACCATCAAAAGGTCATGCCTTGATGTCCTCAAAAATGAGTGAAAGTGAAGAGGACTCAAGTGAAGAAGAAAGTGAAAAAGAGGAGATTGAGAAGATGACAAGAAAATTCCAAAAGTTGTTGAAGCACAAGAAAAATCTTAAGAAGAGAGCTTTCAAGAAGAAATTCGCCAACGAAATCATCAAGGGAAAGAAGAGCAATGAAAATGAAATATTTTGCTATGAATGCAATGAATCGGGTCACATCAAGCTAATTGCCCCGTACTCAAGAAAAGTCATAAATACAAGAAGAATGCAATGAAGGCTACAACTGAGGATGATTCAAGCTCAAGTGAGGATGAAAGAGCCAACCTATGCCTTATGGCCCGTGATGATGTTGAGGTAAATTCTTCCGACGATGAATCTCTTTTCTTTGATAATTAAAGAGAAGCTTATGAGGAATTATTTAGTGAATTTGAAAAATTAGCTTCCAATAATAAAAAGCTTATGAAAGAAATTTCCTCACTATCAAATCAAAATGAATTTTTGCAAAATGATGATAAATTGTTAAAAGAAGAAATTGAGAATCTTAATAAGGAAAATTTATCTATTTCAAGTGAAAATGAATATTTACTAAATGAGAATGATAAATTAGTAAAAGAAATTGAAAAAGTGAATTCTATAGCTTCAACTGATACTTGTAAAGAATGTAATGTTTTGAATGATAAAGTTGAAGATTTAACTTATATTGTAATCAAATTCACCAAAGGTAAAAAGATTCTACACACAATGCTAGGAAAATAAAGATGTGTTTTTGGTAAAGCCGGATTAGGCTACAACTCTAATATCAAGAAAAAAGCCTATGAAAACTTTTTTACCTCTTGCTCTACAAAGAATATCTATAAAATTGTTGGTAATAAGAGAGTTAGGCAAGTTTGGGTTCCTAAGGGAACTACCTCTCCCAAGACTATTGTTGTTGGACCCAAAAAAGTTTGGGTGCAGAAGAGTGCTACCTAAACTTGAGGAGTAGGATGCCTAAGTCAAGTTTCTTTAAATTGAAAATCTTGTAAAAGAACTTGATTATTAATGTTTAATTTTTTTGAAATATGCTTAAAAGTCTTGAAATGCCTTGATGCTATGATTTTGGTATTATGAGTTTTGAATCAATGTTTTGATGATATGATAAATTGAATACTTAATATGAGCTTATACTCTGTATTGAATGATCATATGCTTACTTGTTTTGAAATCATAAATGTTTGATTGAATGATGTAATAACATGCTTTGATGGTTTGCTTGATGCTTGATGATATGAATTGTTTGAAATATATGATATAGTTATTTGAAATTGAATGATGAATGAATGTATCACTGCACAATGTTCAACTGAGTGGTGCCGTAAGTCATTGGTATCCACACTGGCTATTACAGAGCAACTACCTAACAAGCTCAGGAATTAGAAAATTATTGTTCACTATTTGATATAAAAATATTTGATATCATGTGCTTGAAATGATTGTGTGTTTGATATTCAATTGGTATCTATAATGATATGCTTTTTGATGATACCATGGGGAGAAATATGAAAATGGATTAATAACTCCTAAACCGCTAAAGTTGTTAACATTTGATATTTAGAGCCTATAAATTTTAAATGATAAAATTTGATAATTGACATAAAAAGCTTAAAAGATTAATTCAAATTGGTTTCAATTACTTGAAAAAGATTTAATCTATGAATCTTAATTAGAATTTCTATAATGAATGGTTAATCTAAAGTATACAATGATCTAAAAAGTTTATCTCCATGCATATGTTTAGGGAGAGCTAACCTCAAAAATATATTGAATTTATTTATTGAGGGGAGCTTATTCCCAATCCATTTCATTATGTGTCATCATCAAAAAGGGGGAGATTGTTAGCTTTTAGGTTTCTACCTAAAGCCTCCATCTTGATTGTGATGATAATAATGAAATAATATTTGTGTTACTAATGTCTCTATGAGTTTAAGTAAGGCATTCGATGGAAAAAGCATGAAAAGTCCATCTATGAACAAGATTCATCAAGCAAGTCAAAGTCAAGCCATTTGGATCACTTTGAGGTCAAATTGAAGATCTTGAAGATCCAAGTCATGGAGTTGAAGTTCTCATTCCACTCAAATCCAAATGAAGAACTCTTGAAGGATCATAAAGCTAAAGACAAATCAGATCCAAGATGATGATCAAGACTCAAGAAGGTTTAATGTTATTTTTTAGAGTCTAGAGTTATTTTGTAAGAATTTCTCAAAGGTCGGACGGTTGAAAGTTCAAATTACTTAGATTGACTATAGGTTCTTTAAGATCCATTAGGACATCATTCTAAGGAACTAAAAATTATTAAAATAATGTTTTTAAGAGTGCATTAGACCAAGGAAATCATTCCCATCAAATCGGTTAAGCAAAGATGAGTTCTATATAAAACATTCAGAGGACTCGTCGACGAGTGGTAATAGAAAACTCAATTTTGAGTTCTATCATCTCACTCGTCGACGAATCCTACTCACTCGTCGACGAGTGCTTGCGGGAAATGCCCAACGGTTAGTTTTTGACGGCTAGTTCGATTCCATTGAAGCCTCTAATGGCTATATTTTTTCTTGGGTTATAAAATGAGATGTTTTATGAACAAAATAAGAACTCCAATACTTCCAATCTTGAAAATCAATCACTCACATGCTTAGATTTTTTAATCTATTAAGTATACCCTAGAATCCCCAAATCCCACATCTTGAGCTATTCAACTCCAATCCTTGGGAGATTTCAAGTGAGCTAAGTGAGACTAATCAGCTCGTGTAAGGAGCCTTCAAAGTCTGTAAAACCACTTCTCTAAGTGTGTTCAAATCAAGAGGTCCAAGGGACCCTTGTCCGTGAAGACGGGAACTTTGTAAGAGGCGGTATCCCAGCCTATAAGGGAGTGTAAAGGTCTGGCCTCTACCCGGAAAGGGGGCTAAGTCTAAGGAGGATTGTTTCTTAGCAAGGTTAGGACTCACCTGCAAGTAGTCTAATCGATTTGGAATAAATCGTGGTGAATCCTTCAAGCCAGAGAGCTTAAGGCAGGGAGTAGGCGGTTTGCCGAACCTCGATAACAAATCTTGGTGTCTTTGTGTTAGCATCTCTCTAACTCTATCTCTTTAATTTTTATTTGAATGTTTGTGTAGAATTACATAGTTTATATTTCTCTTTAACTTGCTTAAGGTGAAATTCCGCTTAGGGAAGATAGAATAATTTTTTAATTTACCATAGACCCTAATCACCCCCCCCCCCTCTAGGGTACATACCTTGGGCAACAAGCTCAAGCCTAAACATTCGAGCTTGAATCAAGTTCAAGCCAAGCTCAAGCAGAGCTCAAACTTGACCAAGCTCGGCTCAAATAAAGTTCGAGCTCGAATGGAGCCCGATCAAGCTTGTTCAAGCCAAGCTCAAGCCTAAAGATTCGAGCTCGAATCATGCTCATAAGAAGCTCAAGCCGAGCTTGAACATGTTCACGCCAAGGTCAAACTTGGTCAAGCTTGGCTCGAATACTCCCCTAAGGAAAAAAACCAGAGCTTCCAAAATATGCCTTAGTAAGGACATTTTGAGAGGTACATATTTAAAATAACAGTATTTATGACTTTTTATGTTTTGTAATTTCTAAAATTGTAGAATGCTGGAACCTTGGTGCACAACACAGTGAATAGTATTTTTTTTTAAGGCTTGAAGCCTTGTGTATGGTCTTGTGGAGTTCTCATATAACGAGGGCTTTGAAATTTTCCTTGGTGTTTAAATAATGTGATTGGTGTTGTTAGGGTTCTAAAGACCTTAATTAAGGTTCATGTGTGTTAAAATGGAAAAAGGAAAAGGTTCTAAGGTTGGAAAATGGGAAAAAAATAGCAAAGTGGGAAAAATTCAGCCAACCGATCAATTGGTGCTCCAGACCGGTCGATCCGTCCACAACCGGTTGACCGGTGCCCTATACCGGTCATTGCTCCACTACCGGTCGACCGGTCATGACCTCCGATCGACCGCTGATCGTACTAAAATTAAGGGGTTCTTTTCTAGAACCCCATGTTTTAATCGGTCAACCAGTTGACACTACTGTCTACTGGTTGACACCACCAGTCGACCCCTCGTCTGTATTTTGCCTTGGGTGAGATATTTTAGGATATTTTCAGGGTGTTTTGGGTCTTTGGCAACCCAAGACGCTATAAATACACCCCATTTCATAGGCTAAGGGTTTACACCACCTTAGAGAAAGTTTTTGAGAGAAAGTTGAAAAAAAAGAAGGGAGAAGCTAGGGTTTGGCTAGGGTCTGTCCAAGATCGAAGTTAAAGTCCAGATTCTCGCTTTCCGACCTTCCTCAAGCTTGAACCTTGCATCCAAGGCGTTCTTCTCAAGCTTTAGGCGATTTAGAAAGTTAGATACTTTCTGCTATCTACTCTTGTTATAAATTCTTGAATCAAAATAGATGTTTTTCGATTAAAATAGGCTAAGTATCCCAAGTATGATATGTTACCTCTATGAAAGGAAATTCCATGAATTGCTTTGATGTTTCCAAGCTTATACAAACATGAATTGAATGTTTATGGCTTTATGAGTATTTCATGATGCTCACAAGCACTCTTGTCTTGCATGATTCGAGATTTTCTCATAAGAATAGATATCCGAAATTTCAAAGTATAAACTCATAAGCATAAGCCATAGCTCACAATCTCAAAAGCATTGATAAAGCCAAACGTTGGGTTGGTCAAGGATAAGGCTTATCCAAGGATATGCCTTATCCAGCTCATAAGTTGACAATGCCAAACGAAGGGTTGGTCAAGGATGATAGCAACCCTATTCTATTTACTTCGTTGAAGGGTATTTACATACCCGGCTCATAAGTCACTAAAGGGTGCTATCGTCTTGCTCATAAGTTCATAAGAATCTCATAACTCTCATAAGGTCATAAGAATCTCATAAGTCTCATAAGCAAAGATCTTGTAAGAACTAGTGAATCTTATAAGCTCAATGACCTCATAAGAATCTTGATTCTCATAAGAATTCATAAGCTATGTTTTGGTTTCTCATAAAGACTTGTAAGATTTGATTTCAAAGTACACTCATAAGACTATGTTTAGAAAACTACGCATTTTACTAAGTTAAGTTTTGAAGTAAGGTTTCTCACTCTATGCTCTATGATATTGGATGAGTTGATGAATTGCGTACATGTTACTGTTTTATAACACTGTTAGCTATAGCTTGTATACGCTGAGTAGTCAATACTCAGCCGAATTTTTTACTTCAGTAGGTCCTATTGATGATGTGCATGCTCCTGAGCCTTGGATAGAGGAGGAGTATTATGAGCCAGAGCCTACCATGGATCATCGCCAGGATGATGGAGTAGGTGGCCATATCTAGACTATTGTTGTAACGACCTAGAATTCTAATAGAATAAAATTATGCGTTTATGGGTCCTTAAGTGGGGTTGATTAGTTAAGTGTTTGATAAATTTGTGGAAAATCAGGTTTGAAGGCTAGGAGCTTCACCTTGGGCGTTGATCTTTTTCCCGAATGCGTTGGCAGTATCCGTTTTGCCCCTAGACATCTCGAAAAGTGCAAAAGAAGTAAAATCTCTCTCCATCTCTTCTCTTTTTCCTTATTTAAGCTACTTTAATTATGTGGAATGGTTAGGTGATATTATATGTGGATGAAAAAAGGTTGAAGACCTTATGAATGATGTACAGATGGGATGGATGGGAGTGAAAATGGAGCAGAGGGATGGAGCCCTCGGTTTCAGGCTGTTTCTAGCTCGAAATTTAGGCTCAGTGTGATTTGTGATAAATCGCAGGGGAAGTGCGATCGACCGCAGGAAGTTATGAGAGCTTGACTGGGCTTCTATATATGTGATGTGATGTGATTTTGACATTGTAAGGCAATGGTAGGGTTCATTAGCCTGGTTAAGTTCCCTATCGGAACTATTCTTTATGATGTGATGTTTGTTTTAAGGCAATGGTAGGTCCATTGGCCTGGTTAAGTTCCCTATCAGAACGAATCCGATATGATGTGATATTTTAAAGGCATTGATAGGGTCCATTGGTCTGGTAAAAGTCCCACCTCGGGACAACCTTTGTGTATGATGTGATGTTGTTGGGACATGGCAATATGATGGAATGGTCCATCGGTCGGGTAATGTTCCACACCGAAACGGTATACCCTCAGACTTGGTCCATGAACATGAGGCCTTATTCAAGCAAGGCCTGAATAATTGGGGATTTCCTATGGTTAGAAAACCTAACCTACATGAACTGCTGTCTGTGGTCCCTCTTTGGCTAGGTCCGGAGAGGCGGTATCTATTATGAGCCCGGGTTCCTCCGTGGCTGATAGTCGGGAGAGTTAGGACGGCATTGGGTCATGGGCTCAAGGTTGGATTGGGGTCTATGGACCCAGTGATGTATTGAGTTTACGAACTCAATTATGTTACCTTGAGGGGGCATTAGCCTGTGTGGGCAAGTATGCACCCAACAGAGGCTGTGATGATATATGATGGTAACTGTCAGAGGTGTTGTGCCTGACAGGATTTGATGTCAGAGGTGTTGTGCCTAATAGAGGTGTTGTGCCTGTCAGAGGTGTTATGCCTGACAGAGTGATATGTCAGATGTGTACCTGATGGTTTGGTGTTTCCTGATGGTTAGGTGTTTCCTGGTGGTCAGGTGTTTCCTGTTAGTCAGAGGTGCGTCCCTGGCTTGTCAGATGACTTTCATTTTCCTGACAGGTTGGATGAGTTTCCTGGCTATCAAATGTGTATCCTGGCTGATCAGATATGTATTATGGCAATCAGATGTGTATCCTGGCGATCAGATGTGTTTCCTGACAAATGTGATTGTGTGTGTGTCGGTGTTCCCATAGAGGGAAAATATAAAGTAATTGTCAGATGTGTTGTTCCTGACAGAGTGTGATATGTCAGAAGTGTTGTTCCTGACAGAGTGTGATGTGTCAGAAGTATTATTCCTGGCAGTTATCGGGTGAAGACCCGGGTTATGTCTAGAATACGATGATTTAAGGATTAATTGGGCCGACATACCCAACGATTGGTTATAATCGGGAAAAGTTCCGATTGGTTGATAATTGAGTCTGTGGACTCATGGATAGAGGTTGTACACAGGCGAATGCCCAGTCAATCGAGTCTATGCACTCAAAGATAAAGCGTGAACGGTTATCTGAAACGGTAACCTGGTGTCGTGGACAATGACTGGATGAATTTGAAAACTTGGAGGTTGGGAATCTTGAATAGGGTGAGATTGCCCCGAGTGACCTCGGGTCACGAATTACGATATTATTACTCTGCATATTATTATAATATGAGAATTGTATTGTACTACTATATCATTATTGATGAATGTTATTATGTGAAAAGTAGTTTAGATGGGCTGTGGATTTTGCTGGGCTCTATGGCTCACATCTCATTTTATGTCTTCAGATTCTGAAGCGGTTACCGATTGACAAGGAGTTACACTTTACAGTCTGGAGGTATATCGGTACAGTTGTGGCGCCAAAAGTTAAGACTACTATAGCTAGTGAGGTAACACATTTGCTTATGATGGGTTATTGTGATGACCAGTTGTTATTGCTTATGTAAGCTCATAAGAAAAGTTCAAAATTCCCGTATGTTCACGGGTAAAGTCTTCCACATGCGTGGTTATGACGAACAGGCACGCGTCTCAGAACTTGATTCCTTAGGCACAGGTTCGGGGCGTGACAGTTGGTATCAGAGCTAAAAGTGATAACCATCATAACAAATCGTATTAGTTATATGGTCTAATTGTATATGAGACTCAATTAGGACCATCGTACACTGCCGGTTTCGAATCAAATGATGATTTGAAATCTTGTGTATATTGTTAGGAGTGAAAGCTGGAGATATAGATCATCTCCAGGAGAGTGTAAGAGGAAGTCTTACTATGCCAAAAGGGAATTAAACATTTTTAGCCTAAGTAGGATAGATGAGTGAAATATTTTTTGATATCTTTAGATGTCATTTTGATTTTGATGTCCCTATTACGAGATAGTAAAACGTTGTTATTTTCATACTAGGAATACGATGCCGCCGAGACGAGCACCTGGAAATATTCTGACAGGAGCATTCGAGGCCATCACTGCTCTAACCGAATTGATCCAACGGCAACTGAGTGGTAAACATGTCTCTATTAACTCCGAACAAGAGTAAGGGAATGGTAGTAGACTTGAGAAGTTCAAAAAAATTAGACCAAACTCATTCTCTGGTGCCACCGATCCATTAGTGGCCGAAAACTAGGTTCGAGAGCTCGAAAAGATATTTCGAGCGATGACGTGCCCAGAAGAGGTTAAGCCAGAGTTAGCAATATTCATGTTGGTAGGAGAGGCTGAGCATTGGTGGACGACAATTGAAAGGACAATTTCAGACGATCAAAAGCCTATTTGTGGAATTGTTTTATCAGAAGTATTTTTCGATCTCCATGAGGAAGACAAAGGAGATGGAATTCCTTCAGCTGACTCAAGGCAACATGTCAGTCAGCGAATATGAACAGAAGTTCAACCAGCTCTCCCGATTCGCAAAAAGGCTTGTTGAGGATGAACAATGGAGAGTCGACAAGTTCGAGGATGGATTGAAGCCAGTAATCAAAGGGAAATTGGCAGTTCAAAGGTTTACTTCATTCTCAGAAATTCTAGATAGAGCTCTGAGAATTGAAAAAGTACATAAAGAACTACAAGAATCTTTGGCCATCAGAGAAAAGAGGCCAGCTGGAAGACTAATGGAAAAAGAGAGTTCAGAGGATAACAACAAGAAAAGAAGATTTGAAAATTTTCGTAGAGAAAATGCTTCAGAAGGAACAAAAACAACAAATTTTGGGCGTGGTGATCGAGACCAGCATATTGAAGCTTATAAAGCTAGGGTTTGCTTTCAGTGCGGCAAACCGGGCCACATAAAATGGAATTGCCCTGATTTGAAGCAAAAGTCAGGCGAGGACAAAAAGGGTCATGTCTTCGGGATGTCACAAGAAGAAGTCCAGCACAATGAGGACATCATTAGAGATAGACTTTAGACACTTTTGTTTTGCCATAGTAGGTATTGTCATGATGTATGTTTTGTATGGTTTGCAGTTTATCCTTGTTAATATGTATGTAAAAACTCAAAAGTTTTTTTTAAAATAAAATTGATATATTTTGTAATGTGTTCAAGTGCATATGAGAATGGAATGCTACTTGACTAAATAGAACTCTCATAACCTTATGGTGAAATTGGTGGTAGGATATAAGGTACCCTCTACTATTGGAAGATACAGGTTCATCAAATTTCGAGGACGAAATTTTTGTAAGGAGGGGAGATTATAACGACCCAGAATTTTAAGAGAAGAAAATTATGCATTTATGGGTCCTTAAATGGGGTTGATTAGTTAAGTGCTTGATAAATTTGTGGAAAATCCGGTTTAAAGGCGAGGAGCTTCACCTTGGGCGTTGATCTTTTTCCCGAATGCGTTGGCAGTGTCCGTTTTGCCCCTAGACGTCTCAAAAAGTACAAAAGAAGTAAAATCCCTCTCCATCTCTTCTCTTTTCCCTTATTTAAGCTACTTTAATTATGTGGAATGGTTAGGTGATATTATATGTGGATGAAAAAAGGTCGGAGACCTTATGAATGATGTATGGATGGGATGGATGGGAGTGAAAATGGAGCAGAGGGATGGAGCCCTCGGTTTCGGGCTGTTTCTAGCTCGAAATTTAGGCTCAGTGTGATTTACGATAAATCGCAGGGGAAGTGCAATCGACCGCAGGAAGTTATGAGAGCCTGACTGGGCTTCTATATGTGTGATGTGATGTGATTTTGACATTGTAAGGCAATGGTAGGGTTCATTAGCCTAGTTAAGTTCCCTATCAGAACTACTCTTGTATGATGTGATGTTTGTTTTAAGGCAATGGTAGGTCCATTGGCCTGGTTAAGTTCCCTATCAGAACGAATCCGATATGATGTGATGTTTTAAAGGCATTGATAGGGTCCATTGGTCTGGTAAAAGTCCCACCTCGGGACAACCTTTGTGTATGATGTGATGTTGTTGGGACATGGCAATGTGATGGAATGGTCCATCGGCCGGGTAATGTTCCACACCAGAACGGTATACCCTCGGACTTGGTCCACGGACATGAGGCCTTATTCAAGCAAGGCCAGAATAATTGAGGATTTCCTATGGTTAGAAAACCTAACCTACATGAACTGCTGTCTGTGGTCCCTCTTTGGCTAGGTCCGGAGAGGCGGTATCTATTATGAGCCCGGGTTCCTCCGTGACTGATAGTCGGTAGAGTTAGGACGGCATTGGGTCATGGGCTCAAGGTTGGATTGGGGTCCATGGACCCAGTGATGTATTGAGTTTACGAACTCAATTATGTTACCTTGAGGGGGCATTAGCTTGTGTCGGTAGGTATGCACCCTACAGATGCTGTGATGATATATAATGGTAGCTGTCAGAGGTGTTGTGCCTGACAGGATTTGATGTCAGAGGTGTTGTGCCTGGTTGAGGTTAATGTCAGAGGTGTTGTGCTTGTCAGAGGTTAATTTTAGAGGTGTTGTGCCTGACAGAGGTTAATGTCAGATGTGTTTTGCCTGACAAGATTTGATGTCAGAGGTGTTGTGCCTGACAGGATTTGATGTCAGAGGTGTTTCCTGGTTATTAGATGGGTGTTTCTGGCATGTCAGATGTGTTATTCCTGACAGGTCAGATGTGTTCCTGGTAATCAGATGTGTTTCCTGACAAGGGTGTCATGTCAGAGGTGTTATACCTGACAGAGTGATATGTCAGATGTGTACCTGATGGTCAGGTGTTTCCTGGTGGTCAGGTGTTTCCTGTTAGTCAGAGGTACGTCTCTGGCTTGTCAGATGAGTTTCATTTTCCTGACAGGTTGGATGGGTTTCATGGCTATCAGATGTGTATCCTGGCTGATCAGATGTGTATCCTGGTAATCAGATGTGTATCTTGGCGATCAGATGTGTTTCCTGAAAAATGTGGTTGTGTGTGTGTCAGTGTTCCCATAGGGGGAAAATATGAAGTAATTGTCAGAGGTGTTGTTCCTGACAGAGTGTGATATGTCAGAGGTGTTGTTCTTGACAGAGTGTGATGTGTCAAAAATATTGTTCCTAGCAGTTATTGGGTGAAGACCCGGGTTATGTCTAGAATACAATGATTTAAGGATTAATTGGGTTGACATACCCAATGATTGGTTATAATCGGGAAAAGTCCTAAGTGGATGATAATTGAGTCTGTGGACTCATGGATAAAGGTTGTACGTACACAGGCGAATGCCCAGTCGATCGAGTCTATGGACTCAAGGATAAAGTGTGATCGGTTATCTGAAATGGTAACCTAGTGTCGTGGACAATGATTGGATGAATTTGATAACTTGGAGGTTGGGAACCTCGAATAGAGTGAAATATCTCTGAGTGACCTCGGGTCACGAATTACGATATTATTATTCTGCATATTAGTATAATATGAGATTTGTATTGTACTACTATATCATTATTGATGAATGTTATTATGTGGAAAATAGTTTAGATGGGCTGTGGATTTTGCTGGGCTCTATGACTCACTCCTTCTTCTTATGTCTTCAGATTCTGGAACGATTGTAGATTGGCAAGAAGCTATACTTGATAGAGTCTGGAAAGTGTTCTGGCGCAGTTGCGGTGCCAAAGTAAAGACTACTGTTGCCAGTGAGGTATCACATTTGCTTATGATGGGTTATTGTGATGACCAGTTGTTATTGCTTATGTAAGCTCATAAGAAAAGTTAAAAATTCCTGCATTTTCGTGGGTAAAGTCTTCCGCTGTGTGTCATTGACGACCGGGCACGTGTCTCGGAACACGATTTCTTTAGGCGTGGGATCGGGGCGTCACAATTGTTGAGTGATGTGAGGTTGAGTGTTATGTATTTTAAAAGTGGGGAATGTCCACTTTAGACTTTATACTTGTTATTAGTCTGTTGGTTCAGACTTGAACAAATTATATAGGTTTATGTTATTAGAAAGTTTGCTTCCGTTTTGTCTTTGCTTCCGCTATGGTATGCCTTGTGTATTTCATAGGATGGTATGGTTTGGTGAGGCACATCACGAGCAAAAGTATCCCTAACTATATAGGTTTATGTTATTAGAATTTATACATGTTATTAGTCTGTTGGTTCAGACTTGAATAAATTATATAGGTTTATGTTATTAGAAAGTTTGCTTCCGCTTTGTCTTTGCTTCCGCTATGGAATGCCTTGTGTATTTCATAGGATGGTATGGTTTGATAAGGCACATCACGAGCCAAAGTATCCCTAACTCCTAGCAGGTATTTTGGGTCGCGAAAAAAATACTCCCATATTTTAAAAGAATTTCTGGTTATCTCTTAAACAAGAGCTTTGTAGTGGAAATTTCCGGTAGAGCTCCATGTGGCCCCGCTTTATTGGTAGAAGGAAGAAGGTTGCTAAGCTGAGTTGTCCTAGAGTAGTTGAGGAGAGGTCTTCCACCCTGTCAAGACACTCTGAAGCTCAAGTCAGTAATGGAGGGTGAAAGACGAAATGTAAATATAGAGGATGGGAGTTAAGGAGTTCTTGAGGTAGGGTCTTTGCTCTTATGCTTGGGGAAAAAGGTTCAGTCTAGGGTTTGTGAGAATTGCCAACCCCTTTTTGTTAGCACTTTGGGAGTATTTATAGGTTCTAAGTTCGCATGTCCATCTATGTTGGTGGGATGGCTATACATCTCACCTACTCATTGCATTTGTGTTAAATTGGAGGTCGGTTCTGCCATCAAAGTGATACGAGGTGACCAGTATTTAATGCGCATTTATGTTAGGTCATAGATAATATCTATTCATGAGTGCCTCATTAATGCTCTGACAGAAAGTCACCTAGTAAGAATTACGTCCTCAGATGGACTCGAATTCGTCATCAGACATGGTCAAGCTCGTCCTTAAATTAGTTTGAATTCGTCCTCAGACTAGGTCGGGCTCATCCTCACATCAGGTCGAATTCATCCTCAGACTACTTTACATCTCTTACAATTTTTCCCATTACAATTTGTCCCTTCTCTGTGCTTTCAGCATAACTTAAAGGGTTGAGAACCCGATGAAAATTGAAGATACATGTTTACCTATGAGGTGATGACATGTTAGACAGTTGAGAGACAGGGGAATAACTATATTATCCTGAGATGAATTTTCGTGCCAAGCTGGATGGAGATGAATTATTGTGACAGTTGTGTTGCAACGAGTCGATGATGAATAGTTCTTGGCCAGTCCCCAACAAATTTCAGCAAGGTCGGTAACCTGGTCGGGCACTCCTCATTCCTTTAGTTTCTTCATACTCTTATTATGATGTGACCTCTTCTTTATTTTAATCGTGCAGATAAGTCAACTATTCATTTGTGTGTTTGAGCAACTTGGAAGTCCACCGACTAATGAATATCGTCAAGGAGAAGGGGTTGGACTACGTGCGGTGGATTACGATCGATGAACTTGCTCTGAAAGAGGGTAAGGAAGCTCGTGATACCATCCGCTTAGATACTAAACCTCAAGCCGGCACATCTTCTCGCCCCTAAGATAGAATGGATCAGAGCAACCTTCCCGAGCTGACTCCGATCTCTCGAGGACTGAAAGAGATTCTGCCCCTTGAACATAGGAGATTGAAAAGGCACACAGCAAAAGTTGTGCAACCCTAGGTAAGGTCGATTGTATATGAGGTTGCTTCTATCGAAGCTCCCCAACAGAGGAAGAGGCTGGTAACAGTGGGTGAGCTCGAGTCTTCAAAAAAGAGAAAGCAGGACAAAAAAGACAGAGTGAGGCAAGAGAAAGGAAAAAATCTGGAAAATAGTGCCCTAGATAGTCACCAGGTAGTGGTGACAGCTGCCCCATCCTCGGCTCCAAGTCTTCCCAGGCATGTAGCCCCTGTCAGCTGCCTATAATTTTCCAACCTACTCTCCGAGTCAGAATGCGGATCCTGACAGCTAAGGATTCAGCCTTGGTAAATCCAACGACAACTTTGGCTTGGATTTATAGGATAAGTTCCCATTAGATGTGGATAGGACACGAGCTTGGACGGGCAGGAAACTCGAGTCCTATGCTACTCAATCTATGGTTGGGGTAAGTATGTTTCTCACACGACGTGCTCTTCTTTATGCATTATATTTAGATTTGTACATTTAGATCTCATCAAGCTATGATGGCATCACACAGACCATCAACACTTGGTCAGAGATAATGGAGCGTCATTCATAGCTACAAAGGTCAGCCGAAAAGATGAAGAACCAATAGGCTATCAAAGAAAAGAGATGGGCAACTGAAAAGACTTCTTACAGTAGTGAGCTCGGAAGTCTTCGCGAGTAGCTAGCTACAGATGGAGAGACTGTGAAGAAGGCAGTTGTGGACGAAGTGAAAGTTTTAGGGATGCTGATCTCCGATTTCATGAACTGGAGAGCATGATTCAAAGCTTAATAGGTCAAGTGACCGATTTGACCAAGCAGGTGGCTGATCAAAATGCCGAGAAGCCGAAGATGGTGAGCCAGATTTAGGCTGCTTATCAAACTAAGGATGAAGCTCTCGTCCTGCAAGATCGAATCATTACCGAGCAAGATTTAATGAAGAAGCTTCGAGCTGCTGGTTATCTAATCTTTACTCCATAGAACTCATTGGGGATGGCAACCCATTATGAATTCCCTCTGGGAAACAACCCCTTGATGTCGTGATCAATTTGTAAGAAGGAGATGAGGTAGAAAGTATTAGCTATGCCAGGAGAAGCTCCTGTTCAAGGTGAAAGTCAACCTGAAGACATCCTTATCTTACCTTCTTCAGGTGAAGCTCCTGCCCAGCCCGAGATCCCTCTAATCGAGTCCTCCATCCCCAATCGTGACCAAGGCGAAGCTGTTGCAACTATCCCGAAGACTACCTCACCTCGGGACTGACTAATTTCTATGAGCGTACCTAGCTCTGATGGGCCATTTCTCCCCCTTTTTCTTTTTCTACTTTCTATGAGTGTATCCAACTCTGATGGGCCTATTTCTTCTCTTCTTGATGAATGTAAAGCTCGGAATTCTTGCAACGGAATCAAAACTTTTATCATTGACATTTGTTCTTTCCATTATGATAAAAAAGTTGATATGTCATCCTTGTTCAGAACAAGTATAACGGCCAAGAAAAAGAGATGTTAGTAGATTGGACATTCTTGCCCACAGCGGGTGCAAATATCTTGAAGACAAATCATTGGTAGATAGGCCATTCTTTCCCACAACGGGTACAAGTGCCTTGAGGACGAAATCTTTGGTAAGTAGGTCATTCTTGCCCACAACGGTAAATATGTCATTCTTACCCACAACGGGTGCAAGTGCCTTGAGGACGTAACACTATAACTTAGAAACAAAGTTACAAATTGTAATTCAAATTTTATTGGTAGAACCGTTTAAGATTCATGATATTCCACGATTTTTGGATAGGCTATCCTGACATGCTTTTGAAGTAACATACTCCTGAGATCCCCAGCCTTTAAACAATATACGGCCCCTCACAGTTAGGTCCGAGGTTCCCACTGTTTAATTCTCGGCTGTTTTGAAAGACTTTGCGCAGCATGAGGTCCCCGACTTGGAGAGTCCTCTTATTACTTTCTTATTGTAAGACTTTTTGAGTTGTTGATGGTATCATGCTACTTGAATACTTGCTTGTTCTCGACATTCTTCCAGAAGATCCAAATGTATTGCCATTAGCTCGCGATCTTTGGTTTTCTAACTTTCGTCCTTGCTTACTTTCCTTCGAGTATGTATTGAGGGGAGGCCGATTTCTATAGGAATCACTGCCTCTATTCCATATGCCAGAGAAAATGGAGTTTTATATCTCGGAATTGCCTTTCTGACAATGCTAAGTTTAACGTCTTCAGCCAGACACAAAGGGGGTACATAAATACACCCCCAAACAAGTTGAAGCACATAGAGAGACTGAGTGGGTCATCAATCGACACAGAGAGGATCGATAAGATCGATCTCAACCAACACCAACCAACGGCTTTGGAATGACCCCCGTAGGTTGTATGTCCTTTAAGCCTAATGGTTGATAGACTGAGAAAATCAAGAGATTCACACTAGCTCGTAGGACTAGTAAAGTCGTACAGATGAAATCGTTTACTATGATGCACTGAATGGTAGGGCTTCCAGGATCCTTGAATTTGAACACAATGGCGTTTTCAACTAGAAATGGATCCTTAGATGCTTGTGTACATAGCTTGACTATGCATAAGTCTTTGAGGAACTTAACATAGTGTGGAATCTGCTTGAACGAGATATTGATTGATAAGTTTTGCAAGACTTCTTTGATCTCTAAAATTTTTTGGTCCCGATCATTCTGGACAAGCCTTTCTGGGAAAGGTGGTTTCAACTGACAAATGGGCTTGTCCTCAGCCTGAGGTATTTGCACAGGAATATCAGATTTGGGTGCAGACGTAGAAGCATTAGAGTTGGATGTGAAATTGGGATTCTCTGATCTAAGGTTAGAAAGTGGTGCTTTTGAGGGCACCAAGGATGTTGGTACTCCTATATCAATAGTTTTGCCTGAATAGAGGGCGGTATCAGCTTGGATCTCTCCCTAAAAATTCTGGTTCTTTAACTGTAATTCGACTTCAGAAACTATCTCCTATTCAATCAGATTTTGAATTGTTTGGCTCGGGAAGTTACCTATCTCGCTCTCAGCTTCTAATTGATCCAAACGGTGTTCTAGACGTTGAAGGGCTTGTTCTTGCCTGGTCATAAACTGGGAGAGGTCTTCTAGACCAGGTTTAGGAGTAGATTGTGGAGGTGCAGAGAAGGGAAGCTCAGGTAACAATTCACAATTAGAGCTCATTAATATATAATCATTGTAGGACTGAGGAGTCAGGAGGGCGCTCTATTGGTCAAAATAAGAATTTTGGGTGAATTGCTAGTACAACGGCTGTGAGTATTGTCCATCATACTGTATATCGGATTAGTTAAACCCAAAATGATATGTGCTATGGTATGGTTGTTGTTATGGAACAGACTCGTGCTCCCAAGAGAAACTGGAATGATGATTCCAAGTATCCGGATGATAAGTTTGGCAATAGGAATTTGGGTTATAGGAGTCATGGCAATAGAAATTTTAGCTATAGAAATTTGCATAAGTCTCAATAAGAGGCCTTTCTGCTACCATGGAGGGGATGAGGAAGGTGAAGAAGCTGGGGCTAATTCCCGGATTGGAATGACTCTCAAATCGAATCGAACGCTGATGGGCCGAACCCAACTTGGCATATGTTTGAAGAAACATGCCCAAGACTTGGTAAAAAGTTTCCAAAAGGGACACTAACCAGAGTTACTCTATATGATGTGCAAAGAACACAAGGATAACCCTAAGCCAAAGTTAAACAATCAACAATTTTATGGGCGTTATCTTGTTATCTATGTTGGCAAGTAGGTTATCACAGTGGGCGGGACCACTGATTTTATCATGTTTAATCCGCCGGACTGACCTTGACTCTTGGTTCTCACAAGGGTTTCACTCGCAAGCTAACCTTCTAGTACTAATACGATTTAACTGCAAGAGAATCCCTAGCCTAGACAAATGTGTCGCACAATGGCAAGCTTAAGTACGTCCCAGACTAGCCGGATCAGTCAAGTAGTTTAACAAGTGTATTACCAAAAGAATAACTTGGGTTAGATTGTGTTCTTAAGTCAACAAGCACAGTTAACCAACAAGATTTTGAGGAGGCCACTTAAGAGCTCAGTATACTAAAGTAGTAGGGACCTGTGGATATGTTAGGTAACAGGGACCCACGCTCGTGGTCTTATTCGACTCAAAAATGAAGGATTCCTTGATTTTGTAATGGTCCTATGAACATCGAGCTAAATTTGGCTCTAAATCTTGATTCATTTTATTAAATTGCTTTCGAGTTCACACAGCTGGAGTGACGAGGTGGTGATGAAATACCACCAGTTTCAAATAGAGGTGGGTTGTGCTCTTTTTAATTAAAGTAAGTTTCGGCCATCCACACAGTTCGGAATAATTGTACGAAAGCAAATAAACAATCGCCACAATTTTCAACAAATCACCCTTCAAAAACTCACCTCCCGTAGGCCATGCCACGGGGTATCCTCTTTGGAGTAAGGAGGTATCTACAAGCTTTCACTCCCTACTCACAATCGCTATCCTGGACACAAGTTAGTGCACAATAAAATATAGGTCACGTGGTTGTGAATTATTTTTGGAAGGTGTGCTGCCTTTAAGGGGTTGCACACAACATTCAATTAATTAATTTCCAAATTTGGGCTTTAATTCAAATTTAGTAGTTTCCTTAAGTAGGGAACTGCTATTTCTGAATTTTTCCTCAATTTTTGGAAACCGTCCAATTTAAATTGATGAAATCAGGGTAAACTTTTCAAAAATGGAATTGTGTTAAAGATAGACTTTTTCCACTATAAGGATTAAGTCAGATTTAGAAAAAAAAATTGAAAATTAGAAATTTCTAAAAAAATATGCTAAATCCCTAAAAGATATGGGAAAATGCCTAAAATTAACAAAATTCTTAATATTTGAAAAATCTCCAAAATTAATAATTCCCAAAATACTAATCACCTAAAAAAAACAGAATTTAAATTTAAACCTAACACTTTTTCTTTTTTTCAATTCTTTTTATATATCCATGAAATATATTTATATATATACTAACATATATATATATATATATATATATATATATATATATATATATATATATATCCCAAGAATATATAAACCTTTTTTTTTTAAAACTTTTTTTACTCAAGGGTTGCTAAGCCCTTGAAACATAAGAAAAAATAGAAAGTCCTAAATTATTACAAGTTGCACTCGGCCATCCGAGGCTTAAAAAAATAAAAATAAAAAATAAACAAGTAGAAAAGAAAGAGAAGATGGGGATCCTAAATCCCTTGCTGTTTTTTTTTTTTTTTTCTGAAAATTTTTCTTCTTTCTTTATGCACTTCCTTCACCCAAGCAGCAACGGTGCCATTTGAAACAAGGTTTTTCGGTCGTTGAAACGAATCACCCTATTTCAATACTTTAATTTAATCTAAATCCTGCATACATATGAGAATGGTATAGGGCTTGTGTCGGATGTCGAATCCTCACTCAGGGTTAGTTAGTTAGTGCAACACAGAAAATAAAAATAATAAAATAAAGAAAAGATTAAAATGGTGGAGAGATGAGAAGGGTGGATTGATTTTTTAAAACATTTTTTGTTTGAGAAATTATTAAGGTCTACCACTATCCATGAAACAAGCATAAAACATAATTAAACATGAGAAAAAAAAAACTAACATTTATTTAGAATGATTCATTAAATTAAAAAGTACTTGTAACACTTGAAGACAAAGAAATTGCAAAAACATTCGAAAGTAAAGCTGTAAAAATTGTGAGATGGATAGCTTTCTTCTTCACTTTCTTTCTTTTTCTCCTTCCTTTGCAAGAGTCGCCAACGATGGAGATATACCGAAAGATAGAGAGAGAACCAACGATCCATAGGTGAGAGAGAAGAGGTTAGATGATAGAGAGTGGGGGTGAGAGAGAGAGAGGAAAAAAAGGGGTTGAGAAATGAGAGAGAGATGAGAAGAGAAGTTAGGGGGGAAGGAACCATTTTTTAGAGGAAGAGATTGTGTAGTTTATATAGGATCATAGTTAGGGTTTGGAGAGAAAGAGGGTGTGATAAGATGGACGGCTAGGATTTCCTAGAGAAAAAGAGAAATTAGGGTTTCACTTTTGAAAAGTGAGTTGTTAGGATGGAAGAGAAATTAGGAAAGAAAGTAAGAAATGGAAGGGGATTAGGGTTTTGAAAGAAAATGAGATGGGTGGCTAGGATTAGAGTTTGGTGATATGGGTGGCTAAGATTTAGGCTACAAGGTGGTGGCTAGGTTTAGGAAAAAGAGATGGGATTAGGGTTTTTGAACTAACTAGGGTTTTGGAAAGTAAGGGTGGACGGCTAAGATGATTAAGGTTGGAAGAATAGGATTAGGAGAGAGAGATTATGGTTTTGAGAAATAAAAGAGAAAATGATGGCAGAGGATTTTGAACCCTGGTCTCTAACACAGACTCCCATAGATTTCACCAACTAAGCAAGTTTTTCTCCTTTGTCTTGTATAGTGATCTTTATTACTCAAGTCCTCTTTCTTGGAAATCGACTCTTCAGCTCCCTAAGCCTTGTTATGTAATTGTGAACTCTTGGCTTAGCCCACACTTGGCCTGCATCTACTTGGTATAGTCTGTTGGCTCTTTGAGCTTTAGTGCTTTACTATGGCCTCAAGTTCTTGAGAATCATCCAGTCAGGGTTCCTGAGACAGTTAAAACACATAATGAGAGTTCATCGAAACAACTTTGTATCTAGACTTTCATAAATGTGTTTAATTCATGCTAATATACCATTTTGATCAGAAAAGTGTGTTCTATGCAATAGAGGAAACTCTTATATAGAAGAGTTTGTAAAAATAAAAGTTTTACGTAAAAGAGTTCGATAAGGCTTAAAGAATAATAATGAAAATAAGCACTTTTAAACGAATATCACCTACTGGGAAGTATTTCTTGTAGAAAACATCTACAAACTCTTCCCAAGTCCACTCTTGACCCGCTCGAGTCAAGTCCCTTGTTCTGATGGTGGATCTCCACCAATGATCTACCTCACCTTCCATCATAAAGGCGGCCCATGCAACTTTCTCTACCTCCGTAGGTATCAAGACGAAGAATAACTTCTCCAGTTGCCTAACCCATGCTTCTACAACCAATGGGTCTATGCCACCATAGAATACCGGAGACCTCATCCTCGAAACGCCTCTATCCCTATATGTGCTCTGTTTGGAGGAGCCGGTACTAGTGCTGTAGTAGGAGGAGGAGTGGCAGGTTGCTCATCCCCTATCGGAGTTTCACCTCCACTTCCTCTAGTAGGGTAACCGCGACCCGATTGCCACGTCTCATAATTGAATCCTGAGGACAATAGCAAAGCATGAGCCTAAATTGGAACCCACCTTACCTTGACCCCAATTTCAACAATCATTTCATGTTTATAGATACATAATAATACATCGAGGCATACAATAAAATAATATTATCATACTAGAAATGTTTCCTAGCATATGAAACCAAGCTCGGTTGAGACTCCAACTGTTTTGACTAAGACTAATTTGTTAGTCTACACTCGAGAACAATCATATAACCTGAGTATAACTTGAACTCAAGCTCCTAACAATCCAATGAGCATATATGTCGCGACCCGAAACCCACCCTAGGAGTTAGAGTGAACTTTGGACGACTAATCATGACTTGCTTGACAACTAACCTGCAAAACCCACAGAGCATATACGATAGAGGACAAAACAGCGGAAACATACTCTAACATGGTATAGCGGAAGTCTACCAAACCTCTATGTATATACATAATCAATCCAAGTTTATACAAAAAGAATCCAAAAGAAAGTGCGGACATGCCCGCCAAAATACATAAATCTGACTCTCGTCTCACCCACAGCTAATCTACTCAGAATCTACAACCACCTATTGGTAACCCTCTACTGGAGGTTCCTCCAAAGGCTCCTCGACATACTCCTCCTCCACCCATGGACCAGGAGCACAAACATCAAATGGAGTAGCAGCTCCCTCAGAACCTGCCGACATAAGAAGTACGGCTGAGCATGGAATACTCAGCGGGTACTGAATACTAACCAACAATTATAGCATAAACATGGCAATACATAATCAGGAGAAATTCATATTTGTCACACGGAAACAATTTATATCATACAAGGAAGTAAAGCAGTTTATAATCATGCTTGAAACTCGTAGAAAACCGATAAATCCTCTTGAAAACATCGTGCACCTGACTTGACTTGAAATATCTTTTCGCACGTGAAAGCTTGTCTTGTCTATCTTGCTTGATTCTTGTATGTCATGTCATGTCATGCATGTTTGCTTGTGATCATGTAACTTGTGAGATGCACTTGTGAGATGCACTTGTGAGATGCCTTGAGAGGGAAGGGAGACCCTTCTTTATGCAATGCACTTGCGAGGGAAGGGAGACCCTTCTTCATGATATGCACTTGTGAGTGAGGGGAGACCCCTCGTGGAATGTTGGTTCTTGTCTTCTTGTGAAAAGCGAGGTAAAACATATCTTAGGATATGTCCCACCTCTAACCATGTTCTTGAAAACCTCGATAAATCATGCCATGCATGCCGTGCTTGTGGTAACCGTGTACATACTTGCATTTAAATTTAAACATGACCATTGGGTAATTTCACAACACATATAGTGTCAAAGATTAAGCAATTCAATATTCATAGCATTTAGGGAAAACAGGAAACACACTATCATAGGCCCTAGCAATATTCAGAATTTATTAGGCATGCATTTCTTAATTTACAGCTCACTGTATTCACCTTGGCATTTCATCAAACATGGTGTGTTCATTATGGATTTACCCTACAACATGCTTTTCTAGAGGGTTTTACTCAATCATACATGTATGTTTATTATTGGAACAATGCCCTTCCCCGTTTTAATCATCACCACACAACCACTGGCATCCAATCGCCCCTTACATCTCCATTCACCATTCACCATTCACCATTTACCATTCATCCATCTCACAGCACATGTGTAAGTGAAAGAAAATAAAGAGAAATGAGGGGAAAAGAGGATCTATAACTAGGAGGGTAGTAAAAAGTACCGACCTTGAAGAAATGAGGAAGAAACCCTCTTTCCAAATGACTGTGAGTTGCTGCCCTAGCTTGATTCGTGAGCTCCACGAATGCTTGCACCGAAATCTTGAAGAAAACGGGCTTGAGGTTGATCTAGGGTTTCAAACCCTTTGATTTCTCTCCCAAATGGAAACCCTAGGTTGGAATCGCCTTCTCCTCTTTCTTCTATTCTCTCAAACTCTCTAAGTGTCGAATGATGCCCTAAAGGCTCAGATTAAACTCTTAAGGTAAGAGTGAACTGACCAAAAGACCGAAATACCCTTACTGGGATTTCTGTGAATAGTGCTGTGAATAGTGCCAACTCGTGGTCGGTGAATAGTGCCACTCGTGGTGCTTGTGAATAGTGTCAACTCGTGGTCGGTGAATAGTGCCACTCGTGGTGCTTGTGAATAGTGCCACTCGTGGTGCTTGTGAATAGTGCAAACTCGTGGTGCTTGTGAATAGTGTCAACTCGTGGTCGGTGAATAGTGCAAACTCGTGGTGCTTGTGAATAGTGCCACTCGTGGTGCTGTGAATAGTGTCAACTCGTGGTCGGTGAATAGTGCAAACTCGTGGTGCTTGTGAATAGTGCCACTCGTGGTGCTGTGAATAGTGTCAACTCGTGGTCGGTGAATAGTGCCACTCGTGGTGCTTGTGAATAGTGCCACTCGTGGTGCTTCTGAATAGTGCCACTCGTGGTCCGTGAATAGTGCCACTCGTGATGCTTGTGAATAGTGCAAACTCGTGGTGCTTGTGAATAGTGCCACTCGTGGTCCGTGAATAGTGCCACTCGTGGTGCTTGTGAATAGTGCAAACTCGTGGTGCTTGTGAATAGTGCCACTCGTGGTCCGTGAATAGTGCCACTCGTGGTACTTGTGAATAGTGCCACTCGTGGTCCGTGAATAGTGCCACTCGTGGTGCTTGTGAATAGTGCAAACTCGTGGTGCTTGTGAATAGTGCCACTCGTGGTCCGTGAATAGTGCCACTCGTGGTGCTTCTGAATAGTGCCACTCGTGGTCCGTGAATAGTGTAAACTCGTGGTGCCGTGAATAGTGTAAACTCGTGGTGCCGTGAATAGTGCAAACCCGTGATGCTTGCCAAGGGTGACGAACCCGTTGTCACGTCGTCTCATGTACAGCGTGCCCGTGGTGAGTTGTACAACGTACCCGTGGTGAGCTGTACAACGGATGCACACAGTATACGTTTTTCTACAGGTACAGACTGTTTTGGCCATATCTTTTGACTCGTTCGTCCGATTTTGACGATTCAACTTGCGTTGTGTTCGTACTTCGAAGAGGAACAATTCTGGCATTTCAAAATTTCCAAATTCTTCCTCATTTATTAATCATACCTCTTAAAAAGGCAAGATGACAACGAAAGTGTCATGTATTAAGCATGAAAAAGTCTGGGGCTCTACAATATATTACCTACATAAGTGTATCGTATATATCCAAATACACACATAATAGTGTAATCATACAATTGGTTTTCCTAGCGAAGCTAAGTTTTTCACACTTGGTTAAGGTATTAACCAGTTACATACTTAAGACATTAACAGGCTTAGGATTAAAATTAATGAGTAGTTTATACCTTTGAGTTATTTAAGTAAAATCCTTTGGATCTCTGTGACATGTATGATGCTTCTAAAATCTACATGATGCATGCATGATGCGTATAATGATTATGAGATGTGTGAAATGAATGCTATGTATGAATGCTATGTGTGATGCTCATGTTGTGTGTGGTGTTATGGGATGCATGATGCTTATGCTATGCATGGAATGTATGCTATGTATGAAAGTGTGTGATGCTTATGCCATGTATGATTATCCTTGTAGTTACAATGTATATATCCTTTTGGACTAAGCACTGGGTCTAGAACGAGCTGCAGATAATGCGCATCTGTATCTAGAAATTTGGACTTAGCACTAAGTCTACAACGAGCTGCAAATAATGTGCATCTGTATCTAGAAACGTGCATCAAACATCCATGAGCTTGTCCAAAATTATATCTATCCTTAGAGTTCATAATATATTTATTATTTGGAACTGAGCTCTAAGTCTAGAACGTGCTGCAGAAATGCACATCTGTATCTAGGGACGTGCATGAACATCCCTGAGCTTGATATAAATATATATTCGTTCCTACTAGTCATGGGGACACATGAACTTATATAGACTCATCGTCACACCATGATGTGCAAATTGTGTTTATTTGTGATGTAATATGCATTAAGCGCACTTTAACAGATAGAATTTCATAGGATACACATAACAGCATATACATCGAAACCTATGTCCCTCATTGTGTAACGACTCTAAATCTAATAGACTTGCAAGACGAAAGGACCTCCTACAGTCTCACTCGGAAACAAATCCCTACCTAAATCTAATACCACAATGTATGACAAAGGACCTACCACCCCTTGTCAACTAACGCCTAGGCTAGACTCTAGCCTGAGTATCTCTCAACTCATAAGTCTAACTGGGAAACTCGTTCATAAAGCATTAGTTTTCACTTAGCATATAACATACAGTATGTACACCACATATCATATAATACCACATAGCAATACCACACATAATAGTATAAGTATATAAAATTTTTGAGCTTTTCTAACATAAATAGACACTAACCTTGGATGAAATCAACTTGTTCTAAACAAGGACTAAGTGATTAGTCTAGACTTGGAATATGACTTCTAAGATGACCCTAATGCCTTGTTTTACTCGTGGTATCGAATTCTAAACGACCCTAGAGAACCTAATACTTAGGTTCTGATACCACTTCTATAACGCCCCCAAAATACCCCTAGGAGTTAAGAGGTTTTGGCGATGTGACTTATACTTAAAACTATCCTGCAAAGAGTATACAAGGCATGATAAATCGTGAACCTGAAAATTTCTTTCATAACTTAACTGTAATCCAAGTACAATTGTTTACAATAACTGAATCGAAACTAAAACATGTACATGGACTCCTTAACTTGAGTCCCAACTCAAGTAATACAAATATCCCCAGACATAAGAACCCAAAATACATGTCTCTCTCACTCATCTCAACCCTAGGGCCACATGTCAAACACCTAACATCTAACTACCAATCCGAGCAACTCCTACTCTACATGAACCGCCTCGAAAACCATATGGTATACCTGCCGACATCAATAAGTACAACTGAGTATGGAATAGTCAGTGAGTACAAACTACTAGCTAACAATAGTAGTAACAATAATAAATAATAACAATAATATGTCATGCATGATACAATTCATTATCACATATATATAACGAGAATGCGGAAGCTAATACAATTAACACTTGTAAAATCTTGAACATTATACTTTAAATCATACTTTCAATTCATGCTTTAACCAACACGTATTTTTCATTACTTTGTGAGTCTTGTGAGTCCCTTACATGTCTTACGCATCTTGTGGTTACCTTACACATCTTATGAGATTCTTTATTTCACTTGTCTTATTTAGCTAGTACCCGAACTATGAAATGGACAGACATACTAGGATCTTGTCTTGCTTTACTAATGCCTAGACTATAATGGAACATAACACATTAGTATCTTGTCTTGTTTAACTAGTACCCAAACTATCAATTGGACGGACATACTAGCTTCTTGTCTTGCTTTGCTAATGCCCGAACTATAATGGGACGGAACACATTAGAGTCTTGTCTTGACTTTACTAGTACCTGGACTATAGTGGGACGGAACATACTAGCATTTCACTTGTTTACTAATGCCCGAACTATGATGGAACGAAACACATTAGTATTTCACTTGTTTACTAATGCCCGAACTATGGTGGAACGGAACACATCAGTATCTTGTCTTGCTTTACTAATGCCCGAACTATAATGGAACAGAACACACTAGTAAATTTACTTGCTTAGCTAATGCCCAGACTATGATGGAACGGAACACATTAGCATTCTTAACTTGCTTTTCTTGTGAACCAAGTATGACATATCCTGGGATATGCCCTACCCTTGACCGGCCCGATGTCCGACTTTATCATTACTATCGTAATTAACATGTCTTATTGTTGTTTGTTTTTGTATATTTATGTCCTTAGAAACCCGGTTTATGCATGCATGTGTGCGTGTGTGTAGCATTTGTGGTATCATAATGACATGTACAATTCAAGGGATAGTGTGTAGCATTTCAATTCTTAATATAGTCATGAGGTAATTTAGACAAGCATATAGAGCATCGGGTCATGGTCACCATTTAGGAAAAGTTACACAATTCATGCTTTCATATACTTCTTTAAATTTTTTAATGTCTTACTCATGCATTTCATCAAACACTTAGTGTGCAACACATTTTATTCAAGTTCTCAAGTTTGTACATTTCATTAAACACATGATGTGCATTTATTATGCGTATAATGCCCATCCATCATTTTCTAACGCACATTCATCACCATTCCCACCGCATCCAATTGCCTCAACTACCCTCCATTCATCCAACACATTCACACCTTGTTCATTTATCTTGTTCATTTTAGGGATAGTAAAGTAACTCAAAGAAAAGGGAAACACAAAATCAAAATCATCATTTTCAAAGTAAAACCTAGGTTATTACTAAGCTAGTTAGGAGAGTGTACTAACCTTTAGGATTAACTCCAAATCTTGAAGAGAACCCTCCTTGATCTGGAATCCAAGCTGGGAGGAAGAAGCACCACTTTGGAATGGAAGATCTTTGCTTGATGGGGAAGATCCAACCTTCATTTCAATCCACCCACCCTCCTTGAAGATCTCCAACTTCTCCCTTCTCCTTCCAAGATCTTCCTTAGGTTTAGGTTAACCCAAAACCCCCAAAAAGATCTCCTATTTATAGGCCAAGGGGTGAAAACCTCAAAAATCACTCACCAAAAAAAGTGATTCGGGCTCCTACGATCGTTCGTAGGCTTCCTACAATCGATCATAGGTTGGCCAGTATGTTTACCCAATTTCTAGAACTTTACGATCGATTGTAGCAACTCTACAATCATTCGTAGTACGGCTACGATCGTTCGTAGGGTCCCTACAGACGTTCGTACCTGTGGCAGAAACTTTCCAGATTTTTGAACTTTCTTATTTCATGCATAACTTTTGACTTCCTTATCAAATTTTGACGATTCAACTTGAGTAGGACTCATCTTTAAAAGGAGAACAATTTTGTGTCTAATGGACAATTCCTAATTTTGAGTTTTTAATTACCTAAATGGGCTGTAAATCTAACTGGTCTGGAAATGGATTTCTGCAACTCAGATTTTCAGTAATCCAACTTTGGAAATTCAACTTTTAAGTCAACCCCGACCCAAGATCTGGAATAGTGATCAACATAAACCTCGAAGAGGGTTCCAATAAATTTCCAAAAATTCAAGAATCACTTGATTCCGATAAGCAGTGAGAGAACTATAGCTACTTTAAAGTTAAGGGTACGTTATGACTTCCCTTTTTCCCTTCTTTGTGTTTTGTGATCCCCAACACCCACACGCATCCACAAAAAAATTTGGGTGTTATTAAACTCTCATTATCAATTAGAAACATCTAAGACGATACATATAGGCCTTGACCTCCAAATACGCCATTCACTGCACTATTCACCTAAGTTTTCGGGTTCAACATACACACTTAATTAGGGTGTTCTATACCCTATGCTCTTAGACACTTAAGAGTATTATCATACTTTTGTTTTGAGACTCCAAACACCCATCTAAAACCCTCACTTCACTTTCCTCAAACCAAGGACACATGGAAGGCCTTAGGCCTTAACATACCCTATGCATGACACTATTTACTATCCTATTCACAGGAATAGTGATTGCGATATCCGGGGTTCTACATGCATACCTGACATTTCTTCGAGTATTTCATCCTGTAGGGGAGTCTTGTTAGTATTTCGACCTAAGGGGAATCTTGTCGGGCATTTCGACCCAGGGAGAAGGAGAGATGCCATCGGGCTGTCTGACCCAGAGGAGATCTTCTCGCGTTCTAGTCTGGCGAGGGAGTCCGCCTTATATCTTCGGCGTCGTGAGTTCTTTGGAATCAACCTGCCATCGAAGTGATCCAAGGTGACCAGTATTTAATGTGTATTTATGTTAGGTCAGAGATAATATATATTCATGAGTGCCTCATTAATGCTCTAATAGAAAGTCACCTGCCAAGAATTACGTCCTCAGATGGGCTCCAATTCATCATCAAACAAGGTCGGGCTAGTCCTCGCATTAGGTCGAATTCATCCTCAGAGTAGGTCGGGCTTATCCTCACATCATGTCGAATTTGTCCACAGACTAGGTCGGGCTCATCCTCACATCAGGTCGAATTTGTCCGTTGACTACTTTACATCTCTTACCAATTTTCCCCATTACAAGCTTCATATTTAAACTCATTAAATTACTCAGGTCTTATGACTCGAAATTATACTTCTTGTTGTTCTAGCCATCTTGCTTCAAACTCGGCCCTACCATAAGAAGGTTAAGAATACCCTAGCTGAAATAGATCCATGGCTTCCAAATCACAAGTACTTTAAGCATTAGGGTGACCCAATAATTTTTGTAGAACTTGTGTTGAGACTTGAGACCCACACATAATAAAATAAAACTTCAACACGAAGACATAATAATTCACAAAGACCGACATAGAATGGTGATTAAAGGCCTCCCTATATGTTTAGAGTGTGTGTTACATGATATCATTTCAACCAACCAAAAAAGGAAACGAAAAAAAGGCATCCCCTTCAACTAGGGATGGCAATTTCGACCCAACTCGTAGGGCCATCAATACGCCCACCTTTATAGGGGCCTTTTTCTAGTTAAACGGTTTTAGAGGAGATTTTGGTGTTGAAAAATAATTGAACCAGTTTCGGGGCGGAAACAGTTTTAGTATATCCTACCCTGTCACCCCAGTTCAATAAACATAATCATTCTACTAATAAAAGTACAAGGAGCATGCAAAACTTTACTTGGACATAAATAACCTTTAATAGAAATTATTAACTTATTAACCTATGGTATACGTGTGGTTAGAAATCCAACTACCTACAACCTCATACATATAAGGTACAATAGAGACCTTATATTTAGATATGTAAAAGGTCATGGTGCTATACAATAATGATAAGACAAAGAACCCCCTAAATATAATATCAAAATAAGCATCCTCATATAAGCTAAAGGTGGAGCTAATACACATTATCTATTTATTAAAGAAACTATTACTAATTATATATTTATAAGTTATATTATTTTTTAATCTTATGTTGAAGTCATACAACTATAACTAATATATATATATATATATATATATATATATATATATATATATTAATTTTTAATTTAATGTTATTATATTTTTAATAATAAAAAATTAATACATGCTTTGCACGTGCTCCTTTACTAGTATCTATTATATACTAATACTTTATACAGGTTGATGCCATGTGGCATACCTCAAATCTCTCTATTGGTCCTTCAGGTTGATGTCATGTGTCATCTTAGATGGTAAACCCTCTTTGATTCTTTTTTATTAATTCTTTTTTATTAATCCAATGCCAAGACGCTACAATATGTACCTAATAACTGTTATTTTTTAATACTAAATGATAGGACCACTCCTAAGTTAATGAGCCTATTAATTTTTTTTCCTTTTAATTAATTGTGATCCCTCACATCCCAATGTTTTTTTCCTAATGAATTAACAACATTACTATTTTTTTTCCTCTTAATTGTGATCACTCACATCCCCTAATAAAGTAAATACTTTTTCCTAATTTCTCACCCTACTTAATTGAATTATATGATTACAATTCTAAAATAAACCCCTTTTTTCATTTATCCAACGTCTCTCCTTTCCTCTTCATTTTCATCTGTTCTCCCAAAAATTGACTCTTCACCTCATTCATTTCCATTTTCTCTTTCAGAACATGGGTTCAAATTCTTTCAATTCTTTTGATCGAATGAGACGAGCAAACTTTCAAAACTGACAATTCAATTTTGATTTTAGTTAAAAATTTGAAGGGGTTTATGCCGACGGCATTATAGAGAGCTCCTAAAGAGATGACGACTCCTAAAGAGAATTGATTCTCACTCCACGGAAGTACCACTCACCCTCTTCCTGTGTATGAAAAAAAAAATCTATTTTTTTTTTGTTTTTTCTTTGAATGAAACATATAATTCTTCTTCCAAATTCCATTGACTTACATTCTCATTCTTTTAATTTTGTTTTATTTTCTCAATCTTAGGTAAGTCAGGTCCTAGCAGATATAGGTTTCGTGGCTACAATTTTAGCAAATTTTATTTCCTATAATTTTATAAAATTTTCAAAATATTAGTAATGATTTATTTTTAGCATCAATGGCTTAGCTTCCAATATGAAACTTATGATTTATGATTTTTACACTTTCCTTATTTTTTTCATATACGTTTTTTTATTTTCATAATTTAAGAATATATAGTTGTGCTCAATTTTTGTAATTCGTTATTCCTATCTCATGATCCTGACTATTTGATTCTTTGACATTAAAAAAAAGGTTATGGATTGTAATTTTCCGCTAGAAAATTTTAATTCTCTTATGTTTATATTATATTTTTTTATTGGGTACATTTTGCCTATATTAGATGAACAAGCCATTTTTCTTCAGTAATATTAACCATTATTTGTCTTCACTAATGAGTCATATGTTAATTCAAATATTTTTTATCTATTTCTATTTTTTTACACCCGTGCATCGCACTGGTCTTTGCTATATATATATATATATATATATATATATATCCCTATTCATTTTCAAGACATCCAACAAACACCACCAGCAATATATAACCCTTCTAGGGGTATTCCCTATTCGTACTCCTTGTTTATACTTTCTATCTAAACCCTTCTCTAAAATAGATGAATGGCTCTAATAAAGGGGAGGTGTCATCTTCTACAAACATATTATAATCCCAATACTAGCCCTCTCCCTAAAAAATTCCTTCAGACATTCCTCATCACGTTCTCCCCAATCTCCGCACTCTCTCTCTCTCATTTAAAAGAAAATTGTGCAATTACTTACATCATAGAACACGACAATACGGTTGGCATGTCGGTTGTGGCAATGGATTCCATTGAACCTCTATGGGAACTGAACGTAGCAGAGCTTCTTTCCTATATGAGGATCCATCAAAAAGCACATAGCTTCCTTACAGCATAGACGAGCTGTATTTTATGAACCCATCTCCAAGATCCATAATTTATGGGTGTTTTACTTTTGCTGGTATTTAAATATTCTTTTTAAATTGCAGATTGTATCTGAAATATATTGTAGGGACATGGAGGTTATGAACCTCTGCAACCGAGTGTCTCCTTGAAACAAGATAGCACAGAAAAATCCATTAGCCCCATTTCATAATTGAGGTCAGTTAGTGGATGTTGGATTTTCTTTAGGAAGCAAAGAAAACAGGGGTTAGGGTTTCCTTGGTTGAATGCAAATCGCCCCTTCAGATCTACTAGGTCCATCCACTTCTAAAAAGAATTACCTCCATCTTTGATCTGCTTTTAGAAGATGAAGATGCGGGAGAGGGAGAGAGAGTGGGGCGAATGGGGAGAACATGATGAGGAATGTCTTAGGGGTTTTTGGTGAGAGGGTTGGTATTGGGATTATAATATGTTTGTAGAAGATGACAAGTCACCTTTTTAGAGTCATTGGTCTGTTTTAGAGAAGGATTTAGATAGGGAGTATAAAAAAAGGAGTACAAATAGGGAGTACCCCCCCCCCCCCCCCCCCCTCTCTCTCTCTCTCTCTCTCTCTATATATATATATATATATTCATTTTCAAGACATCCAACTGATTAGCAACACCAACAGCAAATTAATTGATTACTCAAAAAAAAGGCAATCGGGATGAGATGGTTTTACAATATATAAGCCTCGGTCGGGTACAGGGCAGGGTCGGGGTTTGTGTATTATAATCAGTTTGGGTATGGGGTGGTAGAAAACCTGCCCGACCCTACCCCATTGCCATTCCTACCTCTAAGGTACAGATTCTAGGTTTGATCCATGAATGGCCCTAGGTTCTCTGATATGGCATTCAGCCAGTTATAACCACTCTAGGTTTGACCCTTGAATGGCCCTTGGTTCTTTGATATGGCATTCAGCCAGTTAGACCAGTGAACCACTAAGCTCTGCAACCCTACTCACTACTGGTTAGGTGCCTTAAGATCACAACCTTCTTGTAACTCCCTAAATAGCATATCTAACGTCTTTTGCATCAAATAAAGCACGTCTTAAATGCTGGGAGACTACCTTTTCATCTCCTAATGTAGATATCGGATCACAGCCAATCGCAATATTTTAACTTGGGGAGAGCTCAATAGAACTCACAGGTCAACACATGTCCCTTTTAACCCCTATTAATTGTAGTTTAAGATTCATCAATCTATAGACTTCAATAATCTAACATTAGCTTTTAGAAAAAACAATTTAAAAATTAACCCTAGGGTTATTTTTTTCTTCTAAAAACCAAGGATAGATTATTATTATTTTTTTTTCTCTAAAAACCAAGGTTAGATTATGAACCCTAAGGGTTGATGAATCTTATGTTAGACATGATGCCCAGAAAAGTCATTTAGATTGTTAGAACCTTATTAATTTAATTAATAAATGCTCATTCTTAATCTATTATGTATTCATTATGGGTAATTGACCATGATCATGAGATGATCTATACGATATGAGATATCGATAAAGGTCCTTAGGATATATTGTAGGAAAGTTATGTAATTAGAATATCACAGGTAGATATAACTTTCCGGTTCCTTATACCTTATATAGTCACAGTTATGGGTAAAGCTGGACACTTCAGTTATATGGATGCTAGAATGCTAAGATGTTCTCAATAGTTGAGATGTAGTTCTATCTTGAACTATTGTAGTGGAGACTACACATCAGTATATGGGTGCTTAAATATACACTGACTGATTGCATTCAATGAGAGACCTTTTGCATAAACATACTATCAGATAGTTGGTCTCTCATTCACATTGAACGGTTTCGATGATCCTTAGATCTGATGAGTTCATTTATGACTGGACAGTGATCTGACTGTTTTGATTCCACCAACGTATTTTCTAACTTAGGGAATACAATACAGTGACAGTTGGATAGTCAGAAAGTTGTTCGAGTCATGATGAATTTCAAACAAGAAATCCATGCTCATTAATTTAAGAGATTATCCAAGTTCTGTGTAAGACAGTTGATTAAATTCAAATCCTACGCAGGTGATTTTGAAAACAAAATAAGTTTTGAAATATACTTTTATTAAAAGGTATTATACTTATAAAAAGATTTTTTCAAAATGTTTTTCATGAGAAATTATTTCTCATGGCTTAATCATAAGTCTTGGAAACCCGGATGATTTACAATGGGCTATGGGTTAGATAGTATGTCAATCTCGAAGGCCCATTAGGGATAATGTATTTGGAAGGATAAATCGAATTTAAAAGTTCAAGTGGCGGGATCCATAATGGTTAATGTTCATACACTGGGATTCAATTGTAACATGGATATCTCACGTCACTTGCAATTCCGATGTAATTCTCATTTAGGGTCAATGAGATAACATTGGATAAGCCAGGGTAAGAATGTCCCAGAGCAATCTGTGGAGGTGCTCACATAAGAAATACAAGCTCAAAAATTGATTAAAAGTTAATCAATTATTTTAAGTGATTAAAAGTTAATCATTTAATTAAATAGATTAATAGTTAATCTATTATTTAAATTAATTGTTAATTTAAACTAAGGGATTATTTTAGTAATTATTTGATCAACATTATTAAAGGAGAAATGGGTTTGACCCATATCCAGAAACTCATTAAAATGGACCTTTAATATGGGCCAAAGCCCATGAGTTTAAACCCTAGGGTGGGGCGCCCACTTGAGGAATCCTAATTGGATTAGGATTTGTTTAATTGAATAATTATTAAAATATAATTCCTTTTATTATGGAATTAAAATCCAAGTGTTGGATTACAATTAGGATTAAGATGTTATTGTAATTAGATTACAATAAGAAGTTTTAACTCCTCAAATCCCACGCCCCATAGAAGCTCACGCCCCCCCTTGTGAATTCCTAGTTTGACTAGGTTTCCTACTTTGATGTAGGATGTTGACTTATCCCTTTTAATTAAGGAATCCTCTTATAATAGGGACTCTTTAATTAATAGGATTACTATAACTAAAATAGTTATAGATTAAGTATGAGTTTATTTAATTAATAATAAGAGTTATTATTAATTAATAAATCCTACTAGATAAGATCAAGTTGGAGTAGGAGTAGGATTAGGATAAGATCCTAGTCTATAAATACCCCAACACCCTAGACCATTAAGTAGAATTCTTCAGAATTTTTTCTCTCTTCTCCTCTCTCTCTCCAAACCGTGAGCCCTACGGGAGACCCTTAGGGATTTTCATGAGCTATATTGGTGGTCCTAGTTGGGTTTTGCAAATATAGGGTTTTGAACCTTAGTATTATTGGTGATAGAAGGTCTACACCATTAATCCATCTTCTTCCTCTTGCTTCTATAATTCCAAAGGAGATTCTAAAGCTTTGTGGGGATAGCGAAGAACAAGGATCGAGCTTTTAGTATTTTTTTTTCGGAGAAATCTCTACAAAGAGTTCTGACGGTTCAAGTGGATTAAGCTTCACTGGTGAAAAACATTCATTGAGGTGATATGACTAAAACTCTTAGATAATTTTGATTCTTTTTATGGTGTTAAGATCTAGGGGATCCAGTTTCTGCATAAATTTTTATCCGGATCCCCCTTCATCTTAACCACAATAAGAGTTAACAGGGACACTTGTTGACCTATTGGTGTGATCGAATTCTCCCAAGTTCAATATAATTGGCATTGATTCGATCTCCCCAATATAAGTACAAATATTTATACTTTTTCGGAATTTATTATAATAAAGCGGGTAGAGTTTTATTTTCATATATGCGCTTTTGATTCACTTTAAACGAAATTCTTGTGTTGTTAATATTTTTTTGCAAATATTTTTACAGGGTATTGCTAAAATTTACTCAATGAGTGAACTTATTAACCTTCACTAAGACATTTTATCCTTGTATTAATTATTAGATTCACTAAAATTAAATGATAGTTTAGTCTTTTTGTAGCGCTCCGGAACTTTTCGTACCTAATGAATAGCGTTCTCATAACCAATTGGCCTTTCACATAGTCCAATTAATAAATAAAGAAGAATTTGAAAATTCTAAAATGCTAGAAATGTTCATTTTCGAATGACAAGTCCAACGCAAGTTGAATTGTCAAAATTCGACAAACGAGTCAAAATTCTACTTAAAGGTTGGAGATTCTACTTAAAGGTGGCTCCCTCTCCTCTACATACTCTTCCTTAACCCAAGGCTCAGGGTTGAGGGCAACCACGGTACCTGTCAATATAAAAGTACGGCTAAGTATGGAATACTCAGCGAGTACAAGTTACCAGCTAACCACAGCAATAACAATCGCATAAAGGCAATATGATATAATTCATCACATCAATTTAAACAATATAGCAACATATGACATTCATATCATTGATAGTAAAGCAATGTAATAATCTTGACATGCTTGGATGAATGCGAAAACTCCATTAAAACTTGTACTTTAAGAGTCGTGTCGTATTCTTGAAAATAGCCTTTTGTGTTTCTATCAAAACTTGCTTGTCAATGTTTGAAAACCATTCTTGTCTTGGTCTTGTTCGTAAGAATCACACATGCTTGTCTTGTTCTTGTTGGAATCACTTGTCTTGCTTGTTCTTATCATGACTTGACATGTTCTTGACTTGACTTGCTTGTATTCTTGTGAGCCAGAGATTAGTGTCCTTGTAGCGACTTGTGAGCCGGGAATGTAAATTCTCTTCAATGAATTATATATATATAGAAAAAGGTACACCAACCTCCTTGACTTGTTTTTTTGTGAGCCAGGTATGACATATCTTGTGATATGCCCTACCCTTGACCAGGCTGATGCCCGACTTTATCATTCATGCTTGTTTTCCTTATGAGCCAAGTATGACATATCCTAGGGATATGCCCTACCATTGACCGGCCCGATGTCCGGCTTTATCATTCGTATCGTAAATCATATGTCTTGTTTTCATTTATTTCTATATATACTTATACTTTCAGAAAAACCCGGTTCATACATGCATGTATGCATGTGTGTACAATAGTGGTATCATGGTGGCTTGTAGATGCACGAGAAGAGTTATAGCATTTCAATTCTAATATAAGCATGTGAGAATGTAGATAACATGTAGAGCATTTGATCAAGAAAATCATTTAGAAAGAATCACTCAATTCATGCTTTCATAATTTTCATTAATTCATTCAAATTGTCATTTAAGCATTTTATCAAACATTTAGTATGCAACATCTTCATAGGCCATGTATTTAAGTTATTAGGTGCATACATTTCATCAACATCAAAGTGTGTTCATTATTTGTATGATGCCTTTCCACCATTTTCATCACATCACATCCATCACATCCATATGACATCCATCACCTCAAATATTCACCCCACACATCCACATCCATTCATTCCACTTATCCACATTTGGAGAAAATAGCATATTTCAAAGGAATGGAAAGAACACAAGATAAAAATTATCATTATCAAGAGAAAAACTTAGGTTATTGCTAAAGGAGTTAGTAAGGTGTACTAACCTTGAAGATTATCCTTTGATCTTGAAGAAAACCTTTAAGTAGAATCTCCAAGCTTGAGGGAGGAAGATCCTTAACTTAGGTTATTGCTAAAGGAGTTAGGAGGTTAGAGACCGAGACGTGTGACCGTATTTAGATTACTGTTGAGAGGAGTGATAGCGAGATTCTATTGATATGTCCACCTTTACTTTTATCATGTTCTGTATATCAAACTTGGAATATTGATATGAGTTATAGAAGAAAAATTTTGTTTACACTTCCGTACTTTGATTATTGTTGTTATGGTATTATGTTTACCTTATTCATTACAGGATGGTTTGACAAGTAAGAATAGTTACCTCTAAAGTATCCTTTAACTCTTAGGGGGTATTTTGGGGCGCGACACTTTTCATAGGAGACCAAACATTAAATGTAAGAGAGAATAAGTACAATTTGATTTTTTTTTGTATATTTTTATCTCTCTTATTTAATGAATTATCCTCAGTTTCTTACCAAAAAATAAAAAATTATCCCTTGTAAAAATACTAAGATACCCTCATATTTAATAGAATGTTAGTCAATACATAGGGGTAAAAAAGATTAGTAAATGTTAACAAGTTCACTCGTCTTAGTAAAAGATAGTATTACACTTTTTAATATGTCTAATTTTTTTTAATTCCTATTCTATTGATTCAGTTGTAATTTTCTCTCAAATAAGTGCTTATTTATAAGTTTTATAAATTAAAATATAAAAAATTATAACTTTATTTATATAAAATATAAATTTTATCAATCAGATTATTGTAGAAGATAATATCTCTTAGTTTTTTATACCTAATTTAAATAGCTTTTACTAGATCATATAAGAAGGATTAACTCCATATCATAACATGGGTTATTCCAAAATGGAATTTTTTTTGTTGAGGGTCTCATTTAACTATGGTGAGTGGTTAGATCAATGGTTAATGATTAGCTTGGGAGATTGTAGCTCTTGCGGACTCGTCACCCTGGGGATTGGATCCCCAGACCTCCCTTAACAGAGAAGCCACACCCCACCACTCAAGCAAAAGGCGGGGGTGTCAAAATGGCATTCAAGTGTCTCATTAAAAAAAAATCTATCTTAGCCTTACGTGTTAAAGAATTTTTTAAAAAAATATAGAAACTCATTGTTAAGTGCTCGTAATCGTCGTTAAGATTTTGATTAAAAATAATATAATTATAAATTCCAATTATTTGAAGTAGCATTACTTAATGTAGGGAAAATATTGTTATTTCAAATCAAAAAATTTAGTGTCAATTATTCAATTTCAAAAAATATAGGTCTGGGATTTATTTAATTGATTTTAGACTTAAAAATCATTTTCAATAAGACAGGTCAAACATGTAATTAACCCATATAAGAATTGCCAAAGAGATGGAATCACGATTGAACTCGGGGGAGTGTACCTAACCCTTAGAGTTCAACAATTTAACCTTAGTTTTTAGAAATTCCTTCTAAAAGAAAATTAATTTTCGGGTTAAATTTCTTAACCCTAAGGTTAGTTTTTAAGAATATTTTTTTTCTAAAAATCATTGTTGAACTCGAAGGCAAGGCCAGCCCAAGCCATTTGGAGGCCTAAAGCGAAAATTCTAATTGAGGTTTTTCTTTTTTTCCCAATATTATTTTTTAAAAAAATTAACTATAAATGGAGCCTTTTTAATATTCTAAATAAGCCTTTTATTTTTTTTTAATATTCTAAATTGGGCTTTTTTAATTTTATTTTTTTAATGTGGCTATAGCAAAAGCTTTGATGGCTTAATGGACGGGCGGCCATACTCTAAGGCTTAATGAATCTTAAAATAAAATAAAGGTTAGAAATGACAAGTGTTAACCTGTGGATGGGATTGAATTACAATGGGCTTTGATTCGACCTCCTCCCTAGTCCCTTTCAAGTAACATCTCCACTTAGAGCCCTACTGTAAATACAGATGCACCTGTGCACCGTGCATCGAACGGCATTTCAGACAGTACCCCCCAAAAAAAGTAGCACGTTAAAGACCATACAAGACGCGTTTGGAAAGTGGTCTCTTCTTCTTCTTTTTCCAGTACATTGTTCATGTTCCTTAACTTAGGCCGTATTCTTCTTGTCCTCTACCTGTTGGGTTTTACCCCTTAACCACCATTCTAAGCCGTTAAGTATGACCAAACCAAAACGAACTTACTTTTAAAGGATGAATGATAAATAAATAAATAAATAAATTTTAATGAAGAAGGTATCCAGGCTTCTTAAAGTCCGGGCACGTGCAAACCCCTCAATCACATGCATTAAGAAAATCAGGGTAAATCTCTAAGGTGGCCAACAAAGGGAAGGGATTCAAACTCAAGACCTCCACTTCCTGAGGTGTGGTCCCAAGCCCTCGGTTGGTTAATTGTGATATGTCCATCACAAAGAGCCTGAAAACCTCTTAATATTGGATGTTGTTCCTACTCTGAAACCTCTCAACCTATTCCCATTTTGGGTGGAACAAATCTACTGATTCTTTGATTCCATTTAATAAGAAGGATCTTGAACTATGAAATACATCCTAGAAGCTAAAAAAGGATATCCTGGACAAACTGTTATTTACTATGGGGAGTGGGGTTCTCCGGTCTTAACATGAAATAATTTGAAATAATTGATTTTTGGCTAGACAAGAAAACCATGTTAGAGACATCCCATAATAGACATGAATTATAAAATGAAATTACATAATAATATGAGAGATGAATTATAAATTGAGGTCTTCTATAGGATATGCATCATACTGTTAAAAGAGTAGCTTCATTGAGATTAGGGGAGGCAATCGGGCATGTTCGGGCTTCAAAGCCTTTGTAAATGTATCGGGCTTCAGGTGGAAATATTCAAAAATCACTAAAATTCAAGCCTTTACCCGGCCCATTGCCACCCCTATTTGAGATAACATGCAAAATTATACATGTAGGCCAACTTTGATAAATATAATATAATGAACAGAATAAAAGAAAAAAGAGGTTATATTTACACTACAATAAAAAGGTTCATCGCTCATGGTTTTTTTTTTATAACCGTAGGTCAGTGATCACGGTGTTTGCGCACTGAAAAAACCATACCTTTCGATGCGTAATCATATGTTGTATCAAATATCACGGTTATATAAATGTGAATACATACGTAAAATAACTGAGATTATGCATTCAAACTACGTTCATTTCGAGTGTATCGCACAATCCCGGTTGTAATATTAATCGTGATTGTTTAAAATTAAAAACTCACGGTTGTATAATAAATCATGATTATTGTTCTTTTTTCCCATGATATTTCTCATTTTTTTCAATAAAAATCATCATTCATACAACTCCTACCATTTGTAACTCCTCACAACCACTTCTAAAATTATAAAATAAAGCATTCATCCACACAACAACTTACAAATAATAGAGTAAATTAACCTCCACCATAAAAATAATATAACAACAACAAACTATATTTCTATTAATTAATAGAAATTTGTTTACTGTGTGATCAAAATACATACATGCACAAATCAAAATTAATATAAACAATAACATTTCTCAAGTGATTATTCAAATCTTTTTTAACTCTTTCTATTGTTTTATCATTATATGGTTCATCACCCTTAACAAAATAGTCAACAAGCTTATCATATATTTCTATTTCATTGTTGGTTACTAAATGGTGTTATGACCACATTCTCAGTTACCTTTTTGTTTGGGACCCTACAAAAAATTTAATATAATGATCGGACAGTTATGTTTAATACATAAAAATTTTTAATCAATAATTAAAATGACTAATTAATGTCGAACGAATCTTAATATTAATAAATTTCGCCCTTGTGGGTCTAATCTTGCCTTTCAAAAGACTCGACTTGTAGAGACCCAAATTTATAATTATGTCATTTATGCGTTTAGCATGAGTAAAAATGTTGATTTAATATGCATTGGTGTTTTGATGTTAATTAATGTTTATTGTAGAGACCCAAATTTAAATGCATGTCATTATCGTAATTATTAGGGATAAATTAGTCAACTAATTCATGTGTCATTTGATTTGTATTAATTATAAATATATATGTGTTGAAAATAGTTAAAACACTAAACCAAGGTAGGAAGAAAAGAAAAGAAAAGAACAAAAATAGGAAAAAGGCCCAGCCGGTCAACCGCCCAGACCAGCAAAAAAAAAGGACAATTGATGGGTCATGATGGGCAGTCGACCGCTGACTGGTGGACATGGAGGGCCCCTATTTTCATGAAAATCCACTAGACAACCGACCGAATATATGGAGAAGGGTCAACAATATGTGTTTTAAGTCCCCGGATCGACTGTATAGTGGATTTTCATGAAAATAGGGGGCCTCCATGTCCACCCGGTCGATCACCCATCATGGTCCGTCGACAGCCCTTTGGTAAAATAGGGTCTTAACCCTTTTTACGATATTTTAAGGGTAATTTGGGGTTTTTATAACCCTAGGACTATAAATAGACCTTTTATTTCGAGGGTTTGAGATCCCTAACTCTCTCAAACCCTAATTTGGCAAAGTAGATGAGAAAACTCTAGGTTTTTAAGGGAGCTTGCTTGGAATAGGAAGATCTTGCCATTGGAAGCAAGATTTGGCTTGGAGATCAACCCCAAAGCCTTGTTAGAGCAATTTGGATAAGAGGGAACGATCCCTAAGGTCGATATCCTTTCTAATCTAACCCTATTATGATGTTTGCATGTTTAAATGTGATAGAATAATTATTTAGGTTGTGATTTACATGGTTTAGGTATGGATGGTGGATTTGGAATAAGAAATGGAGTTTTCGCATATATCTATAGTTTTATTCAACATGATTTCACATGATTAGATAAGATTATTGAATGTTGAATATGGAAATGGGTAGATTACTATGCTTGAAGCTTAAATTGGACTATTGTATGTGTTTTGAAGGTTTTATCTAAACATGATAAAGGGAATGGATAATGTATTATAATATTTGATATTGTGTATATTGAATTGGAGGATGATATTGATGGTGGATGGGTTAAATGGCGAAGTTATGATTTATGGAGGTATGTGCATGGATGATGGAGTGTTAAAAATGGTTGAAGGGCAATTTGTATAGGAATAATGGATGGAATGTTTTAATACAGAGGCTTAGAAATGTTGGATGCTTAAAATGGTGTTATTGAATAGTGAGATTATGTTAAATGGATATTGATGATGGCCATGATAAATTATGCCTATGCTTAGAGGAAGTCTTCCAAGTCGAAAATTCTCTAACCAGGTAGATGTACCCTGGAGGAGTTTCTTGGTGGAGGATCAAAATCTAAGTAATGAGCGAGTTCGAATATTAATCACGACACTCAAGCACAAGTTCACATGTGTAGTAGTTTATAAGTCTCACAGTTATACGAGCATGTTATGGACCCTACATGGACACTGAATCATGGACAAGGATACTGGATCATGGACACTAAATTACAAGGAGCCCAGGAAACTGAGTGGCTCTCAATGGATATGATTTCAAGTCCTAGATAATTATCATGAATATTGGATTATCAAGGGCTCTGCGGACATATGCTCAACATCGATGCATCTCCTTGGATATATGATATAAAGACCTAAAATACTATCTCATGGGAAATAAGCATCCATGAAATTCATATAACAAGTTCAAGTGTCACACAAGTACATGATTCAAGGTGATGAAATGATATGCTCACATGTTTTCCGCACTCTGATTATGTAATTGGCATATGAAACTGCTATTGATTATGTAACTGTCGCATGAACCAGATATTGAATATGTACATGTGTTATTGCTATAGTTAGTTGGACTGGATATCCACTGAGTGTTTTCAATACTTAATTGACATGTTATTGTCATCAGGTTTAGTGCAGGAGCCTACTAACACTCCTTGGGTTGAGGATGAATACCAGGAGGAAGAAGAAGCAGGTGACCCTTTTGAGAAAGGAGCGAGGAACTTAGATCGTTATCCTTACTATTAGTTTTTATTTCAGTTTTACTATATGAGAGAATTGTAATCGACTGGTTACATTTTAGTTGATGTTACTCTAGACTTAATTTTGTGGGGATTATGGTGGTTGAACTAAATTATGAATGGTGTTCAAGTTGGGCTTATGATATACAGGATTGTTGGTTATATCGAAAAATTTTATTGATGCTATTTTGGAAGAATTGTCTTTTAGTTTTAGTCTTATTGCTATTAAATCAAGCAGAGATAAATAATGTCATGGCTCAAAGTCCTATTATGTCCAAGATGGGGTTTTGGGGTGCAACATTTATGGAGTATTTAAATTGTTTAAATGAATAAACAAATGAAGAAATGTGAAAAATCAAGAAAAATTGGGCAGACGTTTGAATGAACCCCTCGAACGGATCCCCAAGTCATTCAAACGGGCTACCAAGAAATGAAAAATAGTAGCCACTCTATGTAAAGAACCAAATTTACATTTATGTCATTATCGTAATTAATAAGGGTAAAAATGTCAATTTAATGTTGCATTGTCTGTTTTGATGTTAATGAATGTTTTGGGGTATTTAAAATAGTTTGAACGAAGAAAATAATTGAAAAATGCAAAAATAAGAAAACAAGACAAATCTCGCTAGAACCAGATTTATTTCGCTAGAGCGCGAAAATCTCGTTCGAGCGAGATTTGCAAAACTCAGCACACTGGAGTTTCCAGGGGAGATTTCGCTAGAGCGAGATTCAACCTGCTCGGGCGAGATTCGCCTAGCACATCTCGCTAGAGAAAGATTAAGTCCCGCTCGAGCGAGACCGCTCACAAAAACCCTTAAAATTCAATTTTTTTGGAGATATTTCTAGGGTTTAAGACCTCAACCATATAATAGACCTTACTTAGTGGGTTTAGGGTTTCTTAAGTTTTTTAACCTAATTTGGCAAAGGAGGAGAGAATACCCCTAGGTTTACAAGAGAGATTGCTTAGAGAATGAAGATCAAGCTCGGAGATCGCCCCAAAAGCCTTCCTCAAGCGATTGGATCGTAGGGAAACGATCTCCAAGGTCGATATATTGTCTAACCTAACTTTATTATGGTTTTTACATGTTTAATCAAGATGAAAAGATGATTAATAGGTGTTTTACATGTTTATCCATGGGTTATGGGTTATTAAACATGAAATGGGGTTTTTCAAATGTTCATGAAATCTACTTGAGCATGGTTAGACAATTATGATGTTGGTAATTGTTGTTTAACACAATTGATATTTGAAATGAAGGATGGGAAATGATAGAGGAAGGGTCAGGTGGATTTCTATGGTTTTGTGAATGAATGTGTATGGAGAATGGTTTAAATGATGATGGAGAAAGAGTGTTTGTGATCAAATGGTGGATTCGATGGGTAGATAAGGTTGGATAGTTACAAGGAATGATCGTAATCATGTCATGGAAAATTTTAAATTATGATTGTAATCATGTAATATTTATGTTTGTCATGATAAATTATGCCTTATGTAATTCGTATGGTGATTGAAATTCGGGTAGGCCAACGCTTAGAGGAAGTCTTCCAAACCGGAAATTCTCTAACTATCGTGGAAGGGACCATGTTGGAGTTTCCAAGGTGGAGGATCAGAATCTAAGAGATAACCCATTTGAATATTAATCATGACACTTAAACACATGTTCACATGCATGATAAAAGTAAAGTCCACAAGTTCACGGGTCTCACAAGAATATGCATTGGTCATGAACACATTACGTATCATGCGTTGTCAGAACATGCTACTTAACATGAATACATGAGTTGTTATAACATGCCACTTGTTATGGAATACACAATTATCATGCATTGTCGGAGCATGCCACTTTTCATGGATTATACAATTATCATGCGTTGTCAGGACATGTCACCTATCATGAACATGGGTCTTATCATGAATACATAGATGTCATGCACATGTTTCTCACACATCTAAATCCAAGAGTCATACAAGTACACGAGTCAAGATGATTACATGGTATGCTCACATGCTTTCCGCACTCTAATTATGTAAGTATGCCATGAATTATGATATTTACTATGTACAAGTGATATTATGATGTTAGTTGGTGAAAAAAAATTTGGTGAACCTCAAATCTAGAGTTTGAGTTGAGAATCTCACAAGTTTATGGGGATGGTTCGGTTTCCCTACAATTCAATCTACCCTTTTCAATATTTTAACACTTAAAGTTATTAACTTAAGGGATGATAAAATTTAAGTGCGGAAAATAGTAAGAAACATGCAAACCATAACACAAGGATTTTTACGTGGAAACCCTTCCGGAAAAAACCACGGGACATAGTCCAGCCATGAGAATCCACTAAGACAAAGTAAACAAGAACTTACAAGACTCGAACTTGACTCCTTCGGACTCGACACTACGATCCTTTAGTTGTTAGTTCTCCACGCCTTGAAAAGTCATCACGTACTCTTAAGTCCCGTGATCAACCGCAGTCACTCGTACTTCTCTTTGTGTCTCGAAAACAATCCACGATCTTCCGATCGATCTCCGTCAATGACGGCTTCGGAATCCACTGACCACATCACACATCCACGATCCGTCTCGGATCGATCTCCTTCGCAAAGGCTCCGGAACACTCTGGCCAAGTTGTTCTATCTAGAACGGGTTGATGGTTTCATAGAAATCAACACCTAGATGGACTCCTTCAATGGACAAGTCCAAGCAAGCAAATATGAAGCTTTAGGCTTGCAATCTCTAGGTTGAAAGCACCAATCAAAGGGGAGGAGAACAATAAGATTCCAGAGTTTTTATGAACTCTAAAAGGAGTTAAAAACTCTCTATATTCACGGATTAGGGAAGTCCTAATATATAAAGAAGCAAAACCATGAGTTTAGAAGTTGCTAAAAACCAGTTTACAAGGTTTTTCCATATCAGGGTCGACCCTGGGAGTTACTTGGGTCGACCCTGAGTTGCTAAAAACGTATTCAATGCAAAACCCATATCAGGGTTGACCCTGGAAGTCTTTTACGTCGACCCAACTTGGTACTTCAGTCGACCCAAATGTCCTGCAAGGTCGACCCTCAATTTTTGCACTCTCTTCCATTTTGCACCATACAAATGTCTCCACATATCAGGGTCGACCCTCAATGGTCAGGGTCGACTTTGAGGTTAAAACTCAATTTTCAAACTTCATTTTTGGCTCTTGTACGCTTCATAAAAGTTGTAGATATTTTTGACACGGTCGATTTGATATATTATAGAGCAAAATCAGAGCTACGGTTTGGGAGATATGCCACCTACAAGCAACTTTGGTTTTTTGAAACATTTCAGGATTTTTAACTTATTTTGCACTACATATCTAATCACCTAGGGTCCGTATGATTAGTCTAGGTCACTTACCACCTAAGGTATCATATTAGGATTAGTCTAAGACAATTCCCACCTATGGTAGCATGATATCTAGGTCACTTACCATCCTATGAAGGAAATGATCGACCGAGTCTTCAACGGTCTTCAACTTCACTTGTTTGCGGATGCTTGACGGCAGTGACACAAGATACATACCTAGACACCTAGACTCACTTGTTTTGACACTGGAATATGCCAACACAAAAAACATGGACTTTACTGTCACGCCCCAAAATACCCCCTAGGAGTTAAGGGATACTTTAGAGGTGACTACGTGTACCTGTCAAACCATCCTGTAATGCAAGAGGCTAAACATAATATAATACAATGATAATCAGAGCGCGGAAACTAAACATAAGTGCGGAAGCATAAGCCAACTTTTTCTTTTCTTCTATTACTCCATATAGTATTCCAAGTTAACATATACTAAATACAATCAAAGTAAAGGTGGACATGCCCACCTATCAAAATACAAAAAAGAACTCTCTAACACTCTCCTCTCAACAGTAGTCGAGGTATGGCCACACATCCAAGTCCCCATCCTCTTGAGACTGCCATGGGATAGGTGGCTCCCTCTCCTCTACATACTCCTCCTCGACCCAAGGCTCGGGGTCGAGGACATCCACGGTACCTGTCGACATAAAAGTACACCTGAGCATGGAATACTCAGCGAGTACAAACTACTAGCTAACCATAACAATAACGAATGCATAACAACAGTGAGCAATACAAGATATTAATTTAAAGCAATAGTGAAAGCATAAGATACATAGCCATATCTTGACATGCGTATATGAATGCAAAAACCTCGGTAAAACTCATGTCTCGGAAACCTTTTTCGTGTCTCGGTCAAATCATGTATGTGTATCGTGTCTTGTCTTGTATTTCTTGTCTTGATTTGTTCTTGACTTGTATACTTGTGAGCCAGAGGCTAGCACCCTTCCTTGGGCTACCAACCTCCTTGTCATGTTCTTGTTCCGTTTCTCTTGTGAGCCAGAGGCTAGCACCCTTCCTTGGGCTACCAACCTCCTTGTCATGTTCTTGATTCATTTCATATACAAATACAATCTTGGAAAAACCCGGTTTCATGCATGCATGCATGCTTGTGTGCTTGTCAATAGTGGTAATCATGATGACATACTTGAATGGGCGGATCACATGACTATGGCATTTCAATCCTTAACATAGTGGTATGAAAATTTAGGCAACATATAGCACATTTGAGCAATTTATCATTTCTAAGAACATTTACACAATTTCTATTTCCATTTTCTTCATTAAGTCCATTTATCCCTTGTTTAGTCATTTTATCAAACACCCGGTGGGCCACATTTCTTAGTCCTTCAATTTCCCTTATTTAGTGCGTATTTTTCATCAAGACATCAAGGTACATTCGTTATTTGTAAAGTGCCCATCTTCCATTTTCCTTTTCACACATCACACAACATCCATACGGCATCCAATCGCCTCAATCGACATCCCATCCACACATTTATTCCATTCCCCTTATCTTGTTTATATTTGTTGAGTTAATACAATGCATAGGGAAGGAAAAGCATAATATATATAATCACCATTTACACTAGAAAACCTAGGTTATTGCTAGGGAAAGTTAGTAGGGTGTACTAACCTTAGATCAAGGTTTGATCTTGAAGAAACCTTGAAATAGAAGCTCTATTTGGAAGGAGGAAGCCTTTGCTTGAAGGGGACTTGAGTTGGGGGAAGAAACCTCTTTCAAAACGTGAGTGAGTGCTGCCCTAGCTTGGAGAATGCACCTCCACACGAGCTTGAGTTGAAATCTTGAAGAAAACGTGCTTGGGGACGATCTAGGGTCTTCACCCCTTTGATTTCTTCTCCAAAAGCAACCTAGGTTGAGGAAACCCTTTTCTCTTCTCTCTTATCTCCCAAATCTCTCTAAGTATAGTGAATGATGCCCTAAGGCTCGGGCAAGCCTTAAGGAGAAAGGGTTTAACCCCCAAAAGACGATAAAGCCCTTACTGAAATTTCTGCAAAAACGCGAAGACCGAGCGATCGGTGTTCATGACCGATCGATCGGTTGCCTACCGAGCGATCGGTGTTTATGACCGATCGACCGGTCAAAAACTCACTCTCTGGAAAATTTCCCCATACAAAATTTCTGACCGTGCGATAGCTACCGATCGATCGGTTATGGACCGATCGATCGCTGACTGGACCGAGCGATCGGTCTTCTGTATGTCTGGACTGTTTTGACCATATCTTTTGACTCGCTTATCGGATTTCGACGATTCAACTTGCGTTGGATCCGTCTTTCGAAAACGAACATTTCTAATGTTTCGAAATTTCCGATTTCTCCTTTATTTATTAATTAGACTATAAAAACGGCCAATTAGCTATGAAGGTGGTATTCATTAAGGATGAAAAAGTCTGGGGTGCTACATTCTCCCCCCCTTACAAAAATTTCGTCCTCGAAATTTGGACAATGCGTGCTTTACAATTTAAACAACTTAGCATAACAATTTGAAACAAAATTACAAGTCATACATAAAATCATTCAAACAACTCGGGGTACTTCGCCTTGACTTCGGCCTCACGTTCCCATGTAGCCTCTTCTCGAGCGTGATGTTGCCATTGCACGAGAACTAGCGGAATAGTCTTGTTGCGAAGTACTTGGTCTCTTCGATCCAAAATATGAACCGGCTTCTCAACCAAAGTGAGATCCTCTCGAATCTCAACCGGATCAAGCTCGATGACGTGAGAAGGATCCGGGATGTACTTCCGAAGCTGGGAGATATGAAACACGTTGTGGACTGCCGCCATGTGAGCGGGCAAAGCAACACGGTAAGCCACCTCGCCAACTCGAGTAATGATCTCGAACGGACCCACATATCTCGGGCTAAGCTTGCCTCTCTTCCCGAATCGCATAACACCTTTGGTCGGTGAAATCCTTACAAACACAAAATCGCCGACTCGGAATTCAAGATCCCTCCTTCGGTTGTCGGCATAGCTTTTCTGTCTATCTTGTGCGGTCTTCAACCTCTCCCGTATAAGCTTGACCCTATCCGCGGTTCGTTCAATCAACTCGGGGCCCAAAATCTTTCTTTCTCCCACTTCATCCCAATACAACGGGGATCTGCAACTCCTTCCGTACAAAGCCTCGAAAGGCGCCATTTGTATGCTTTCTTGATAACTATTGTTGTAAGCGAATTCCACCAAAGGTAGGTGATCTTCCCAACTTCCCTTGAAGTCTAGCATACATGCTCGGAGCATATCTTCAATAACCTGATTCACCCTCTCGGTTTGCCCGTCGGTCTGTGGGTGGAAAGCTGTGCTAAAGTCTAATCGGGAGCCCATTGCACCTTGAAAACTTTTCCAAAACCTGGATGTGAATCTTGAGTCTCTATCCGACACAATACTCACTGGCACCCCGTGTAATCGGACTATTTCCTTGATGTATAGCTCCGCTAACTGATTGGAGTTGAATGTAGTCCGGTACGGTAAGAAATGAGCGGACTTCGTGAGTCTATCAATAACTACCCATATAGCATCGGTCATCTTGACCGTCTTCGGCAATCCCACGATAAAGTCCATAGAGATATGTTCCCATTTCCACTCGGGAATAGGGAGGGACTGCAAAAGTCCAGCCGGTCTCCTGTGTTCGGCTTTGACTTGTTGGCACACCAAGCATTTAGACACATACTCCGCTATTTCTCGCTTCATGTTCCGCCACCAAAAATGCTTCTTTAAGTCCCTATACATTTTGGTACCCCCGGGGTGAACGGTGTACTTGGACCGGTGAGCCTCGTACAAGATTTCTCGCTTAAGCTTCTCATCGGCTGGGACACATACTCTTCCCTTGAAACTGATAATTCCATCTTCCCTCGCCGTAAAGTCCTTACTGCCACTTTTAACTGACTTGTCTCGGCAAGAAAGTAGTTCGGCATCCATTTCCTGCAACTCCTGGATCATGCTCAACATAAATGGCCTAACTGTGATGCTAGCCATTACTGGCCCATAGGTAGGGAGACTAAAACTGATGTCGAGGTTGGATGCATCCTCCAGCAATCTCCACTCCTTCAGCATCATATGCGCCAAAAGTCCAGTAGGCTTCCGGCTAAGAGCATCGGCTACTACATTTGCCTTGCCCGGGTGGTATTGAATGGAGCACTCATAGTCTTTCAAAAATTCTACCCATCTTCTTTGCCTCAGGTTAAACTCTTTCTGGGAAAACAAATACTTAAGGCTTTTATGATCTGTGAATACCTCAAATTGTTCCCCATAAAGATAATGTCGCCAAATCTTCAATGCAAACACAACTGCGGCGAGTTCTAAGTCATGAGTGGGGTAATTCTTTTCATGCTCCTTCAATTGTCTTGATGCGTAGGCAATGACTTTCTTATGCTGCATAAGGACACACCCAAGTCCGATATGTGAAGCATCGCTATATACCTCATAACCACCATGTCCGGATGGCACTGTAAGGACAGGGGCTGTGGTGAGGCGTTTCTTCAACTCTTGGAAACTTACTTCACATCGGTCACTCCAACTGAATTTTGCACTTTTTCTTGTCAAGTAGGTGAGAGGTGCAGCCAAACTGGAGAATCCCTCCACAAATCTCCGGTAGTAGCCTGCCAATCCGAGGAAACTACGTATCTCCGTAACGCTCTTGGGCCTCTCCCAACTCATGACTGCCTCAACCTTGGCTGGATCTACAGAAAAACCCTCGGCTGACACCACGTGTCCAAGAAATGCGACTTTCTCTAGCCAGAACTCGCACTTACTCAATTTGGCATATAGCCTATGCTCTCTCAACATCTCCAGAGCAAGACGGAGGTCTCGTGCCTGATCTTCCCGTGTCTGGGAATACACCAAAATGTCATCAATGAATGCAATCACGCATCGATCCAAGTAAGATCGGAACACCCGGTTCATCAAATCCATGAATGCCGCCGGTGCATTCGTCAGCCCAAAAGGCATGACAAGGAACTCGTAATGCCCATACCGAGTCCTGAAAGCCGTCTTCTGAACATCTTCCGCCTTGATCCTTAATTGGTGATACCCCGATCTAAGATCAATTTTGGAGAAGAATCTCGCTCCCTTCAGTTGGTCAAATAAGTCGTCTATCCTTGGCAAGGGATAACGATTCTTGATAGTTACCTTGTTCAACTGACGGTAGTCTATACACATCCTCATAGACCCGTCCTTCTTCTTCACAAAGAGAACCGGAGCTCCCCACGGCGAGACACTTGGTTGGATGAAACCAAGTTGTTGTAACTCCTCAATCTGCTTCTTTAATTCTTCAAGCTCTATAGGGGCCATTCTATATGGTGCCCTTAAAATCGGAGCGGTACCCGGAGCAAGCTCTATAGCGAATTCGATCTCTCTATCAGGAGGTAATCCGGGAAGTTCTTCCGGGAACACATCTAAGAACTCACTCACAACTGGAATAGCCGATGAGTTTTGTGCTTCTGGGTGTGCTATACTCAAGGCTGCGAGGCGAGCAATGTCCCTCTCTCTTAATCCTCGGAAGTGAAAAGGCTTACCCCCTTCCGGCTTCAAATTCACCATCTTTTCAAAACACGCAACATGCCCGTGATGGCTTGCCAACCAATCCATACCAAGAATGACGTCAAAGCCTAAATCTTGGAAACCCAGGATGATAAGGTCGGCTAACAATTCATTCTCCCCCACTTGAACCACACTATCCCTGAATATCTTGTCCATATCAACCGACTTGCCGAGTGGAGTTGCAATGGTCAACTCCTGCTCCAACGGAGTAGCCTCAGTCGAAAAGCCCTTTGCAAAACTTGGGGAGACAAAAGAGTGAGTGGATCCTGTGTCTATCAACACTCGAGCGAGACATTCGTTCACTAATAAAGCGCCTGTGCGATTAAGTAACTAATATTAGTAGATTTCAAATAGTAACAAGCATCATACATAGGTAACCCTTAGTATAACTAACCGCATAACAAGCCACAGAAATTTTATACAACTTAAACTCAAAATTCTCGCGTACCTTGCACGACATCGTCGGATGCACGTGCGTCTCTCTCGATAGAGCAAAAACTCGACCCTGAGTGGCTGGGCGAGGAGGCCGGGCAGACTGTGAGGCCCTCGAAGCCTGAGAAGAGCTAGGCTGAGATGTCTGCCTAATCGGGGGCCTGCTCCCCGAAGACTGAGCTGGCAATCGACGTCGGGGACAATCCCGAATCATGTGGCCCTGGTCGCCACAATGAAAACAGCCTCCTGTAGCCTTCCGACATTCCCCTACTGGATGCCTCCTTCCACAAAGGGTGCAGACATCATGTGAATAAGTGGGAGGAGTATAACCCGTAGCCTGAGTCACTGCGGGGCGAGGAGCATACGAGGTAGCCGGGCGAAAAACCGGTGGAGTAAAAGGGCGGGGGGCCTGTGGTGCCGAGTACATCCTCTGTGACTGAGCCGGCCCTGCGGACTGATAAGACATAGTCCTAGCTCTCTTCTCCCCTGAATTACTAGACTGTCCCTTCTCTATTCCTCTTCTCTTAAAGAACTCTTCGGAATTAGACTCGGCCAACAATGCTTTGTCCACAACTTCTGAATATGTCTCATGTCGGAACATTGAGACACGATCCTTGAGGTAGGCCTTCAACCCCCTCTCGAATTTCCGGGCCTTCATAGCCTCGGTAGCTATCATGTGTGGAGCAAATCGAGATAGCTCTGAGAACTTGGCTTCGTAAGCCGCTACAGACATATTACCTTGCTCCAAGGTAATAAATTCAATTTCTTTCTTTTCTTTCATCCCAACCGGAAAGTATTTCTTGTAGAAAACGTCCAAGAATTCTCCCCATGTCCATTCTTGGCCTTGCCGGGTCAACTCTCGGGTCCGAAGTGCAGACTTCCACCAATGGTCGGCCTCGCCTTCAAGCATAAAGGCAGCCCATGTGACCCTCTCTACTTCCGTAGGTGCCAAAACCGAGAATATCTTCTCAAGTTGCCGAATCCAACCCTCGGCAATAAGTGGATCAATGCTTCCACAAAAAGTTGGAGGCCTCATCCTCCGGAAAGCTTCTATCCCGGCTTGGGCTCGGTTAGGAGGAGCCGGTATAAGTGCCGCATTAGGCGGGGTGGCCGGTTGCCTTGCTGCCAACATAGCCAAAGTCTCGGCTATGGATGCGAATGCTTGGGCAAAGTCGGGCTGATCATCACCCGATGGAGCATCACCTCCATTTCCCCTCGTGTTGTACCCGCGACCCCGGGTATTGCGTCTCATGATTTCTCCTGAGAACGACAATACAGCATGAGTCTAACTTGGATACGCATTTAGTACAATTTTTCGCAATTCACTCAATACATATTCATCAAGCACATTTAGTAAGTACAACACCAATAATGTACACATGGTATATAACACAATAGCATAACATACAATCCGTGTTCCTAGTGTAGGACTCTATGTTCGGTTGAAGTTCAACCAATTTTGACTAAGACTAACTTGTAAGTCTATACTTGGAATACAACCCTCTAAGGTGATTCTAATACCTTGTTCAATCATCTAAGTGACCCTAGGGACTCTAATGCCTAGAGCTCTGATACCACTTCTGTCACGCCCCAAAATACCCCCTAGGAGTTAAGGGATACTTTAGAGGTGACTACGTGTACCTGTCAAACCATCCTGTAATGCAAGAGGCTAAACATAATATAATACAATGATAATCAGAGCGCGGAAACTAAACATAAGTGCGGAAGCATAAGCCAACTTTTTCTTTTCTTCTATTACTCCATATAGTATTCCAAGTTAACATATACTAAATACAATCAAAGTAAAGGTGACATGCCCACCTATCAAATACAAAAAGAACTCTCTAACACTCTCCTCTCAACAGTAGTCGAGGTATGGCCACACATCCAAGTCCCCATCCTCTTGAGACTGCCATGGGATAGGTGGCTCCCTCCTCTACATACTCCTCCTCGGACCCCAAGGCTCGGGGTCGAGGACATCCACAGTACCTGCCGACATAAAAGTACGGCTGAGCATGGAATACTCAGCGGATACCAAGCACTAACCAACAGTCATAGCATACGGATAGCATACATAAAGCAGGAAACAATTCACACATATAAAGCAGGAATGATTCATATCATGACAATAAGGTAAAGCAATATAATTCATCATGTTTGCATTCATAAAAGCTGGTAAAACCCTTGAAAACTTGTGCACTTGACTTGACTGAAATTACCCTTTTTATGCTTGAAAACTTGTCTACCGTGTCATGCGTGTCATGCTTGTACCATTCGTGTCATGTCATGCCATGCGTGTATCATGCTTGCTTGTTCTGAAAAGTAATCTACTTGTGAGGGAAGGGAGACCCTTCTTCCTAGAATGCTCATGCTTGTCATGCTATGTCATGTCATGCTTACTCGGAAAAGTAAACTACTTGTGAGGGAAGGGAGACCCTTCTTCCTAGAATGCTCATGCTTGTCCTTCCACTTGTGAGATGTCCTTGTGAGATGCACTTGCGAGGGAAGAGAGACCCTTCTTATGAAAATGCATGATTGTCTTGTCCTTGCCAAAAGCGAGGTAAAACATATCGTAGGATATGCCCCACCTCTAAATCTCATTCTTGAAAACCTCGGTAAATCATGTCATGTATGCGTGCTCGTGAGGTCGTGTGCATACTTGCATTGGAATTAAATATGGCATTTGAGAAATTCATAACACATAACATCAATGATTTGGGTAATTTAATATTCATATCATTTAGGGAAAGCGAACAATCACACTATCATGACCCTAGCAATTTTCATAAACCTTAAACATGCATTTTCTTAATTTATTATTCATTTTATTCATCTTGGCGTTTCATCAAACATGGTGCATTCATTATTTATTAACCCTACAACATGCTTTTCTAGGTGGGTTTTACTCACATCACATATGTATGTTCATTATGGGTACAATGCCCTCCCCGTTCATCCATCACATCAATACACACGGCATCCAATCGCCCACATTCATCTTCATTCACCATTCACCATTTACAACCCATCTCATAATACATGGATATATAAAGGAACACAAAGAAAATAAAGGAAAAGAAGAACTATAGCTAGGAGGGTAGCAAGAAGTACCGACCTTGAAGAAATGAGGAAGAAACCCCTTCTAAAAATGACTGTGTAGTTGCTGCCCTAGCTTGGATCACGAGCTCCTCGAATGCTTGAGCCTTGATCTTGAAGAAAACGGGCTTGGGGTTGATCTAGGGTCTTAACCCGTTTGATTTCTCCCCAAATGAAAACCTAGGTTTTGGAAACCCCTCTCCTTTCTCTCTATCTCTCAAAAGACTCTAAGGGTTGTGTATGAACCCTCAAATGATCGGGCAAAGCCTTTAAGGCATGAGTGAAACGCCCAAAAGACGAAAACACCCTTAATGAAATTTCTGCAAAAACACGAGGACCGAGCGGTCGGTTGCCTACCGAGCGATCGGTGTGTTGACCGAGCTCTCGACCAAAAATCAACTCTCTGAAAAATTTCCCCATACAAAAATCTTGACTAGTCAATAGCTACCGATCGATCGGTTTTGGAACGATCGATCGCTCTATGGACTGAGTGATCCGTTGCATGCAGGTCCAGACTGTTTTGGCCATATCTTTTGACTCGCTCGTCGGATTTCAACGATTCAACTTGCGTTGGGTTCGTACTTCGAAAAGGAACATTTCTGACATTTCAGAATTTCCAATTTCTTCCTTATTTATTAATTGCACTACTTTAAAGGCAAATTGGCAACGAAAGTGCTATGTATTAAGCATGAAAAAGTCCGGGGCTCTACATCCTACCCCCCTTACATAAATTTCATCCTCGAAATTTAGACGATACTTGCATTACAAACCAAAACAAAATTACAAGTCATATACAAAACCTATACAAAACTCATTCAAACAATTCCGGGTACTTCGCTTTGACTTCGGCTTCACGCTCCCATGTAGACTCTTCTCGAGCATGATGTTGCCACTGGACGAGAACCAATGGAATCGTTTTGTTGCGAAGGACTTGATCTCTCCGATCCAATATATGAACCGGCCTCTCAACTAACGTGAGATCCTCTCGAATTTCCAACGGATCCAAGTCTATGACATGCGAAGGATCTGCAATGTACTTCCGAAGCATAGACACATGGAAAACGTTGTGAACCGTGGCCATGTGAGGTGGAAGAGTTACTCGATAAGCAACTTCACCAACCCGCGTGATAATCTCAAACGGTCCAACATAGCGAGGACTAAGCTTGCCTCTTTTGCCGAATCTCATAATCCCTTTGCTAGGAGATACTTTCACAAAGACTCGATCCCCAACCTGGAATTCCAAGTCCCTGCGGCGCGTGTCTGTATAGCTCTTTTGGCGATCTTGAGCGGCTTTCAACCGATCCCTGATGATCTTGACTATACTAGCAGTTTGCTCAATCAACTCCGGACCAAGTACTTTTCTTTCTCCTACCTCATCCCAGTAGAGAGGAGACCTGCAGCTTCGCCCATACAAAGCCTCGAATGGAGCCATTTGGATGCTCGCCTGATAGCTATTGTTGTAGGCGAACTCTACCAAAGGCAAGTGCTCTTCCCAACTGCCTTTGAAATCCAGCATACAAGCCCGAAGCATGTCTTCTATAACTTAGTTCACCCTCTCGGTTTGTCCATCCGACTGTGGATGAAAAGCAGTGCTGAAATCAAGTCGGGAACCCATAGCTTCCTGAAAACTTTTCCAGAATCTTGATGTGAATCTTGGATCCCGATCTGACACAATACTGACTGGCACCCCATGTAGTCTAACTACTTCCTTGATGTATAGTGCAGCCAACTGACTAGAGTTGAAGGTAGTACGGCAGGGTAAGAAATGAGCGGACTTTGTCAAACGATCCACTACTACCATATCGCATCTGAGCCCCTTGCCGTCTTTGGTAAGCCAACTATGAAATCCATGGATATGTTCTCCCATTTCCACTCGGGAATAGGAAGAGACTGCAATAGACCGGCGGGTCGCATGTGTTCTGCTTTCACCTATTGGCACACTAAGCACCGTGCCACATATTCAGCAACATCCCTCTTCATATTCCGCCACCAAAAGTGACTCTTGAGGTTCCGGTACATCTTCGTACCCCCTGGATGCACAGTGTACTTTGCCCGGTGGGCTTCATCCAAAATCTCCGTCCAAAGATCTGCATTGGTTGGGACACACAGCCTTCCCTTGAATGTGATAGCACCTCGCCTAGTGAGAGAGAAGTCCTCACTACCCTTAGCAACTTCCTTGTCCCGATAAGCCAACAATTCAGCATCCGTGGCTTGGTATTCTTGGATCAAATCTATAATGTATGGCCGAAACGTGACATTTGCCAAGATAGGGCTACGGACGGAGTCATTCACACTGATGTCCTGATTTGCCAAATCTTCAAGTAGCTTCCATTCCTGCACCAACATGCATGCTAATAACCCCGGAGGTCTTCTACTTAGAGCATCAGCCACTACATTTGCTTTACCCGGGTGGTATTGGATGGTACAATCATAGTCTTTCAAAAATTCCATCCAACGCCGTTGCCTTAGATTAAGCTCCTTTTGGGAAAAGAGATACTTGAGACTCTTGTGATCCGTGAACACATAGAACTCCACCCCATAAAGGTAATGACGCCAAATCTTAAGTACAAACATGACTACGGCAAGCTCCAAGTCGTGCATGGGGTAATTCTTCTCATGCCCCTTCAATTGCCTTGATGCATAGGCAATGACTTTCTTGTGCTGCATGAGTACACACCCAAGTCCAACGTGCGAGGCATCACTATACACCTCATACCCATAAGGTCCGGATGGCACAGTAAGGATAGGGGTTGTAGTAAGCCTCTTCTTCAGTTCCGTGAAACTGATCTCACACTTGTCACTCCATACAAACTTTGCATTCTTCCTCGTCAGGTAAGTGAGTGGTGCTGTAAGGCTGGAGAAACCCTCTGGAGAAACCCTCTATGAATCTCCTGTAGTAGTCTGCCAAACCAAGAAAACTGCGTATCTCCGTGACACTCTTGGGCCTCGCCCAGTTCATAACAGCCTCTATTTTCTTCGGATCAACGGAAATGCCTTCTGCAGAAACAACGTGGCCTAGGAATGCCACCTCTTCCAACCAAAACTCACACTTGCTAAGTTTGGCGTATAGCTTGTGCTCTGTCAGCATTCCCAAAGCAAGACGAAGGTCTCGCATGTGGTCTTCCCGTGTCTGGGAATATATCAAGATGTCATCGATAAACACGATCACACATTGATCAAGACATGGCTGGAACACCCGGTTCATCAAATCCATAAAGGCTGCTGGCGCGTTTGTGAGGTCAAAAGGCATCACCAAGAACTCGTAGTGCCCATACCGAGTCCGGAAAGCAGTTTTGGGAACATCTTCCGCCTTAATCTTCAACTGGTGATAACCCGACCGAAGATCTATCTTTGAGAAAAATCTTGCTCCTTTCAACTGATCGAACAATTCATCAATTCTAGGCAATGTATACCTATTCTTTATAGTGACTTTGTTCAATTGCCGATAATCGACGCACATCCGCATCGAGCCATCCTTCTTCTTAACGAACAGTACCGGGGCACCCCACGGTGAGACACTTGGTCGTATGAAACCAAGGCCTTGTAATTCCTCCAACTGAGTCTTCAACTCCTTGAGTTCAATAGGGGCCATTCTATACGGAGCCCTGAAAATAGGAGTTGTGCTTGGTGCAAACTCGATCATAAACTCAATCTCCCTGTCTGGAGGCAACCTTGGTAACTCCTCTGGAAATACATCCAGGAATTCACTCACAATCGGAATAGTCGATGAGTCCTTTGCCTCGGGGTTAGCTAAGCTCAACGCCGCAAAACGAACAATATCTCTACTTTTCAACCCGCGAAAGTGGAATGGTTTTCCTTCTACTGGCTTGAAGAGTACCATTTTTTCAAAGCAAGCTACATGCCTGTGATGTGCCGCTAACCAATCCATTTCCAATATCACGTCAAAGTCTTGGAATCCAAGAATTATTAGATCAACCGCCAACTCATGGCTTCCCACTTGAACCACACTATTTCGACACACTTTGTTTGTCAACACTGTTTTGCCAAGAGGAGTCGAAATGGCTAACTCCGGTTCTAGCTGACTAGGCTCCATAGAAAAACCTTCTGAAAAGCTCGGCGAGACAAACGAATGAGTAGACTCGGTATCAATCAACACTCTAGCCAAACATTCGTTGACTAATAGGGTTCCTGAAATTTCAACTAGCTACGTCAATCCATGCATCAACAGAGTATACATATAGATACATATATATATAACATGCCATATACGTACACAAGGAATAAGGCACAACAGGATAGTTTATGAAAATTTAAAGAACTCTAAACGCGTACCTTGCACTACATCGTCAGATGCAAGTGCATCACCCTCTGTCAAGGCAAAAACTTGCCCCTGGTTCGCTTGGCAAGGCGGAGGTGTAGACCGGGTAGTCTGGGATGACGCCTGGTATGATCCTACTGAGCGTGCTGCAGGCTTAATCCCCTGAGACTGGCCTGGTAAATGCCGAGTGGGGCAATCCCTGATCACATGGCCCTGGCGACCACAATGAAAACATCTACCCGATGCTCTTCGGCAATCTCCTGCCGGGTGCCTTCGGCCGCACGAAGTGCAGACCTCGTGTGCATAGGTCGGAGGGGCCGGAGGTGGAGCATACCTCACCGTCTGAGGTGCAACTGGCCGTGGAGCTGGAAGAGCCTAAAGTCGCGGTGCCAGAGGCATGTACGGCCGTGGAACTGGAGGCGCATAAGATGGCCTCATCGGTGGTGCTGGCCACATGTACTGATAAGGGCCGGTACGAGCCCGCCTCTTTGGAGGTGCTGAACTACTAGGTTGGCCTCTCGCCAACTCCCTCTTCTTGGACACGGCCTCGGAATTCGCCTTGACCAATAAGGCCTTGTCTACTACCTCAGGGTAGGCAGCATGTCTGAAAACTGAGACCTTCTCCATGATAACATCTCTGAGCCCTTGCTCAAACCTTCTCGCCTTTCTTGCCTCAGTAGCAACCATGTGAGGCACAAATCTAGAGAGTTCCGAGAACTTAGCCTCATCAGCGGCCACGGTCATCGAACCTTGCTCTAGGTTAATGAATTCTCTTTCTTTCTTTTCCCGTGCCCCAACAGGAAAGTACTTCTTATAAAACGTGTCCTTGAACTCCTCCCAAGTCCAGGGTTGACCCTACATGGTCGAATCCCGTGTCCTCAATGCGGACAACCACCAATGGTGTGCCTCGCCCTCTAGCATGAAAACTGCCCATGCTACTCTATCCTCCTCTGTAGGCGAGAGGACCCCAAAGATCTTCTCCATCTGGAGGATCCATGCCTCCGCAGTAAGAGGGTCCACACTCCCATGGAATGATGGAGGCCTCAATCTCCTGAATGACTCAACCCCAACTGTATGATGTACTGGAGCCGTAGGCGGTGGAGTAGGTGCCGCCGAAGAAGGTATAGTCTGCCGAGCCGCTAGAATGGCGAGAGTCTCAGCAATAGAGCCTAAGACCTGAGAGAGGTCCAGCTGCTCATCCTCATCTCTAGAAGAAGATAAAGCTCTGGTGTGTGGTCCATGACCCCGTGTGCCCCGCCTCATGACTAAAGTCCTGAGAACAATAACACCACATGAGTCTCACTTGAAACCACAATTTATTGCATTTCCATTTCACAATAATTCAAGTGGCAATATTTGTATAATATAATAATAATATACATCGCATCAGTCATCAGAGTATTTATGATATTATACATTGGTGTTCTAGCGTTCCTAAGACTCGTACTTGGTTGAAGCAACCATTTTGACCAAGACTAAAGTTTAGTCTTCCACTTGGATCAAGACTCGCTTCCGACTTACTTCCTTCCTAACTTGTTTCCCGACATATGCTCTTGTCAAGCCATGGTATTAGATTCTAAGTGACCCTAAAGACCTAAAGCCTAAGCTCTGATACCACTTCTGTAGCAACCCGAAACCCACCCTAGGAGTTAGAGTGAACTTGGACGACTAATCATGACTTGCTTGATCAAAATAACCCGCAAACCCACAAAGCATACACAATAGAGGACAATAATAGCGGAAACATAAACTATAAAAAACAGTGAAAGTCTAAACAAACCTCTATGTATATACAAATCCAAGTTTACACAAAAGAAATCCAAAAGAAAGTGCGGACATGCCCGCCAAAATGCATGGATACGACTCTCTCATCTCACCCACAGCTCTATCACTCAGAATCTACCACCTCTAATAATAACCCTCGACCGGAGAGTCCTCCACAGGCTCCTCAACATACTCCTCCTCCACCCATGGGCCAGGAGCACATACATCAAAAGGAGCAGCCGCTCCGCTATCACCTGCCGACATAAGAAGTACGGCTGAGCATGGAATACTCAGCGGGTACCAAGCACTAACCAACAGTCATAGCATACGGATAGCATACATAAAGCAGGAAACAATTCACACATATAAAGCAGAAATGATTCATATCATGACAATAAGGTAAAGCAATATAATTCATCATGTTTACATTCATAAAAGCCGGTAAAACCCTTGAAAACTTGTGCACTTGACTTGACTGAAATTACCCTTTTTATGCTTGAAAACTTGTCTACCTTGTCATGCGTGTCATGCTTGTATCATTCGTGTCATGTCATGCCATGCGTGTATCATGCTTGCTTGTTCTGAAAAGTAATCTACTTGTGAGGGAAGGGAGACCCTTCTTCCTAGAATGCTCATGCTTGTCCTTCCACTTGTGAGATGTCCTTGTGAGATGCACTTGCGAGGGAAGGGAGACCCTTCTTATGAAAATGCATGATTGTCTTGTCCTTGCCAAAAGCGAGGTAAAACATATCGTAGGATATGCCCCACCTCTGAATCCCATTATTGAAAACCTCGGTAAATCATGTCATGTATGCGTGCTCGTGAGGTCGTGTGCATACTTGCATTAGAATTAAATATGGCATTTGAGTAATTCATAACACATAACATCAATGACTTGGGCAATTTAATATTCATATCATTTAGGGAAAGCGAACAATCACACTATCATGACCCTAGCAATTTTCATAAACCTTAAACATGCATTTTCTTAATTTATTATTCATTTTATTCATCTTGGAGTTTCATCAAACATGGTGCATTCATTATTTATTAACCCTACAACATGGTTTTCTAGGTGGGTTTTACTCACATCACATATGTATGTTCATTATGGGTACAATGCCCTCCCCGTTCATCCATCACATCAATACACACGACATCCAATCGCCCACATTCATCTCCATTCACCATTCACCATTCACAACCCATCTCATAATACATGGATATATAAAGGAACACAAAGAAAATAAAGGAAAAGAAGAACTATAACTAGGAGGGTAGCAAGAAGTACCGACCTTGAAGAAATGAGGAAGAAACCCCTTCCAAAAACGACCGTGTAGTTGCTGCCCTAGCTTGGATCACGAGCTCCTCGAATGCTTGAGCCTTGATCTTGAAGAAAACGGGCTTGGGGTTGATCTAGGGTCTTAACCCGTTTGATTTCTCCCCAAATGAAAACCTAGGTTTTGGAAACCCCTCTCCTTTCTCTCTATCTCTCAAAAGACTCTAAGGGTTGTGTATGAACCCTCAAATGATCGGGCAAAGCCTTTAAGGCATGAGTGAAACGCCCAAAAGACGAAAACACCCTTAATGAAATTTCTGTAAAAACACAAGGACCGAGCGATCGGTGTTTATGACCGATCGATCGGTTCCTTACCGAGCGATCGGTGTGTTGACCGAGCTCTCGACCAAAAATCAACTCTCTGAAAAATTTCCCCATACAAAAATCTTGACCAGTCAATAGCTACCGATCGATCGGTTTTGGAACGATCGATCGCTCTATGGACCGAGGGATCGGTTGCTTGCAGGTCCAGACTGTTTTGGCCATATCTTTTCACTCGATAGTCGGATTTCGATGATTCAACTTGCGTTGGGTTCGTACTTCGAAAAGGAACATTTTTGACATTTCAGAATTACTAATTTCTTCCTTATTTATTAATTGCACTACTTTAAAGGCAAATTTGCAACGAAAGTGCTATGTATTAAGCATGAAAAAGTCTGGGGCTCTACACTAAGTCACTTTGACTCTCTTTGTCGCGACCCAAAACCCACCCTAGGAGTTAGAGTGAACTTTGGACGACTAATCATGGCTTACATGACTTGCTTGACAAACCAACCTGCAAAAACCCACAGAGCATATACAATAGAGGATATAAACAGCGGAAACATACTCTAACATAGCACAGCGGAAGTCTAAACAAACCTCTATGTATATACGAATCCAAGTTTACACAAAAGGAATCCAAAAGAAAGTGCGGACAGACCCGTCAAAATACATGAATGTATATCTCTCATCTCACCCATAGCTATTCACTCAGAATCTAACACCACCTACTGATAACCCTCTACGGGAGGTTCCTCCAAAGGCTCCTCGACATACTCCTCTTCCACCAATGGACCAGGAGCACAAACATCAAATGGAGCAGCAGCTCCCTCAGAACCTGCTGACATGAGAAGTACGGCTGAGCATGGAATACTCAGTGGGTACTAAATACTAACCAATAGTCATAGCAAAACCATAGCAGTATAGGAAGCAGGAAGCATTTCACATATATAAAGCAGGAGCCATCAATATCATAACAAGGAAATAAGGCAATTTATAATCATGCTTGCATTTCATGAAAAGCCGATAACACCATTGAAAACACCGTGCACTTGACTTGACTGAAAATACCATTTCCGTGCTTGAAAACTTGTCATGTTTGTCTTATCTTATCGTATCATGCGTGTCATGTGTGTCATGCCATGTCATGCTTGCTTGGAAAAGTAAACTACTTGTGAGGGAAGGGAGACCCTTCTTCCTAAATGCCCATGCTTGTTATGTCATGTATCATGCTTGCTTGTTCGGAAAAGTAATCTACTTGTGAGGGAAGGGAGACCCTTCTTCCTAGAATGCTCATGCTTGTCCTTCCTCTTGTGAGATTCACTTGTGAGCTGTCCTTGTGAGATGCACTTGAGAGATGCCTTGAGAGGGAAGGGAGACCCTTCTTTATGCAATACACTTGCGAGGGAAGGGAGACCCTTCTTCATGATATGCACTTGTGAGTGAGGGGAGACCCTTCTTCATGATATGCACTTGTGAGTGAGGGGAGACCCCTCGTGGAATGTTGGTTCTTGTTTTCTTGTGAAAAGTGAGGTAAAACATATCGTAGGATATGTCCCGCCTCTAACCATGTTCTTGAAAACCTTGATAAATCATGTCATGCATGCCGTGCTCGTGGGAACCGTGTACATACTTGCATTAAACTTAAATATGACATTTGGGTAATTTCACAACACATATAACATCAATGATTGAGCAATGTAATATTCATATCATTTAGGGAAAGCAAGAAACACACTATCATAGGTCCTAGCAATATTCATAATTTATTAGGCATGCATTTCCTAATTTACAACTCATTTTATTCACCTTGGCATTTCATCAAACATGGTGTGTTCATTATTCATTATTCATTTAAACCTAAATCATGCTTTTCTAGGTGAGTTTACTCACATCATAAAGGTGTGTTTATTATGGATACAATGCACTCCCCATTTTAATCATCACAACACAACCCTTGGCATCCAATCGCCCATTCCATCTCCATTCACCATTCACAACCATCCATCTCATAGCACATGTGTAAATGAAAGAAAATCAAAAGAAATAAAGGGAAAAGAGGAACTATAACTAGGAGGGTAGTAAGAAGTACCGACCTTGAAGAAATGAGGAAGAAACCCCTTCCAAAAACGACCGTGAGGTGCTGCCCTAGCTTGGGGAACGCTCTCCACGAGTGCTTGAGCCGTGATCTTGGAGAAAAACCGGACTTGAAGTGATCTAGGGTCTCAAACCCCTTTGATTTATCTTCCAAAGACAAGCCCTAGGTTGGAATCGCCTTCTCCCCTTTCTCCTATTCTCTCAAACTCTCTAAGTGTTGAATGATGCCCTAAAGGCACGGGTTAAACTCTTAAGGTAAGAGTGAACCGACCAAAAGACCATAATACCCTTACTGAAATTTTTGCAAAAACACGAGTGCCGAACACGTTGAGCTGTGAATAGTGCTGAACATGTTGTGCTGTGAATAGTGTCAAACACGTTGTGCTGTGAATAGTGCCAAACACGTTGTGCTGTGAATAGTGCTGAACACGTTGTGCGTTGTGAAGGGTGCCGAACCCGTTGTCCGTTGTGTAGGGTGCCGAACCCGTTGTCCGTTGTCTTATGTACAATGTGCCCGTCGTGAGCTGTACAACGTACCCGTTGTCTGTTGCACAACGGATGCACAACATATACGTTATCAGAGCTAGAGCTACGTCCTTAGCGTCTTCTGAGCTACGTCCTTAGTGCCTTCCGAGCTACGACCTAGCGCCTACCGAGCTACGTCCTTAGCGCCTTCCGAGCTACGTCCTTAGTGCCTCTCCAAAGCTCGTCCTTAGTGCCTTCCGAGCTACGTGCTCAAGTGCCTTCCAAGCTACGTCCTTAAGTACCTTCCGAGCTACGTCCTCAAGTGCCTTCCGAGCTACGATTGCCTGCAGGTCCAGACTGTTTTGGCCATATCTTTTGACTCGTTCGTCCGATTTTGACGATTCAACTTGTGTTGGGTTCGTACTTCGAAAAGGAACATTTCTGACATTTCAGAATTTCCAATTTCTTCCTTTATTATTAATTATACCTCTTTAAAGGCAAAATGACAACGAAAGTGTTATGCATTAAATGTGAAATGGTCCGGGGCTCTACATCCTCCCCCCCTTACAAAAATTTCGTCCTCGAAATTTAGACGCTACTTGCATTACAAACCAAAAGAAAATTACAAGTCATATACAAACTTAAACAAAAACTCATTCAATTAATTCTGGGTACTTTGCTTTGACTTCGGCTTCACGCTCCCATGTAGCTTCTTCCCGAGCATGGTGTTACCATTGCACAAGAACCAAAGGGATTGTCTTGTTGCGAAGCACCTGATCTCTTCGATCCAAAATCTGAATCGGCTTTTCAATCAAGGTGAGGTCCTCTCGAATCTCCAACGGTTCCAAGTCTATGACATGCGAAGGATCCGCAATGTACTTCCGAAGCATAGACACATGGAAGACGTTGTGAACTGTGGCCTTGTGAGGTGGGAGAGCTACCCTGTAAGCAACCTCACCAACTCGTGTGATAATCTCAAAAGGCCCAACATACCGAGGACTGAGCTTGCCTCGCTTTCCAAATCTCATGATCCCTTTGCTAGGAGATACTTTCACAAAAACTTGATCCCCTACTTGAAATTCCAAGTCCCTACGGCGCGTGTCCGCATAACTTTTCTGGCGATCGTGAGCGGCTTTCAATCGATCCCGAATGATCTTAACTGTGCCTGCAGTTTGCTCAATCAACTCCGGACCAAGTACTTTCCTTTCTCCTACCTCATCCCAATAGAGAGGAGACCTACAACTTCGCCCATACAAGGCCTCAAATGGTGCCATTTGGATACTCGCTTGATAGCTGTTATTATAGGCGAATTCAACCAAAGGCAAGTGCTCTTCCCAACTGCCTCTGAAATCCAACATACAAGCCCGAAGCATGTCTTCAATGACTTGGTTCACTCTCTCGGTTTGTCCATCCGTCTGTGGATGAAAAGCGGTGCTGAAATCAAGTCGGGAACCCATAGCCTCCTGGAAGCTTTTCCAGAATCGTGATGTGAATCTTGGATCCCGATCTGACACAATACTAACGGGCACTCCGTGCAACCTCACCACTTCCTTGATGTACAAAGCGGCTAATTGACTAGAGTTGAAGGTAGTTCGGTAAGGTAAGAAGTGAGCGGACTTCGTCAAACGATCCACTACTACCCATATCGCATTTGAGCCCCTTGCCGTCTTTGGCAAGCCAACTATGAAATCCATGGATATGTTCTTCCATTTCCACTCGGGAATCGGAAGGGACTGTATGTCACGCCCCAAAATACCCCCTAGGAGTTAAGGGATACTTTAGAGGTGACTACGTGTACCTGTCAAACCATCCTGTAATGCAAGAGGCTAAACATAATATAATACAATGATAATCAGAGCGCGGAAACTAAACATAAGTGCGGAAGCATAAGCCAACTTTTTCTTTTCTTCTATTACTCCATATAGTATTCCAAGTTAACATATACTAAATACAATCAAAGTAAAGGTGGACATGCCCACCTATCAAAATACAAAAATGAACTCTCTAACACTCTCCTCTCAACAGTAGTCGAGGTATGGCCACACATCCAAGTCCCCATCCTCTTGAGACTGCCATGGGATAGGTGGCTCCCTCTCCTCTACATACTCCTCCTCGACCCAAGGCTCGGGGTCGAGGACATCCACGGTACCTGCCGACATAAAAGTACGCCTGAGCATGGAATACTCAACGAGTACAAACTACTAGCTAACCATAACAATAACGAACGCATAACAACAGTGAGCAATACAAGATATTAATTTAAAGCAATAGTGAAAGCATAAGATACATAGCCATATCTTGACATGCGTATATGAATGCAAAAACCTCGGTAAAACTCATGTCTCGGAAACCTTTTTCGTGTCTCGGTCAAATCATGTATGTGTATCGTGTCTTGTCTTGTATTTCATGTCTTGATTTGTTCTTGACTTGTATACTTGTGAGCCAGAGGCTAGCACCCTTCCTTGGGCTACCAACCTCCTTGTCATGTTCTTGTTCCATTTCTCTTGTTCCGTTTCTCTTGTGAGCCAGAGGCTAGCACCCTTCCTTGGGCTACCAACCTCCTTGTCATGTTCTTGATTCATTTCTCTTGTGAGCCAGAGGCTAGCACCCTTCCTTGGGCTACCAACCTCCTTGTCATGTTCTCTCTTGCATTTCACTTGTGAGCCAGAGGCTAGCACCCTTCCTGGGGCTACCAACCTCCTTGTCATGTTCTTGATTCATTTCATATACAAATACAATCTTGGAAAAACCCGGTTTCATGCATGCATGCGTGCTTGTCAATAGTGGTAATCATGATGACATACTTGAATGGGCGGATCACATGACTATGGCATTTCAATCCTTAACATAGTGGTATGAAAATTTAGGCAACATATAGCACATTTGAGCAATTTATCATTTCTAAGAACATTTACACAATTTCTATTTCCATTTTCTTCATTAAGTCCATTTATCCCTTGTTTAGTCATTTTATCAAACACCCGGTGGGCCACATTTCTTAGTCCTTCCATTTCCCTTATTTAGTGCGTATTTTTCATCAAGACATCAAGGTACATTCGTTATTTGTAAAGTGCCCATCTTCCATTTTCCTTTTCACACATCACACAACATCCATACGGCATCCAATCGCCTCAATCGACATCCCATCCACACATTTATTCCATTCCCCTTATCTTGTTTATATTTGTTGAGTTAATACAATGCATAGGGAAGGAAAAGCATAATATATATAATCACCATTTACACTAGAAAACCTAGGTTATTGCTAGGGAAAGTTAGTAGGGTGTACTAACCTTAGATCAAGGTTTGATCTTGAAGAAACCTTGAAATAGAAGCTCTATTTGGAAGGAGGAAGCCTTTGCTTGAAGGGGACTTGAGTTGGGGGAAGAAACCTCTTTCAAAACGTGAGTGAGTGCTGCCCTAGCTTGGAGAATGCACCTCCACACGAGCTTGAGTTGAAATCTTGAAGAAAACGTGCTTGGGGACGATCTAGGGTCTTCACCCCTTTGATTTCTTCTCCAAAAGCAACCTAGGTTGAGGAAACCCTTTTCTCTTCTCTCTTATCTCCCAAATCTCTCTAAGTATAGTGAATGATGCCCTAAGGCTCGGGCAAGCCTTAAGGAGAAAGGGTTTAACCCCCAAAAGACGATAAAGCCCTTACTGAAATTTCTGCAAAAACGCGAAGACCGAGCGATCGGTGTTCATGACCGATCGATCGGTTGCCTACCGAGCGATCGGTGTTTATGACCGATCGACCGGTCAAAAACTCACTCTCTGGAAAATTTCCCCATACAAATTTCTGACCGTGCGATAGCTACCGATCGATCGGTTATGGACCGATCAATCGCTGACTGGACCGAGCGATCGGTCTTCTGTATGTCTGGACTGTTTTGACCATATCTTTTGACTCGCTTGTCGGATTTCGACGATTCAACTTGCGTTGGATCCGTCTTTCGAAAACGAACATTTCTGACATTTCGGAATTTCCGATTTCTCCCTTATTTATTAATTAGACTATAAAAACGGCCAATTAGCTATGAAGGTGGTATTCATTAAGGATGAAAAAGTCTGGGGTGCTACACTGTAATAGACCTGCGGGCCGCATGTGTTCTGCTTTCACCTGTTGACACACCAAGCACCGTGCTACATATTCCGCAACCTCCCTCTTCATATTCCACCACCAAAAGTGACTCTTGAGGTTCCGGTACATCTTTATACCCCCTGGATGCACTGTGTACTTCGAACGGTGTGCTTCATCCAAAATCTCTCTTCGAAGATCTGCATTGGCTGGGACGCACAGCCTTCCCTTGAATGTGATAGCACCTCGGCTAGTGAGAGAGAAGTCCTCACTACACTTAGCAACTTCCTTGTCCCGATAAGCCAACAATTCAGCATCCGTGGCTTGGTATTCTTGGATCAAATCTATAATGTATGGTCGAACCGTGACATTTGCCAAGACAGGACTACGGACAGAGTCATTCACACTAATGTCCAGATTTGCCAAGTCTTCAAGTAGCTTCCATTCCTGCACTAACATGCATGCTAATAACCCCGGAGGTCTTCTACTCAAAGCATCAGCCACTACATTTGCTTTACCCGGGTGGTATTGAATGGTACAATCATAGTCTTTCAAAGATTCCATCCAACGCCGTTGCCTTAGATTTAATTCCTTTTGGGAAAAGAGGTACTTGAGGCTCTTGTAGTCTGTATACACATAGAATTCCACCCCGTATAAGTAATGTCGCCAGATCTTGAGTGCAAACACGACTGCGGCAAGCTCTAAGTCGTGCGTGGGGTAATTCTTCTCATGCTCCTTCAATTGCCTCGATGCATAGGCAATGACTTTCTTGTGCTGCATGAGTACACACCCAAGTCCAACGTGTGAGGCATCACTATACACCTCATACCCATAAGGTCCAGATGGCACAGTAAGGATAGGGGCTGTAGTAAGCCTCTTCTTCAGTTCCGTGAAACTGATCTCGCACTTATCACTCCATACAAACTTGGCGTTCTTCCTTGTCAGGTAACTGAGCGGTGCTGCAAGGCTAGAGAAACCCTTTACAAATCTCCTGTAGTAGCCTGCCAAACCAAGAAAGCTGCGTATCTCGGTAACACTCTTGGGCCTCGCCCAACTCATAATTGCTTCGATCTTCTTTGGATGTACCGCGATACCTTCTGCAGAAACAACGTGGCCTAGGAATGCCACCTCTTCCAACCAAAACTCACACTTGCTATGTTTGGCATATAGCTTGTGCTCTCTTAGCATTTCCAAAGCAAGGCATAGGTCGCGTGTGTGATCTTCCCGTGTCTGGGAATAGACCAAAATGTCATCAACAAATACAATCACGCACCTATCAAGATATGGCCGGAACACCCGGTTCATCAAATCCATAAAGGCTGCTGGCGCGTTCGTGAGTCCAAAAGGCATCACCAAGAACTCGTAGTGTCCATACCGAGTCCTGAAAGCAGTTTTGGGAACATCTTCCACCTTAATCTTCAACTGGTGATAACCCGATCGAAGGTCTATCTTCGAGAAAAATCTCGCTCCCTTCAACTGATCGAATAAGTCATCAATCCTAGGCAAGGGATACCTATTCTTGATAGTGACGTTGTTCAATTGCTTGTAATCGACGCACATCCGCATCGAGCCATCTTTCTTCTTAACAAACAACACCGGGGCACCCCACGGTGAGACACTTGGTCGAATGAAACCAAGGCCTTGTAAGTCTTCCAACTGGGTCTTAAACTCTTTGAGTTCAATAGGGGCCATTCTATACGGAGCCCTGAAAACAGGAGCTGTGCCTGGTGCAAGTTCGATCACAAACTCAATCTCCCTGTCTGGAGGTAATCCTGGCAACTCCTCTGGAAATACATCCAGGAACTCACTCACAACCGGAATAGTCGATGAGTCCTTTGCCTCGGGGTTAGCTAAGCTCAACGCCGCAAAACGAGCAATATATCTACTTTTCAACCCGCGAAAGTGGAATGGTTTTCCTTCTACTGGCTTGAAGAGTACCATTTTCTCAAAGCAAGCTACATGCCCATGATGTGCTGCTAACCAATCCATTCCCAATATAACATCAAAGTCTTGGAATCCAAGGACGATGAGATTAACCGCCAACTCGTGGCTTCCAACTTGGACCACACTATTTCTATATACTTTATCTGCCAATACTGTTTTGCCTAGAGGAGTCGAAATGGCTAACTCTGGTTTTAGCTGACTCGGCTCCACAGAAAAGCCTTCTGAAAAGCTCGGCGAGACAAACGAATGAGTAGACCCGGTATCAATCAACACTCGAGCCAAATACTCATTGACTAGTAGGGTTCCTGAAATTTTTAACTAGCGGAGTTAATCCATGCATCAACAGCGTATACATGTAGGTATATATACATATAGAACATGCCAAGTATGTACGTAGAGAATAGAGCATAACATAATAATCACGAATAAAGAAATTAACTCTAACTGCGTACCTTGCACCACATCATTAGATGCAAGTGCATCACCCTCTATCAAGGCAAAAAATCGCCCCTGGTTTGCCTGGCGAGACTGAGGTGTAGACCGGGTAGTCTGAGATGACGCCTGGTATGATCCTGCTGGGCGTGCTGGGGGCCTACTACCCTGAGACTGGCCTGGTAAATGCCGGCTAGGGCAATCCCTGATCATGTGGCCCTGGCGACCGCAATGATAACATCCACCAGATGCTCTTCGGCAATCTCCTGCCGGATGCCTTTTGCCGCATGAAGTGCAGACCTCATATGTGTAGGTCGGAGGGGCCGAAGGTGGTGTATACCTTGCTGCCTGAGGTGTAACTGGCCGTGGGGCCGGAAGAGCCTGAGGTCGAGGTGCCTGTGGCACGTACTGCCGGGGTGCTGGAGGAGCATAAGTCGGCCTCATCTGTGGTGCTGGCCATGTATACTGATAAGGACCAGTCTGGGCCCGCCTCTCTAAAGGTACCGAACCACTAGATTGGCCTCTCGCCAATTCTCTCTTCTTGGACACGGTCTCTGAATTGGTCTCAACCAACAAGGCTTTATCCACTACTTCGGCGTAAGTGGCGTGCCTGAAGATCGACACTTTCTCCATGATGACATCCTTGAGCCCTTGCTCAAACCTCCTCGCCTTCATTGCCTCGGTGGCAATCATATGTGTCGCGAAGCGTGATAGCTCCGAGAACTTGGCCTCATAAGCGGCCACAGACATCGAACCTTGCTCAAGGTTGATGAATTCTCTCTCTTTCTTTTCCCGACCTCCAACCGGGAAATACTTCTTATAGAACGTGTCCTTAAACTCCTCCCAAGTCCACGGTTGACCTTGCATGGTCAAGTCCCGTGTCCTCAATGCGGACAACCACCAATGGTGGGCTTCACCCTCTAGCATAAAAACTGCCCATGTCACTTTCTCTTCCTCTGTAGGAGTAAGCACCGCAAATATCTTCTCAACCTGGAGGATCCAAGCCTCCGCAGTAAGAGGGTCCACACTCCCATGGAAGGGTGGAGGCCTCAATCTCCTGAATGCCTCAACTCCAGCGGTACGATGTACTGGAGCTGCGGGCAGTGGAGTAGGTGCCGCCGATGATGGTATAGCCTGCCGAGCCGCCAGTATGGCGAGTGTCTCAGCAATAGAGCCCAAAACCTGAGAGAGGTCCGGCTGCTCATCCTCATCCCGTGAAGAAGAGGAAGCTCTGGTATGTGGCCCACGACCCCGTGTGTTCCGCCTCATGACTAAAGTCCTGAGAATAATAACACCACACGAGTCTTCTTAAAACCACAATTTATCTCGGTGCCCTTTCACAATAATTCAACTTGTAAAAATTTTATAGTACTAGTATACATCACATCAAGTCATCAGAGTATATCATAATATTATACTTATACTTTGGTGTTCTAGCGTCCCTACGACCCGTACTTGGTTAAAGCAACCTTTTTAGACTAAGACTAAAGTTTAGTCTTAAACTTGGAACCAGACTCGTTCCCGACTCACTTCCTTCCTAACTTGTTTCCTAACATATGCTCTTGTCAAGCCCTGGTATATGATTCTAAGTGACCCTAGAGACCTAAAGCCTAAGCTCTGATACCACTTCTGTCGCGACCCAAAACCCACCCTAGGAGTTAGAGTGAACTTTGGACGACTAATCATGGCTTACATGACTTGCTTGACAAACCAACCTGCAAAAACCCACAGAGCATATACAATAGAGGATATAAATAGCGGAAACATACTCTAACATAGCACAGCGGAAGTCTAAACAAACCTCTATGTATATACGAATCCAAGTTTACACAAAAGGAATCCAAAAGAAAGTGCGGACAGACCCGCCAAAATACATGAATGTATATCTCTCATCTCACCCATAGCTATTCACTCAGAATCTAACACCACCTATTGATAACCCTCTACGGGAGGTTCCTCCAAAGGCTCCTCGACATACTCCTCTTCCACCCATGGACCAGGAGCAAAAACATCAAATGGAGCAGCAGCTCCCTCAGAACCTGCCGACATGAGAAGTACGGCTGAGCATGGAATACTCAGCGGGTACTAAATACTAACCAATAGTCATAGCAAAACCATAGCAGTATAGGAAGCAGGAAGCATTTCACATATATAAAGCAGGAGCCATCAATATCATAACAAGGAAATAAGGCAATTTATAATCATGCTTGCATTTCATGAAAAGCCGATAACACCCTTGAAAACACCGTGCACTTGACTTGACTGAAAATACCATTTCCGTGCTTGAAAACTTGTCATGTTTGTCTTATCTTATCGTATCATGCGTGTCATGTGTGTCATACCATGTCATGCTTGCTTGCAAAAGTAAACTACTTGTGAGGGAAGGGAGACCCTTCTTCCTAAATGCCCATGCTTGTCATGTCATGTATCATGCTTGCTTGTTCGGAAAAGTAATCTACTTGTGAGGGAAGGGAGACCCTTCTTCCTAGAATGCTCATGCTTGTCCTTCCTCTTGTGAGATTCACTTGTGAGCTGTCCTTGTGAGATGCACTTGAGAGATGCCTTGAGAGGGAAGGGAGATCCTTCTTTATGCAATACACTTGCGAGGGAAGGGAGACCCTTCTTCATGATATGCACTTGTGAGTGAGGGGAGACCCTTCTTCATGATATGCACTTGTGAGTGAGGGGAGACCCCTCGTGGAATGTTGGTTCTTGTTTTCTTGTGAAAAGCGAGGTAAAACATATCGTAAGATATGTCCCGCCTCTAACCATGTTCTTGAAAACCTTGATAAATCATGTCATGCATGCCGTGCTCGTGGGAACCGTGTACATACTTGCATTAAACTTAAATATGACATTTGGGTAATTTCACAACACATATAACATCAATGATTGAGCAATGTAATATTCATATCATTTAGGGAAAGCAAAAAACACACTATCATAGGTCCTAGCAATATTCATAATTTATTAGGCATGCATTTCCTAATTTACAACTCATTTTATTCACCTTGGCATTTCATCAAACATGGTGTGTTCATTATTCATTATTCATTTAAACCTAAATCATGTTTTTCGAGGTGAGTTTACTCACATCATAAAGGTGTGTTTATTATGGATACAATGCCCTCCCCATTTTAATCATCACAACACAACCCTTGGCATCCAATCGCCCATTCCATCTCCATTCACCATTCACAACCATCCATCTCATAGCACATGTATAAATGAAAGAAAATCAAAAGAAATAAAGGGAAAAGATGAACTATAACTAGGAGGGTAGTAAGAAGTACCGACCTTGAAGAAATGAGGAAGAAACCCCTTCCAAAAACGACCGTGAGGTGCTGCCCTAGCTTGGGGAACGCTCTCCACGAGTGCTTGAGCCGTGATCTTGGAGAAAAACTGGACTTGAAGTGATCTAGGGTCTCAAACCCCTTTGATTTATCTTCCAAAGACAAGCCCTAGGTTGGAATCGCCTTCTCCCCTTTCTCCTATTCTCTCAAACTCTCTAAGTGTTGAATGATGCCCTAAAGGCTCGGGTTAAACTCTTAAGGTAAGAGTGAACCGACCAAAAGACCATAATACCCTTACTGAAATTTCTGCAAAAACACGAGTGCCGAACACGTTGAGCTGTGAATAGTGCTGAACACGTTGTGCTGTGAATAGTGCCAAACACGTTGTGCTGTGAATAGTGCCAAACACGTTATGCTGTGAATAGTGCCGAACACTTTGTGCGTTGTGAAGGGTGCCGAACCCGTTGTCCGTTGTGAAGGGTGCCGAACCCGTTGTCCGTTGTCTTATGTACAATGTGCCCGTCGTGAGCTGTACAACGTACCCGTTGTCTGTTGCACAACGGATGCACAACGTATACGTTATCAGAGCTAGAGCTACGTCCTTAGCACCTTCCGAGCTACGTCCTTAGCGCCTTTTGAGCTACGTCCTTAGCGCCTTCCGAGCTACGTCCTTAGTGCCTCTCCAGAGCTCGTCCTTAGTGCCTTCCGAGCTACGTCCTCAAGTGCCTTCCGAGCTACGTCCTTAAGTGCCTTCCGAGCTACGTCCTCAAGTGCCTTCCGAGCTACGATTGCCTGCAGGTCCAGACTGTTTTGGCCATATCTTTTGACTCGTTCATCCGATTTTGACGATTCAACTTTCGTTGGGTTCGTACTTCGAAAAGGAACATTTCTGACATTTTGGAATTTCTAATTTCTTCCTTATTTATTAATTATACCTCTTTAAAGGCAAAATGACAACGAAAGTGTCATGCATTAAATGTGAAAAGGTTCGGGGCTCTACACTCTTCACCATCTTCACACTTGTCACTCATACTAACATTAGATGAGGACTCTTCGATACTTGAGACAGAGGCAATGGAAACCATAAAATTTATAGTCTCCTCATGGGAAACTCTAAGAATATCACATGTCTCTTTAGTTATTAACAATTTATTTGAAGAATTAGAGATGGTCTGGTGTTGTATGGTCTTTATAGGACGGGTGCAACCCTTTTCTACTGTGCTCTGTAACCTCTTGTCTAATGATAGGTGAAACACTCTCATTCGAGCTTTCAAATAATTATTATTAAACCCATTGAACAATGGGAGACAAGAGATGGATCATCCCTTTCTTTAGTGATTCATATTCACCGAATATAGAATAAGATCGCACTAATAAATTAGTGAACCTGCTCTGATACTAATTGAAAAAAATTCGGTGAACCTCAAATCTAGGGTTTGAGTTGAGAATCTCACAAGTTCATGGGGATGGTTCGATTTCCCTACAATTCTATCTACCCTTTTCAATATTTTAACAATTAAGTTATTAACTTAAGGGATGATAAAATTTAAGTTCGGAAAATAGAAAGAAACATGCAAACCATAAAACAAGGATTTTTATGTGGAAACCCTTCCAGGAAAAATCACAGGACCTAGTCCAACCATGAGAATCCACTAAGACAAAGTAAACAAGAACTTACAAGACTCGAACTTGACTCATTCGGACTCGACACTACGATCCTTCAGTTCTTAGTTTTCCACGCCTCGAAAAGTCATCACGTACTCTCAAGTCTCGTGATCAACCGCCGCCACTCGTACTTCTCTTTATGTCTCGAAAACAATCCACGATCTTCCGATCGATCTCCGTCAATGACGGCTTCGGAATCCACCGACCAGATCACACATCCACGATCCGTCTCGAATCGATCTCCTTTGCAAAGGCTCTAGAACACTCCGGCCAAGTTGTTCTATCCAGAACGGGTTGATGGTTTGATAGAAATCAACACCTAGATGGATTCCTTCAATTGACAAGTCCAAGCAAGCAAATATGGAGCTTTAGGCTTGTAATCTCTAGGTTGAAAGCATTAATCAAAGGGGAGGAGAACAATAAGATTCCAGAGTTTTTATGAACTCTAGAAGGAGTTGAAAACCCTCTCTATATTCACGGATTAGGGAAGTCCTAATATATAGAGAAGCAAAACCATGAGTTTAGAAGTTGCTAAAAACAAATTTATAAGGTTTTTCCATATCAAGGTCGACCCTGGGAGTTACTTGGGTCGACCCTGAGTTGCTAAAAATGTATTCAATGCAAACCCATATCAAGGTCGACCTTGGAAGTCATTTGGGTCGACCCAATTTGGTACTTCAGTCGACCCAAACGTCCTCCAGGGTCGACACTCAATTTTTGCACTCTCTGCCATTTTGCACCATACAAATGCCTCCCTATATCAAGGTCGACCCTCAATGGTCAGGGTTTACCTTGAGGTTAAAACCTGATTTTCAAACTTCATTTTTGGCTCTCATACCCTTTATAAAAGTTGTAGATATTTTTGACACGGCCGATTTGATATATTATAGAGCAAAATCCAAACTACGGTTTGGGAGATATACCACCTACAAGCAACTTTGGTTTTTTGAAAAATTTCAAAATTTTAAACTTATTTTGCATTGCATATCTAATCACCTAGTGTCTGTATGATTAGTCTAGGTCACTTACCACTTAAGGTATCATATTAGGATTATTCTAAGACAATTCCCACCTATGGTAGCATGATATCTAGGTCACTTACCATCCTATGAAGGAATTGATCAACCGAGTCTTCAATAGTCTTCAACTTCACTTGTTTGCGGATGCTTGACGGCAATGACACAAGATACACACCTAGACACCTAGACTCACTTGTTTTGACACCGGAATATGCCAACACAAAAAACATAGACTTTACAGTTGGACTTTATATACACTGAGTGCTTTTTGTACTCAACCAAACTGTTGTCTTCGACAGGCTTGGAGCCGGTGTTAACTGTAGAGCCTTAGGTAGAGGAGCAATACTAGGGAGAAGAAGGTGAGCTTCCCAAGGAGAGAGCTAGGGAGCTTAATCGGTTATCTTATTACTAGGTTTTGATTATGGTTATTATTGAAGAAGGGTTGTAATAGATATTTAGAAATTATGGATATGATGTTGCTTAGGTTAAACTTGATGATGGAATCACGATGGGTGATTCATATGGTGGGTTATGTTTAAATTGGTCTAATATCATTACAGGGTAGTTGTTTATATCGAATTTTATTATCTTCATTTTCAAATTATTGCATTTAGCATTGTCTTGTATGTTATGGGATTAAGCAGGTTTAGGCAGTGTCACAGCCCAAGGTCTCATTATGACCAAGGTGGGATTTTGGGGCGCGACAAAGTTGTTACCAAAGCAAATATAGAGGCCCAAAACTAGAGTGCACTGTTCATGTGAATAGTGTCAGTGCATAGGGCGTGTCAAAGCTAAATGCCTTCCATGTGCCCTTGGTTTGAGGGAAATAAAGTGAGGTTTTTATAGGTGTATGTCGAGTCTCAAAACAAGAGTATAATAATACTCAAAGTATCTAAAAGCATAGGGTATCAAATATCCTAAGTGTATATGTAGAACCTCAGAACCGAGTTCACTAGACAGTGAATAGTGATTTTAAGGCTTAAAGGCCTTCTATATATTTTGGTGTGATGAATGAATGAAAGAGTTTGAAATCAAACTAGAGATGTTCTGTGAGTGTAAAGCCAAGGTAAGAGAGTGGAAACACTCTAAGTGAATTAAGGGAAGAGTGGAAACACTCTAAGTGAGAAAAAATGGAGAAAAGAGGGGGAAATGGCTAGGTTCGAGTGAAGGCCGGTCGACCGCCCCTCTAACCGGTTGATCGACTGTCTCCAAAATACCCAAAAATGGGATGGCAGTAGGGTTGTGCTCAAGTCCAGTTGACCGCCCCCTCTAGCCGGTCAACCGACTGTATGAAATTTGGTCGTAACAAGGGCTTTCCAGCCTCATCCGGTCGACTGCCCATCCTGGCCAGTTGACCGAATTTTAGTAAATTGGGGTTTTTTCCCCTTTGTGTGTGAATCCTAATGATGATTTAGGGTTTTAAACCCCATGGCCTATAAATACCCACCAAATTCGTGAGTTTAGGGTTACAACACCCTAAGGGGAGATTTGTAGAAGAAAGAGAGAGAGTTAGGGTTTTAGAAGGGGTTTTGGCTAGAGATCGAAGATGAAGCAAGGATTTCACCATTTAAGCTTGGATCTCACTTCCACAAGTCTTCTCAAGTCCTTTCTCCTAAGTTTTCAAGGTAGATACATTCTACTAACTTTTTTTGCTATAATCCATTAATATGTATTGCTATTATTGTACTCCTTTTAGTAAAAGTAAGATGTAAACCATGTTTTGGGATGAAGTTAAGGTGTATAGTCTAGAATGTGCATACTAATGAAATGAATGAAGTAAAATCAAGGTATAGGATCTTGTTCTTGGTATTTTGAGCTTTGATGTATGTGTTTGAAGACAAGGCATATAACCTTGTATGTGTATAACAATTGAAAAGCATGAAATGAAATCAAGGTTTATGGCCTCATATGTGTAGCTACTTGCTACTAGCTATCTATGTTAGGATTCATCTATGAAAAAGAAAGATTTAAAGTATGTGTTGTGAGGTAAAGAGTGTAGATACACTCTATCATCTACCTGTTATGATATCAAGTATTGAGACATGGTGTTTAATTAGAAAGGATAGATATCCTTCACTCGTTAACAAGTTCATCATTCATTAATAAAAAGGAAAGCTAAGAGAGATGGGTTTTGATAAAGAAAGTGTAACTGCTCTCTCCTTGATGGTTTTGTTAGGTTTCATGTAGATTAAGTAAGATTTAAGGGATGTATTTTTATGGAAACAATGAAGACACACTCTACCAATTAGCCTTGTGCAAACGAAATGAAATCAAGGAATAAGACCTTGTTTTGGTAAACTATGGTTATGGATTTTTATGGAAACAGTGAAGACACACTCCTCTCTATGACTGAATTTTTATGGGCATGTGATAATGTTAAAGGCTCTCTATGATTCCCATGATGCTCACAAGCACTATGCACATGTATGGGTGCATGATCAAGATGTCTCATAAGACTCATAAGTAAAAACTCATAAGTTTCATAAGTAACAAGCTCATAAGAAAGGTTCATAAGGAAGGAGAAATAAAGTTCATAAGAAAAGAAGAAAAAGCTCACAAGAGAAAGTTTGCAAGTTAACAAGAATATGAAAGGATGCTAGTGTACTATGACTAGGTACAGCCACTAGTATTTGTTTCCAATAAGTATGAAAGGATGTTAGTGTACTATGACCAGGTACGGGCATTAACATCTGTTTCCAAGTATGAGATGATACTAGTATACTATGACCATGTACGGATACTAGTATATGTCTTCAAGTAAAATAAAGAATATAAAATGATACTAGAGTTCTATGACCAGGTACAGGTACTAGTATCTGTTTCTAATAATTAAGAAATGATGTTTTAGTGTACTATGACTAGGTAAAGACACTATCATCTGTTTTCATGAAAGCAAGAGAGGATACTAGTATACTATGACCAGGTACAGGTATTAGCATCTATCTCAAAGTAAGTACAAGATAAGTGAAAAGAATAATCTCATAAGAATCTCATATGGTATGTGCAAGGAACTCACAAGACTCATAAGACACATAAGGAACTCACAAGACTCATAAGACACATAAGGAACTCACAAGACTCATAAGACGCATAAGGAACTCAAAAGACTCATAAGATATTTGAAATATGTTTTGTTAAAGCACGAACTCAAAGTATAATTTAAAGTGTGATTTTCGAGAATATACACATGTTATCTTGTTTTAAACTTCCGTACTCTCATTATGTATATGTTCTGATGAATTATATCCTGTATGACATATTAATGTGTTGTAACATGGTTAGTTAGTAGTTTGTATACGCTGAGTATTCAATACTCTGTCGAACTGTTATTCCGGTAGGTTCTAGGTTGGACGGTCGTGCTCTGGAGCTATGGTTCGAGGAGGTGCATGGAGAGCAGGAGCATGCTTGGGATTATCATACAGATGTTAGGGGCCTTGACATGTGGCCTTATAGTGGAGTTTGAGTGAGAGAGACATGTATTTTGGGATTTTTTTTGGGGATTTCTATGTAGACTTGAGCTGGCAACTCATGTGCTGGGTCTTGTGTACGGGTTGTAATTTTTATTCAATCTTTTGTCTATGTTAACACTTGGAAGAACTTTTATATAGAAGAAATTTTCAGGTTCACTATTGATATGCCTTGTATACTCTCTGACAAGATAGTTTAAATGTAAGTCACGACGCCAAAGTCACATAACTCCTAGGTGGAATTTTGGGTCGCGACAGCAAATGCATTAGAATCCTTCGGGTAAAGGCACTAGGTTCGCTAGGAACAAGGGGACTTATTAAACTTAGAAAAGCAACATCAAGAATAAGAGACTAAGTTTATTTTAGGGTTAGGTTTAAGATTTAGCTATATGTGAACTTGTTTTCTAAAGGTTGAATGGTTATTGTCACTCTCAAGATGATCACCATGAGACGTGGCACACGATGTAGAGCCCCGGAAATTTTTTCCATGTATTGGAATTAGTACCAAGGTTCTAAGCCTTTGTAATCTTCCATTTTCTATGAAATGAGAAATTTTAAATCGTGTGTAGCCTTAATTAATGATTAAGATGATGTATTAGAGTAGTAAATCCCTTAGGGATGTTTTCCCTAAATTATGAGGGTGAAAAACTAAAGGAAAAAAGGGTTAGAATATAAGTGGGATAAATCCAAGTAGTGGAAATGAGTGAAAAATGGACTCAGTGTCAAAATTTACAGAGCATCGATTGCTAGAGATCACTTGGTCCAAAACCGAGCGATCGGTATCTATCGACTAGTCCAAAAATTTGTACGGAAAAAAATTCCCGAGAGGGTATTTTCAACCGATCGCTCGGTCAAAAACACTGATCGCTTAGTAGGCCACTGATCACTCGGTCATAAGCACCAATCAATTGGTCTTTCACGTTTTTATAGATTTTATTAAGGGTAAATGGGTCTTTTAACCCCCCCCACCCTTTTTCTATATAACCCAAATCCGTGGTTGAGGGTTTCATAAACCCTCAAGCTTGTATTAGAGAGAGAAAAAGAAAGAGAGGAAGAGAAGAGTTAGGGTTTACTCAAGAAGGATTTGGATTAAAGGAGTGAAACTTAAGTCAAGTTTGGGATTACACTTCAAGCAAAGATCTTCCTCCAACAAGTGAGATTTTCCTCAAAGAGGAGTAACTCCTCTAGGTTAGTACACCCTTACTAACTAGCTTAGCAATAACTAGGGTTTCTCTTGAAAATGATAATGTTAATCTTGTGTTCTTCCCTTTCCTTTGAAATGTGCTAATTTCCCTAAATACAAACAAGATAAATTAGAGATGTGGGATGTATGGATTGGACGGTGGTTGAGGCGATTGGATGTCGTGTGGATGTGGTGTGATGTGTATAATGGAAAATGATGGAAGGGCATTTCAAGAATAATGAATACACCCTATGTGGTTTGATGAACTGTATGCACTAAAAGGAGGAAATGAAATGACTATGAAATGTTGCACGCCATGTGTTTGATAAAATGCTTAAACGAGAATTAAATGGATTTAATGAAGAAAATGAAAGTAGGCTTATGTAATTTTCCCCAAGAATGATAAATTGATCAAATGCTTGTTATGATGTATAAATTCTCGCATGATTATAGTAAGAATAAAAATGATATGTGTGAGCGCAGGATTTCACTCCCTAAATCTGGTTGTGGCTCACGGGTTTTTGAGAGTCGCCACCTATTCACTCAGAAGGGATAAGTCCCCCGAAGTTTTGGATAAGGTCTTGGTCCACGAGAGAGATCAGGGTAAGGGGTTCGGTTAAGTCCGGGGAAGGTGTTAGACACCCCGAGGCTTCCGTTTTACAACTGTTCCATACTCCTAGGGTTTAGGCCAAATAAAGTTAATCTTGTTTAGAATGCTGAAATGTTTAAGTGAACACTAATCTCAGAAGGGAAAAGTTAACTCGGGTTGGGCCCGTGTTGGGCTGCCTACGAACTCACAGGGTGAGATCAGACTGAGCGTAGTTCTGGCGCGTGAGCCTGTACCGAGGCTAGGGGCATGTGTGTGTGCACCAAGGGTGGCTAACATGGACTAGTCCGGTAGACTAGGGTTTGATTGACCGAGGAGGGTCAAGTGCAAGGTATGTAAGCCCGGTAGGCTTAAGGAGGGTAGTCTGGTAGACTAAGGAGGAGTCCGGCCCGGGTTAGGATTGCTAACCGGGATTAGGCCGAACCGACTGTAGTTAGGGTTGCTAACCATAGTAAAGGGTGAGTGAGTTGTTGCCCAGTAGGCTAAGGTGGGGTCCGGTAGGTCGTAAACCGAAGTTAACTACGATTAGGGTTGCTAACCGCAGTTAAAAGGTTCTAACTGTGATTAGGGTTGCTAGCTAGAGTTAGGGAGAGGGCCAAAGTCAGGATTATGGTCCAAAGTTTGTTTTAGGAGTATCCGTTTAATTTCCCAAAAGTTTGTAGGGTTAAGGGGTGCTTAACCACGGTTAAATATTAACCAGAGATGGATTTAACCATGGTTAAGGGTCAGGTATAGTCCAAGGTGGGCCCAGGGGGCTAGGTAGGGCCTAAAGTGGCCTCCTACAAGGCCTGGGCCCCTACAAAAGCCCAAAACAAAAAACACAGTTAATGTCGGTAATGGAATTACCTACATTATGGACAATGTTTTAAGACTCTGTTTTGCCATTGTTAACTAGGATTAAGCTATAACCCGAGGTGAACCGAGGGTGGGGGAGTGTAGAGGGGACTCCTGGGAAGAGATCAGACCAGGTGTGGACCTCAAGGGATGCCTGGAGTGGGCCCCACAGAGCTGCAAAGGTACTGTGCCTGACAGGGCAAGTTGATGGTAGTCGTTCTACCGTCCATCCCAAAACAGGCAAAAAATAGAATGTCGGTAGAGGTATGACCGACATTCTGGAAAAAGCTCAGAAACAAGGGGTCGGTAGAGGGATCACCGACAAAATGAAAAACAGGCTATTTTCGGAATGACAGTACTGAGAGTACCACCATTCTGGTTTTTTTTTTCTGAAAATGGATCCGCAGCTATTGGGGCTGTGCACAGAGGTTACTAGGGGTTCCCTTATAATACGAGGGATCCCCAGAAGGTTCTGTGATGGCTGTGAGACCCTCGAAGAGGTGCTATACCCGAAGGGGTTCACCACACCTATGGTTTAGGTGGGTGAAAACCCTGTGTGGGTCTGTATACCAACTAAGCAATAACAAAACAAAGAAAAAACGTCCCCTGGAGATGACCAGGGGCTCACATGATGGAGAGAACAAAAGGAAAGTGGGTAGGGGAAGTCCCTACCCAAGCTCTGTTTCTAGCCAAACAGGGAGTGCCTTCGGGTGTACGGTGGTGGCGCTCCAGTGGTGCTGTACGAGCAGGGGGGAGAGGCAGGTCTAGGGGAAGCCTAGAACCGAACCAAGGGTGTGAAGAGGGGTAAGGATTTCAGTTTTACAACAGGGGTTCTCCTCCAAAAAAACGCAGACTGTATGAACTGTGGTGGTGGTTGGGTTTTATAGGGAAGCTCCTAAGGGACCTAAAAGGGATTTAGAAGAAGAGAGAGGAGGTGGTTGGACCCTCTAGAGGTCGACTAAGAACTAGGAAGGGAGAAACCGAGGTGGGGTTGAGTGTACAGGGGTGTTGCTACCTGCAAACTCGGAACTTGAAGATGTCGATAGAGGATCTACCGACATTCCGAAACAAGGCAAAAAATAAATGTCGGTAGATCGACTACCGACATTCTGACATCTATTTGAATTGGGCCTGGGCCTGGGCCTGCACATACAGGTTATGGGGGTTATGTACTAAGGTTTTTTGGGCCTTGTGGGCTCGAGTCTGAGGGTCAGGCCCTATAGGCCATGGGTTCAAGGGGTACGCTAAGGTCACCTAATGCTAGGGTTTAGGACATGGGTTTTTCTAGGGTTTGACTAGAGAGGCTTACCTAGGTTGTGAGGGACTTGCTAGGGGAGGTAACCATAGTTAAGGGATTTTAACTACAGTTAGGATGGGATGTAAAAATCAGGTGCTTACAATATGCATAAACCTTCTTGTTGCACATGCTATCATGATCACCACGCGTGTTACACACACGATTCCTTTTAGTTGTGCATGTCATCAAGATCACTACAATGCCACACCCACACACGCATGCATACATGAACCGGTTTTCTAAAGTATATGTATATAATAAACCAAACAAGAACAAGAATTGTGATTCACGATACGAATGACAAAGCCGGACATCGGGCCGGTCAAGGGTAGGGCATATCCCTAGGATATGTCATACCTGGCTCACAAGGAAAACAAGCATGAATGATAAAGCCAGAAATTGGGCCGGTCAAGGGTAGGGCATATCACAAGATATGTCATACCTGGCTCATAAGAAAACAAGTCAAGGAGGTTGGTGTGCCATTTCCTATATATATGTCGCCGAAGGGAATCTACATTCCCGACTCACAAGTCGCTACAAGAGCACGAACCTCTGGCTCACAAGAAACAAGCAAGTCAAGTCAAGAACATCTCAAGAACATGACAAGAACAAGCAAGACAAGTGATTCCAACAAGAACAAGACAATCATGTGTGATTCTTACGAACAAGACCAAGACAAGAACAATTTTTCAAACATTGACAAGCAAGTTTTGAACGACATGAAAGACTATTTTCAAGATTAAAACATGACTTTCAAAGTATGAGTTTTATCAGGGATTTTCGCATTCATCGAAGCATGCTAAGACTATTACCTTGCTTTACTTTCAATGCTATGAATGTCATATATTGCTTGTAATGCTTTAAATTGATGTGATGAATTATATCTCGTTGTTGCTATCGTGTTTTGTTATTGCTATTGTTAGCTAGTAGCTTGTATTCGCTGAGTTTTTCATACTCAGTCGTACTTTTATGCTGGCAGGTACAGTGGATGTCCTTGACCCTGAGCCTTGGGTTGAGGAAGAGTATGTAGAGGAGAGAGAGCCACCTATCCCAATGGAGTCGCAGGAGGATAGAAACCGAGACGTGTGGCCCTATCTAGATTACTGTTAATAGAGAGAGTTGTGAGGTTTTCTTCTTTTGTATTTTGATAGGTGGGCATGTCCACCTTTACTGTTTATGCTTTGTATATAAACTTGGAATACTAAGATGGATTATGAAAAGAAAAAGAAAAAATTGGTTTACGCTTCCGCACTCATGTGATGGTTTGGCAGGTATGTATAGTCACTCCTAAAGTATCCCTTAACTCCTAGGGGGTATTTTGGGGTGCGACTTAAGTGGTATCAAAACTTAGGCATTAGAGTCCCTAGGGTCACTTAGAACTGATACCAAGATTGAACAAGGCATTAGAGTCACCATAAAGAGTTGTATTCCAAGTATGGACTAACAAGTTAGTCTTAGTCACAACCGGTTAGAAATCAACCGAACTTAGTGTCATACGCTAGGAACACGGATTGTATGTTATGTCATTGTTATGTATACCATGTGTGCATTGTTCTATGCTTTGTGAATATGTATTAAGTGAATTGTGAAATTGTTACTAAATGTGTATCCAAATTAGACTCATGTTGTCGCGGCCCAAAATACCCCTTGGGAGTTAGGGATACTTTGGCTTGTGATGTGTTGTATCCGATACCAAACCATCTTGCAATAATACTCAAGGCATAATATAATGGAAACATAAAGTAATGCGGAAGCTTAATCATGTGCAGGAGCGTAACCCAAATTTTTTTTTTCTATACATAATGTGTATTCCAAGTTTGTACATACATAACCAAAAAGAAAGGTGGACATGCCCACCTATCAAAATACAAAAAGAAACCTCACAGTCTCTCCACTCAGCAGTAGTCTAGATAGGGCAACCTATCTAAGTCTCTGTCCTCCTGTGACTGCATCGGGATAGGCGAATCCCCTTCTTCTACATATTCTTCTTCAACCCATGGCTTGCAGATGTCGAACGGACCTGCCGACATAACATGTACGGCTGAGCATAGAATACTCAGCGAGCCAAAACTACTAGCTAATAGTACTATCATAATCATAATATTACATACAACTGCATAAAGGAATACTAATCATAAAATTCATGCTTAAAACCTTGTCCTAGAAAACCTTTCATAAAACTTGTTCTTTTCATGGAAAACAAACCATCTTATGCATACTTATGAGTTCTTATGAATGCTTGTCAGCCTCGTGTTTTCTTATGAGTTCTTGTGAGCTTTCTTGCGAGCACCAAGTCCTTGTGAGCCTCTTGTGAGCTTATGATCCTTAGAAACTTATGCAAGATCTTAGACTTGTGAATTTCTTATGAGTTCTTGAAAAGCCTTGCGAGACTTATGATCCGTGGAGTTTATGCAAGATCTTAGACTTGATCCTTGTGAGCATGAAGTAACCGATCTTAGAATACCAATCCAAAGTTTGGCTTTATCAATGCTTATGCACTTATGCTTCTTTCTTATGAATGCCTTTGAAAACCTTTCTTATCATTTCTTGAAATACATGCTTATGCAAAAACTTCGGTCATATGAACTTAGCATGCGTAGAGTGCTTGTGAGCATCATAACATTTATATGAAAAGTTTTAACAAATTTATACAAGTTCATACAAGGTATAATACATCATAGCATACTTGCATCATTTCTAAGAACATAAAGTATTTAACACAATGCATCACATCACTAAGATTATGGCTTCTAAGCCTATTTCATCACATTATACTTAAAATCACGATTTATTAGGAAATAATAATAATCTCACACACGTATAACTATATTAATCCCTTTATTTCAAAAACCTCCAAATCATGAACCTTAGTTACTCATTTGATCATAATGCAGTTCACCCATAATCCCTCATTTACCATTTGTATCATATTAAACCTAAAATCACCCATAAAATCATATTTTCCCATCTTGGTATGATAACAAGGCTAGATAGTAGGTTTACTTACTTTCAAGGCTTAAATCTTGGTTTGGAAGGATGATAGACACAAGCTTGAGCTTGAAAATGGATATCCAAACTCAATGATGAAGATCCAAGCTTGTGGAAGCTTAGATTTGACCTCTACTTGATAATCCAAACTCCCCTTGAGCAAAACCCTAACTTCTCCCTTTCTTCCTCTCTAAAATCTCTCTAATTTTGTCTTAGAGGGTTTATGAAACCCTTTCCCATGAAATTTGGATATATAAGGACAATGGGGTGGTCAAAGACCATCATACCCTTAATAAATTGGCTCAAAAATGACCGAAAATGGCCAAAATTGCGAGGTTCAGTCAACCGGTGGTGCCCATCAGTCGACCGGTTCAAAATAGGCTCTCCAAAATAATTTCCCATATAAATATTGCACTATTCGGTTGATCGGTAGTGAGGTCCGGTCGACCGGATAGAGGGTTGGTCGACCGGATTTGTGTTCAGTCGACCGGTTGCTGACCCGGTTTGGTATTTTGGCCATAACTTTTGACTCTCTTATCCTATTTTAACGATTCAACTTGTGTTGGATTCATCTTTGAAAGAGGAACAATTTTTATATTTTATAAAACTCCTAATTTTGAGTTTTAGATAGTAGAAATGGGCCCACAAGTGGACTAGTCTGACGTGATTGCTGAATCGACAGCAGACTACCTTTTAGAAATCTCACATTTGACATAAATTACGCTCAAAAGAGGGTTAAAATTCCTTTCCAAAATTTCAAGAATCACTCAATATTGATTAGCGGTGAGGATTCTAGAGCTCCTTAAAATTGAGGTATGTTACAGCATCCCTCTTTTTCACACTTAGAACTTTTTACAACTTATGTTTCAACTCTCACACATATTAAATTGAACTCCCTTAATACTTTAAAATATCAATAATACCATGAACGTAAATTGGAATCCAAAAATCCTCTTTCGCATAATAACACAACCATTACAAAACCCAAGGTTTTAAACCTTAACAAACTATTCACTAGCACTATTCATAGTCCAATGAATTCGGTTCCGAGGTTCTACACATGTGGTACTGTCGTTCTTACGAGTAAATCATGAGACACGGTGCACGGGTTCATGGATACAATACAAGAGGAAATGGAGGTGATGCTCTATTAGGTGATGAACAACCCGACTTCGCTCAAGCCTTTGCATCCATAGCCGAGACATTGGCTATGTTGGCAGCAAGGCAATTAGCTACTCCTCGGTCAGGTGCCGCTCTAATAGCTGCTCCTCCAAATCAACCACAAGCCAGAATAGAAGCTTTTTGGAGGATGAGGCCTCCGGTCTTTTGTGGAAGTATTGACCTGTTAGTCACCGAAGGATGGATCCAGCAACTTGAAAAGATCTTCTCTGTGTTAATGCCTACTGAAGCGAAAAGGATCACTTGGGCTACCTTTATGCTTGAAGGTGAGGCCGATCATTGGTAGAGGTCCGCACTTAGGACCTGAGATTTGACTCGACAGGGTCAAAAGTGGACATGGGGTGAATTCTTGGACGTCTTTTACAAGAAGTACTTCCCCATCGGAATAAAAGAAAAGAAGGACGTCAAGTTCATTACCTTGGAGCAAGGTAACTTATCAGTAGCCTCTTATGAGGTTACGTTTTCAGAGCTATCAAGATTTGCTCCTCACATGATAGCTACTGAGGCGATGAAGGCCCAGAAATTCAAGAGGGGGTTGAAGGCCTACCTCAAGGATCGAGTTTCGATGTTCTGGCATGAGACATATGCCGAGGTAGTGGACAAGGCACTTTTAGCAGAGTCGAATTCTAAGGAATTCTTTATGAGAAGAGGAATGGAGAAAGGTCAGTCCAGTAGTTCAAGGGAGAAAAGAGCAAGTACTAGTTCTTATCAGTCTTCAGGGCCAGCACCATCATAGAGACTATATTCTGCATCGCAGGCTCCTCGCCCTTTTGCTCCTCCGGCTCCACGACCGGGTACCACATATGCTCCTCGCCCCGCAATGACGCAGGCGACAGGATATGCACCCTCCACCTATTCTTATGATATCTGCACCCTTTGTGGAAGGAGGCATCCAGCAGGGGAATGTCAAAAATTTACGGGAACCTATTTTCATTGTGGCGACCAAGGCCACATAATTCGAGATTGTTCCCGTTGTCACTTGCTAGCTCATTCTCAAGGGAGTAGGCCCCCTGTTAGGTAGGCATCTCAGCAGAGCTCATCTCAGGCATCGAGGCCCTCACCGTCTACCCGGCCACCTCGTCAAGCAACTCAAGGACAAGTCTTTGCATTGTCAAAGCGGGATGCATGTGCATCGGATGATGTCGTGCAAGGTACGCAACAATACCTAATTTTAAGTTGTAAATACTTACGATTATATGATATGATTGGTGGTGTGTGTACAATATGATACTTATACACTATGTATGTCCTTGCTTGAAATCTATTGATGTTAGTTATGTAATTACACAGGCGCCTTATTATTGAACGAGTGTCTAGCCCGAGTGTTGATCGACACAGAATCCACTCACTCTTTTGTCTCACCCAGTTTCAGTTTTGCGAAGGGCTTATCAACTAAGTCTACTCCATTGGAGCGAGAGTTAACCATTGCGACTCTACTTGGAAAGTCAGTTGATACAGACCGAATATACAAGGATAGTGGGGTTCAAGTGGGGTAGAACGAGCTGTTAGCTGACCTTATAATCATGGATTTCCATGACTTGGACTTCGATGTCATCCTCGAGATGGATTGACTGTCAAACCACCATGGGCATGTGGCATGTTTTGAGAAAATGGTGAATTTTAAGCTGGAAGGAGTTAAGCCATTTCACTTTCGAGGATTAAGGGAAAGAGATATCACTCGCCTCGCAGCTTTGAGTTTAGTGAGCCCAGAAGCACAAAACTCGTCAGCCATTCCGGTTGTGAGTGAGTTTTTGCATGTGTTTCCGGAGGAACTTCATGGATTGCCTCCTAATCGAGAGATTGAGTTCGCGATAGAGCTTGCGCCCAACACTGCTCCGATCTCTAGGGCTCCTTATAGGAGAGCCCCGATTGCACTCAAGGAGTTGAAGGTGCAATTGGATGAACTGCAAGGCCTGGGTTACAATAGACCGAGTGTCTCACCATGGGGTGCCCCAGTACTATTTGTGAAGAAGAAGGACGGCTCAATGCATATGTGTATTGATTACCAACAGCTAAACAAGGTCACGATCAAGAATCGTTATCCTTTACCATGGATAGACGACTTGTTTGACCAATTGAAGGGAGCGAGATTCTTCTACAAGATTGATCTTAGATCGGGGTATCATCAATTAAAGATCAAGGCAGAAGATATTCCAAAGACGGCTTTCAGGACTCAGTATGGGCACTACAAGTTCCTTGTTATGCCTTTTGGTTTGACGAATGCACCGGCGGCGTTCATGGATTTAATGAACTGGGTGTTCAGACCTTATCTTGATAATTGTGTTGTGGGGTTTGTAGATGACATATTGGTGTATTCCCAGACACAGGAATATCACGATTGAGACCTTCGCCTTACTCTAGAGATGCTTCGAGAGCACAGATTATATGCCAAACTAAGTAAGTGCAAGTTCTGGTTGGAGAAGGTGGCATTTCTTGGGCATGTAGTATCGATCGAAGGCATTTCAGTGGACTCAACCAAGATTGAGGCAGTGATAAGCTGGGACAAACCTAGGAGTGTTACCGAGATTTGGAGTTTCCTCGGTTTAGCAAGCTACTACCAAAGATTTGTAGAGGGATTCTCCAGTTTAGCAGCACCGCTCACTTATCTCACGAGGAAAAATGTCAAGTTTAGTTGGAGCGACAGATGTGAAGTTAGCTTCCAAGAGTTGAAGAAGCGGATCACTACGGCTCCTATCCTCATAGTGTCATCCGGGAGTGGCGATTTTGTCATTTACAGTGATGTCACCAATGTGCGATTGGGATGTGTGCGCATGCAGCACAGTAAGGTCATTGCCTATGCCTCAAGGCAATTAAAAGATCATGAGAAGAACTATCCTACACACGACTTAGAGCTAGCCGTGGTTGTATTTGCTTTGAAAATATGGAGACATTATCTCCACAGGGAACAATTTGAGGTGTTCACAGATCACAACAGTTTGAAGTACTCATTCTCCTAGAAGGAATTGAATTTAAGGCAACGACAATGGATAGAATTCTTGAAAGATTATTAATGCTCCATTCAATATCATCCGGACAAGGCGAATATGGTGGCAGATGCATTGAGTAGAGCCCCAGAACTTTTATCCATGTATTGGAACTAGTACCAAGGCTTTAAGCCTTTGTAATCTTCCCTTTTCTATGAAATGAGAAATTTTAAATCATTTGTAGCCTTAATTAATGATTAAGATGATGTATTAGAGTAGTAAATCCCTTAGGGATGTTTTCCCTAAATCATGTGTAGCCTTAGGGATGTTTTCGCTCGGTCAAAAACACCAATCGCTCGGTAGGCCACTGATCGCTCGGTCATAAGCACCGATCAATCGGTCTTTAGCCTTTTTGCAGATTTCATTAAGGATAAATGGGTCTTTTGACCCCCCCCCCCTTTCTATATAACCCAAATCGGTGGGTTGAGGATTTCATAAACCCTCAAGCTTGTATTAGAGAGAGAAAAAGGAAAGAGAGGAAGGGAAGAGTTAGGGTTTACACAAGAAGGGTTTAGATTGAAGGAGTGAAACTTAAGTCAAGTTTGGGATTACACTTCAAGCAAAGATCTTCCTCCATCAAATGAGATTTTTCTCAAAGAGGAGTAACTCCTCTAGATTAGTACACCCTTACTAACTAGCTTAGCAATAACTAGGGTATCTCTTGAAAATGATGATGTTAATCTTGTGTTCTTCCCTTTCCTTTGAAATGTGCTAATTTTCCTAAATACAAACAAGATAAATAAGAGATGTGGGATGTGGGATGTATGGATTGGATGGTGGTTGAGGAGATTGGATGGCGTGTGGATGTGGTGTGATGTGTGTAATGGAAAATGATGGAAGGGTATTTCAAGCATAATGAATACACCCTATGTGGCTTGATGAAATGTATGCACTAAAAGGAAGAAATGAAATGACTATGACATGTTGCACGTCATGTGTTTGATAAAATGCTTAAACGAGAATTAAATGGATTTAATGAAGAAAATGAAAGTAGGCTTATGTAATTTTCCCCAAGAATGATAAAGTGATCAAATGCTTGTTATGTTGTATAAATTATTAAATGATTATAGTAAGAATGAAAATGCTATGCATAAACCTTCTTGTTGCACATGCTATCATGATCACCATGAGTGTTACACACACGATTCCTTTTAGTTGTGCATGTCATCAAGATCACTACAATGCCACACCAACACACACATGCATACATGAACCGGTTTTCTAAAGTATATGTGTATGATAAACCAAACAAGAACAAGAATTGTGATTCACGATACGAATGACAAAGTCGGACATCGGGCCGGTCAAGGGTAGGGCATATCCCTAGGATATGTCATACCTGGCTCACAAGGAAAACAAACATGAATGATAAAACCGGACATCGGGCCGATCAAGGGTAGGGCATATCGCAAGATATGTCATACCCGGCTCAGAAGAAAACAAGTCAAGGAGGTTGGTGTGCCCTTTCCTATATATATATTTTCCCTTTCCTATATATATATTTTGCTGAAGGGAATCTACATTCCCAGATCACAAGTCGCTATAGGGGCACTAACCTCTGGCTCACAAGAAACAATCAAGTCAAGTCAAGAACATCTCAAGAACATGACAAGAACAAACAAGACAAGTAATTCCAACAAGAACAAGATAATCATGTGTGATTCTTACAAACAAGACCAAGACAAGAACAAATTTTCAAACATTGACAAGCAAGTTTTGAACGACACGAAAGACTATTTTCAAGAATAAAACATGACTTTCAAAGTATGAGTTTTATTGGGGATTTTCGCATTCATCCAAGCATGCCAAGACTATTACCTTGCTTTAATTTCAATGCTATGAATGTCATATGTTGCTAGTATTGCTTTAAATTGATGTGATGAATTATATCTCGTTGTTGCTATCGTGTTTTGTTATTGCTATTGTTAGCTAGTAGCTTGTACTCGCTGAGTATTCCATACTCAGCCGTACTTTTATGTCGGCTGGTACTGTGGATGTCCTCGACCCTGAGCCTTGGGTTGAGGAAGAGTATGTAGAGGAGCGAGGGCCACCTATCTCGATGCAGTCGCAGGAGGATAGAGACCGAGACATGTGGCCCTATCTAGATTACTGTTAGTAGAGAGAGTTGTGAGGTTTTCTTCTTTTGTATTTTGATAGGTGGGCATGTCCACCTTTACTGTTTATGCTTTGTATATAAACTTGGAATACTGAGATGGATTATGGAAAGAAAAAGAAAAAGTTGGTTTATGCTTCCCCACTCATGTTTTAGCTTTCGCACTCTGTTTATTGTCTCTGTTGCATTATGTTAGCCTTGTTCATTACATGATGGTTTGGGCAGGTATGTATAGTCATACCTAAAGTATCTCTTAACTCCTAGGGGGTATTTTGGGGCACGACACACGAGGTTACCAAGAGGAAAGTGCAACAGGAAGTAGTGGAGAAGGCATTTCTGAGGCTAATGGCCAATCAGATATGGACCGTATTCTAGAATCTCTTGTCACTGCTATCACTGAACAGACTGCCCTCCAAACAGTAGGGCAGGCAAGGTAGGAAAGGTGGAATGATGCACACCCACCTCGATAGCATGGAGTGGAGGCCTTCAGGAGGATGGGTCCCCCAAGCCTTCTATGGTAGTTCAGACCCAATGGTTGCCAAGATACGGATAATACAATTGGAGAAAATATTCTCTGTGCTCGAGCCCATAGATGAGTAGAGGGTTAAATGGGCTTCCTTTGTCATAGAAGGAGAGGCCGAGCATTGGTTGAGGACTACGACAACGCATTGGTTAAGGATAATATATTTATTTTTTTTATATTTTTTTCCATTTTATGACATTTTTCATTGTTCTATTTTCTTAAGTAATCAGATAATGCGAATATTTTAATTGTAGTTGGTATACAAACACTCTATTTCACTATTCATTGGTTATTCAACCAAATTCAAATAGTCCAAATTCAGATAGTCAAGTATGTAATCGGAAAAGAATTCAAATATACCATTATCCACTTCTAACTCACTACATTTACAGTTTTAATTGTAGTGTGGATGCATACAAAATTTTCTTTCTCTTCCAAGGATACGATTTTCCCTGAGGCTTTGTTCGTTTGGAGGGAAAATGTTATGGAGAAGAAAAAAAATTGCGATAAATAATTTCTCCTCATTTTTTATGAAAATTTTCTCTCAACCATGAAAAAAACTAGAAAATTATTTACATTAAAAAGTTCACCTTGCAACATTCCAACCAAAAAACATAGTTTTTATTTAAAAAATAATTCAATGCACTTATTTTTCCTACAAACAAACGTAACCTTACCAAAAAAAAATGAAAGGAAATTGTCTTTATTATGTACTAGTGGGCGGCACGTGTGATGCACGTGAGAGAGAGGGGAAGGGGAGAGAGGATCATTAGGGCATTTTAGAAAAAAATTAAATATTTTGAGTATAGAAACTTGAGGGACTTTTTAGATTAAAAAAACTTGTGATGGACACATTAGTATAGAAAGGGACATTCTGAAAACAAAAAAAAATCCTATTTTTTCTCTTGAAAGTAGTTCCCACGTAAAAGAGAGTGTACCTCTTTGTTGAGAGAGACCAAGGAGGGTGCATGAGAGAAGATAAAGATAAGATTTGAGAGAATCATGGAGATATAGAGGGATTATTGTTAGTTGTAGTTGATATTACTTTAATACCCCTATTAAAATTCATCATTACTAACTATATTCACATTAAGATACCCTAAAATTGGGACTCATTAGGAACATTAGAAAAAAATCAACAAACTTTTTAACCCCGCTTCTCTCATTAGAATAGTAGAGAAGAGACAATGTAAAATACATCATATATATAGTGGATCCCAATTGATATAGGATTCTCCCTAATCAAAGCGGGGTATAAGCAAGAATTCTTTGACAAAAAGAATATCCAAGGCATACCCATGGGTTTAGGACTCTAATTCTTAGACCCTGCTATATACTATTTTATTTTTATTTTTTTTTCAAATGACCTAAATTTAATAACTCCAGGAAAAAAAATTTTGATTTATGGATGGAATATGAATAAAATATGAAGTTTTTTCCGGAAAAAGTATTAGTGAAATCAAAATAGTAATTGGGTAACATAAAATATCCAAAGAACTGTAAAAAAAAGAAAAGAGAAAATTATGTAGAGGTATCTCAAAATTCTATTTTGAGCAATCATGAAACAAAGCATTCACAACCATGAAAGGAAAAAACATTTTTTTTATAAAGGATGAAGATAATTCTAGACTTCTGTCCATATTTTCTTTTTCTTTTTTTCTTTTTCACAAAGTCTCTCAATCTAAGTAACCAGAGCACAAGAGAGTCAAATTTCAATTTAGGATAGGACAAGAGCACCTCCCGAGTGCTGGTATATATATATATATATATCAGAGAATTCTAGACATCAAAATATTGCACTTGGCACTCTCCTAGCCTCGGAGGGTCTAAGCATTCCGCAGAACAAGCTTTTATATCATCATTACCAAAACCCCTTGGTGATGACACCACTAGGCTTATGAATACAAAATGTATTACGCTCCAACAAGCTTCTCTTGGTGAAATTTTCTAGTTTCCTCTACAAACTCTTGAAATGCTATGTAATCAAACTACTTTCTTTCGACATTTCGAGTCTATTGGAAAAAAGATTCAGGCTACTTGTGATAAAACTTATCTATCTATCAAATCTGATAAACATATGTAGAGCCCCGGAACTTTTTGCCATGTATTGGAAACCGTGCCAAGGCATTATGCCTTTGTAATCCTCCTATTTCTATGAAATGAGAAAATTTAAAGAACTCTAAGTGTTAAGAAGTAGTATTCCTAAGTCGGATATATCGAAAACCCGAGTTACTGAGTCTCATTTGCGGATCAGTCAACTTTAGGGGCCATTTGGTCAATACATAAAGAATAAATTGGAAATTCTAAAATGCAAGAAATGTTCCCCTTCGAAATAAGCATACAACGCAAGTTGAATCGTTCAAATCGGAAAAACGAGTCAAAAGTTATGGCCGAATTAAAAAAAGTGGGGGAAAATGGAAGAAAATAACAAGATCTGGAGGGTGCGATCGATCGCAAGTCAGGTGTGATCGATCGCATGCAAGCGAAATGGGTCCTAAACTCTCTGGGCCATATGCGATAGATGGATCCCCAGGTGCAATAGATCGCAGGGATTTGCGATCGATTGCAAGAGTGTGCGATCGATTACATGCAGGGGGAAATCTGATCAAAAACATCCGGGCCAGGTGTGATCGATCGCAAGGACCTGCGATCTATCGTAGATAAGTGCACGATCGATCGCATGTGGTAAATGATGCTGGATTTGAGGGTCTTAAACCTTTTTCTTGTTTAGGGATCCTCATTTGGGGCTTTTCTAACCTAGAGAAGAGGAAGATGGAAGAAAGAGGAGGAGAGGAAGATTTAGAAAATCCTCCAAGAAGGCTTGGATTGGTAGATCAGGGAAGCTCATCTTGAAGATTTTCAAGCAAAGGACCTTCCTCAAGGCAACTAGAGTTCTTTAAACCCAAGAGGGGTTCTTCCTCAAGTTAGAGCTCCACATCAAGGGTTTTCTTCAACCTATTCAAGGTCGGTACCTTATACTACCCTTCTAGTTCATACTCTCCTTATTTTATGATTTCTTTTCCTAAATTTCTAAGCAAGATAATGTGTTGGGATGAATGGATGAAGGTGGATGGTTGTGTGGATGAGAATGGGCGATTGGATGCCGTGTGTTTGTTGCATTGAATGAAATGGGGAGGGCATTGTACCAATAATGAACATACATCTATGTTGTGAACATCAAACCACCTAAAAACCCAAGATTTAAGTATTAAGCATAATACACATACCAAGTGTTTGATGAAATGCCACAATGAAGAGAATGATGATTTGTTCTTAGAAAATGCATGTGTGAACTTCCTAAATTCCTAGAAGAGTATGTTGATAGATCAAATGCTTATTTAATTGATGTATTGATTATAAAATGCAAATGCTTTATATGCTATTGTCATCTTTAATTGTACACGAAACCACGAGCACGGCATGTAGTCTACGAGTAGGGTTTCAAGCATTAAACACCGTGTTTTGTTTTCAAGGTTTTATTCCCGATTCACGAACACCATGACAAGGCCAAACAGAAGGGTTGGTAAATAGAGGTAGGACATATCTTACGATATGTTTTGCCTCGCTTTTTGACAAGAACAAAAATGCCCCAAGCATGCATATTACATTCAATGCATTTCGTTAAAGAGAGGTCTCCCCTCCCTCACAAGTTGTTTCTCATTTAGGAAGAGGGGCCTCCCCTCCCTCACAAGTAGCAAGAACATTTTTATTTTCCAAGCAAGCAAGCATGATACATGACATGACACGCATGAAAAGCATGACACGCATGATACAAGCATGACACACATGACACGATACGATACGACAAGACTAGACACATGACAAGACAAGTTTTCACGTACGAAAAGAATATTTTCAAGGCAAGTTAAGCACATGTTGGTTTCAAGAGATTTTCGAGTTTTATGTAATGCAAGCATGAATATAACTGTTTTACTTTCCTGTTAGGATATAAATTGCTTCCTGCTTTATATTGTTGTTGTTATGCTATGGCTGTTAGTTAGTGTTTGGTACCCACTGAGTATTCCATGCTCAGCCGTACTTCTTATGTCGGCAGGTGATAGCGGAGCGGCTGCTCCTTTTGATATCTGTGTTTCAAGCCCTTGGGTGGAGGAGGAGTATGTTGAGGAACCTATGGAAAAACCTTCGGTAGAGGGTTACTCTTAGGTGGTGGTAGATTCTGAGTGAGTGAGCTGTGGGTGAGCATGAGAGATTACATTCATGTATTTTGGCGGGCATGTCGCACTTTCTTTTGTGATTCCATTTTGTACAAAACTTGGATCAGGTATATATACATAGAGGTTTTGTTAGACTTCCGTTGTGCCATATTAGAGTATGTTTCCGCTATTTTGTCCTCTTTGTATATGCTCCAGGTATTTTTGTAGGTTGATTTGTCAAGCAAGTCATGTAATTCATGATAAGTCGTCCAAGATTCACTCTAACTCCTAGGGTGGGTTTTGGGTCGCGACAACATAATTGTTCTTGTTCATCTTGTGCTTCTAAACAATCTAAATCTAAAAAGTATAAGTTTCACAAGAAGTCTTCTAAACGTCATTCTACTCATCCTCCAGACGATACTACAAAGCCTCATCGCTTTAAGAAGAAACGCAAATGGCAATACTTACGCAAGAACAAAGTTAAAGGCAAAACATCTTCCTGATGTTATCTTTGCAACAAGTTTGGTCACTTTGCTAAGAATTATCCCAACCGGGATAAAAGTGCGAAACTCTTACAACAGATTGCTATATACACTGATGAATCAGATTTCTCTTATGTTGAATCAGTATTTTCTCTCGCTGATGAGTTTTCACCCGAAACTCTACTTGCTATTGGATATTCCAGTAGTGATGATGAACTAGTTTATAATTCTACTCTCCTCTATGAGCGGTATGCAACTCTTTGAATTAACGATAGTATACCGCGAGTATACACTATTCAAGATATCTACTCGATTACATTTACTCAACCAATCCCTATGGCCCAAGTTCAGATCCTCACAGGTCATTATTCTAAACCCATTCTTGCCATAGCCTTTTTTGATACCAATGCTTCACAATCTATCATAAATCTTGATATTCTCCCTAAAGAATATTGGAAACCTCATGAACAAGCTTTTCGTGCTGTCAATGGTTAACGTTTTATTATTGACAAAATCAATGAACCTATATAGGTTAAACTTTTCCCTAATCTTACCATCAAACACCAATTCCTTGGTTCTAGCCTACTTGGAAAAGATCTTTTAATTGGATTCGATATCCTTCATAAATTCCCAAATTTACGTTGGTCAGATAAAGGACTTTTTCATAAATAGAATTTCCTCACTTAGACACAAATTCCAAACCTTTTGAACCTATCAAAACTAAACTCATAAGTGATTGTTGTGCTAATTCTCATTCCGAATTTCTGAAAAAACATCCTACACCATTATGGACCAACTCAACCTTCTTCGTTCATCTTTCCTTCAAAAAGAATGAACATATTAATCCTACAAAACCCAGTCATCGTGGTATGAATCCAGAACATCTTGCTCTTGCAACCCAAGAATTATCTCAACTCCAAACAGAAGGACTTATTGATCCCACTTCCTCTCCATGGGCTTGCGAAACTTTTTATGTAAACTACCACAATTATAAACAATCTTCATGGGAAATCTTTTCTCTAAAGAGCTCTGCTCTACCACCTTGGTTAAGTTCAATACAACCAGTTGGACAACCTCTAACCTTGGTTATTACATTTTTATCTATCTTGATTATCCTCATCAATTCTTGTGAGCATCAGCTCCTTTATTACCATGATGAAGTAATGTTTGATAGATACTCCTACTCCAAGTACACTTCTTGGTCCTTCCACTTCACAAGTGTTTTCTTTAATTATGAGATACTAATTTTGATTTGGTTTTCTTTCCTACAGATACATATGGCCAGATCTAGTTCTCCCTCTAAAAATACATTAGCTAGTTCTCCCTCTAAAAGGAAACGAGCTCCTCCTGGTAAACTCGTTGGTGATATTTTCCTTGAACATATTCAGAACATGAATTATGCTTATCCTTTCCCTGTTATAGGTCTTTCTAAACAGGAAGTCTGCCTCCTTGATAACCTATGGTTTTCCAGGAAATACAAAGGCCACCTTGAAGACACCATAAAAGCCCTTCACTCCCATTTTCTATCCAAAATGTCAAACCCCAAAACCTCTTACAGCTCTTCTGAACCTGATCCAGAACTTAAACGGCTCAAGATGAGTTCTATTTCTGATATTCATTCTGATATCTACTCTGGACAAAACTCTGACGTCTATCATCCTCCCAGTCCTACCTACATGAGCTTTTGTTCTCCCACTTATTCTTGACTTTTAGATCAAAAGAAAGCCCTTGTTGGAACTGTACATCTTCTTCTTCTTCAAGTTTGTTCAAAGGCTTCGGCCTCAGTTCACTGTAAGTACTTCATCTATGTATTAAAAGCTTGCTTGTGTTTTTATTTTGTTTATTTAGCTACGGTTTTAGCTTATAAGCTTGCTTGTGTTTTTATTTTGTTTATTTAGCTACGGTTTTAGCTTATCTCTCATCTCCCACTACTGCTCTACCTGCTACATCTACACAGATGATGCTTACTCCAGAAGGTACTTCACCTCTTACTAAAGTTTCTAAATCCTTTTATATTCCTTGTGATATTTGCTCTTGTGAGGATTGCCTTAATTATGATACTGACGATGATTATGATATCATTCCCATTAAACTTGGTAATAGGAAGAAAACTTCTCAACAACTTCTTCAAGAAAGATATGACTCAGGAGATCCCAAAGTTGGCCTTCTTGGCCATCCATTGGGCAAATTTAATTATTATGTCCTTTATTCTATCTCTAAATCTAAACCACCAGTTTACCTAGTTAACCACTAGATCGACCACGTAAACCACCAGATCCGCCAGATCCTCCTTTTCCACCTAAGCCTTCTTCTACTACTCCTTATAAACCAGTAACGACACCTCTTTCACCTTATTATCAAAACGCTCTAATGAAACTGTCTATTTCACCTCATGATGAATTACAAACAAACAAACACCTTCAAGTGAATCTATGGATTACTTCTTAGGTCGTAAATCTCATGTACATCTACGAATTCCTGAATGCAATATGTTTCAACCTACTTCAGCTAAATATCCTCCAGACTTTCCACCTTTAGAAGATTTTTCCTATCCTCAATCACAGGAACAACATACGTGGAAAATCAAACCTACTCCTAGACGAATAATCACAGCTGCTAAAGCTTCTCTGAATTGGCAAGTAGAGAATTATAGACTTCAAAATATTGCACTCCATTCTCTCATTGAAAATCAAAAGACTTTAACCTCTTCCATCTCTCAGTATTTCAGTAAAACTGAATTACTTATTCAACATTGTCAAGGACAAATCTCTCTCTTAAGATCAGAAATTTATCAAATCGCCTCTTCTATTAAAGATTTAAATTATCAATGGCAATTAATGAATCTAAAGATTGCTCAATTAAGTCATCTTGAAAATCAACTCAGATTTTTAGAACAATCTCGACAGGAAGAACATGAACGAAGTTATTACCAGAACTTACGCACTTCTCTTCCACCTCCTGAAAGTATGCCTCTTTTTAATTTTAGAAACACAGTTCTTGGGGGGCATACATCGAATCCCAAGATCTGACTAAGATTCTAATTGATTTTATTCAATGAAGGTAGGAATAACATTCACCTTTGCGACTTTGAAATTGTTAAGTCAAATCCACGTTAGAATAGTACTTGCAAAACTTCACAAGTGTCAAGTCTCCTGTCGATTCACACGAACCTTCTTTTTCCTTTAAAGCTTTCTCTAATGGAAGCTAATAGCCCTTCCAAATTTCCAGCTCTATGATCTTGAAATAAAGATCCAATCTTTATTATCAAGAACCTTTCTTGATGATCAAGATCCTTGATCTTCTTCTTCTTGATTATTCAAAACTTAGAACACACAAGAGAAGAAAGGGGAGAGGGGTGACAGTACACCACTAGAGAGAGGGGCTGGGTGTGAGATTTGAGGAGAGGAGAGAGGTTTCCAAATCTGGAAATTCTGGAAAATTAAAGAATGCCCAAAGCCTTGGACGTCCATCCCTCTTTATAGGCTTTATTGGTTGCTTACAACCAAAGTTTCCTAATCCTTATCCAATAAGGATTCCTCAATTAGTTCCCTATTTGGTTTCTCCGTAATTAATTAGGAATAATCAAAATAGAAACTAATCTTGCAGAGCCTAATAACTTTGTGCCATGTATTGGGACCCGTGCCAAGGCATGAAGCCCTTGTAATCTTCCATTTCTATGAAATAAGAAATTTTGAACAACTCTAAGTGTTGAGAAGTAGTATTCCTAAGTCGAATATATCGAAAACTCGAGTTACTGAAACCCATTTGTGGATCAGTCGACTTCAGGGGCAATTTAGTCAAAAAATAAAGTAGAAATTAAAAATTTTAAAATATCAAGAATGTTCCTTTTCGAAAGATGAATCCAACGCAAGTTGAATCGTCAAAATCGGACAAATGAGTTGAAAGTTATGGTCAAATTACCAAAGTGTGGAAAAATGGGAGAAAACAACAAAATCTGGAGGGTGCGATCGATCGCAAGCCAGGTGCGATCGATCGCATGCAGGCAAAATAGGTCCCAAATTCTCAGGGTCATATGCGATAGATGGATCCCCAGGTGCGATAGATCGCATGCAGGGGGAAATCAGACCAGAAATGTTCGGGTTCATGTGCGATAGATCGCATCCAGGTGCGATCGATCGCAAGGACCTGCGATCGATCGCAGATAAGTGTGCGATCGATCGCATACAGTAGCAGATTCCGGATTTGAGGGTCTTAAACCCTTTTCTTGTTAAGGATCCTCACGTTGGGGCATTTCTAACCTAGAGGAGAGAAAATGGGAGAAAGAGGAAGAGAGGATTTTGAGGAAATCCTCCAAGGAGCTTGGATTGAGAGATCAAAGGGAGTTCAAGCTTGGGAAATTTCAAGCAAGGGGCTTCCCCAAAGCATCACGAGTTCTCTATACCCAAGTGGGAGTTCTTCCTCAAGTTGGAATCCACATCAAGGGCGTTATTCAACCCAAATCAAGGTCGGTACCCTACACTACCCTCCTAGTTCATAGTCTCTTTTATTTTATATTTTTCCCTAAATTTCTAAGCAAGATAATGTGGGATGAATGGATGGTGGTGTGGATGTGAATGGGCAATTGGATGCCGTGTGGTTGTTGTAATGAATAAAATGGGGAGGGCATTGTACCAATAATGAATACACACGTGTGTTGTAATCGTTAACCCACCTAGAAATTTAAGACTTAGGATTAACCATAATGCACATACCACGCATTTGATGAAATGCCTCAATGGAGAAAATGACGATTTATAGTGGAAAAATGCATGTTTAAATGTTTATGGAATTGCTAGGACTTATGATAGTGTGCTTACTTGCTTTCCCTAAAATCTGAATGAATGATTACTTGCTCAAATTTTGATGTTCTATGTATTGTGAAATCCCCAAATTGTCATATTTAATTTCAAATGAAAGTATGCACATGATCCCACGAGCACGGCATGCATGACATGTTTTATCGGTATTCTTAAGAACAAGACTTAGAGGTGGGACATATCCTACGATATGTTTCACTTCGCTTTTGACAAGAGGACAAGAACAAGCATTTCTTAGGAGGGAGTTTACATTCCCTCCCTTCCATGAGGGGTCTCCCCTCACTCACAAGTGCATTGCATTAAAGAAGGGTCTCCCTTCCCTCTCAAGGCATATCACGAAAGAAGGGCCTCCCTTCCCTCTCAAGGCATCTCACAAGCGCATCTCACAAGTACATGAGCATGTTGAACTCCCAAGCAAGCATGCATGACAAGCATGGTACACGCATGATACAAGCATGACACGCATGACATGACACGACACGACAAAACAAGACACATGACAAGACAAGTTTTTAAGCACGAAAAGAATGTTTTAAGTCAAGTCAAGTGCACGATGTTTTTCAAGGATTTTATCGGCTTTTACGAAATGTAAGCATGATTATCAACTGCTTTACTATCGCGTGATGATATGAATTGTTCCTACTTTATATCTGTGAACTGCTTCCTGCTTTCTATATAGTTATTGTTTGCTATGACTGTTGGTTAGTATTTGGTACACGCTGAGTATTCCATGCTCAGCCGTACGTTTATGTCGACAGGTTCTGAGGGAGCTGCTGCTCCATTCGATGTCTGTGCTCCTGGCCCATGGGTGGAGGAGGAGTACATTGAGGAACCTTTAGAGGAACCTCCGGTCGAGGGTTACTATTAGGTGGTAGTAGATTCTGAGTGAAGTAGCTGTGGGTGAGTTGAGAGAGATATATTCATGTATTTTGGCAGGCCTGTCCGCACTTTCTTTTGGTGTATTTTTCTTTTGTACCAACTTGGATCATGTATATGTTTATACACGTAGAGGTTTGGATTAAGTCTTCTGCTGTGCTATGTTAATGTATGTTTCCGCCATTTATGTCCTCTATTGTGTATGCTCGGTGGGTTTTGCAGGATGGGTTGTCAAGCAAGTCACATAAGTCATGATTAGTCGTCTAAAGTTCACTCTAACTCCTAGGGTGGGTTTTGGGTCGCGACAAATCTCATCCATTAGTGTCCAACTAATCTTATCTTTATCCTAATCCAATTAGGATTCCTTGATTAGCAAGAAACTAATAGACTCCTTGTCCAACAAGGAATCTTTAATTAGTAACTAACTAACTAACCTTATCCAATAAGGATATTAGCTATTAGATACTAATTAGATAATAATAACAATTATTATTATTAATACCTCCATGAAGTGGGCGTCCCATCCTAGGTGGGCCCCACTCCACATGCCCAAAGGGTTTCCAAAACCCTCTTGGTCACTTGAATTATTCTTTTATAATAATTCCCAATGGGTCCTACCCATTTGGTTTTTCACTTCCAATGTGATTCCACCTTTTAGAGCTTCACTATACCATATAGTGATTGCTTAGAGAAATTAATTAATTTAATTATAAATTAAATTAAATACTTTAAGAAGTTCCTTGTGTGTGGGATCTAAAGGGATCTCCTATTTCCGGTTGTGGGACCAAGTACCCAACCTTTTGGTTAAAGCATTGTTACTAGGAAACACCTTTTCCTAAAACTCCATTATGATCATAGAATGTTATTTAAGTCCCTAGACTTCCACCAATCACAATTAATGTCCATTAACACAATGTAATTAACCTCCAGAAATTAGAGAATTGATTGTAAGTACCATCTCACAATATATTTACAAATAAATCCTTCCACATTCCGATATCACTTGTAAGCTTCCGGGATTGGAACAATTCCACTGTCTTAGTCCCTAGCTTATGAATAGAACCCTTTCTCATGATTACTTTTTCATTGAATAGAACCTCCAAAACACTTTTGAAGAAACATTAGAAAAGAACTGACATATATATTTATATATACTTTTCCATATTAAAAATATCAACTTCGATAAAAATCATTTTGCCGAAAAGCACCAGTACTGGATTTAACAGTTCAGTTCAACAAGTATCACCTTGATATCATTGTCTCCAATTAAGGAGTTGTGGATTCCTTATTGAGTGTTTACACACTTCTCCAAACATTATGTACATGACCCAACGTACTTGGAGTTAGTCCTGTGTATTGGACATTGCCGATTGGCACATCAAAGCCATATAGACAGATGTCTGAGAAGATGTTAACCTCTCAGGTTTAAGGACAATTTGTTAAATGGATAACCCTAATACAATCTGACAGTGTATTCCATAGGGTATCCACTAGTGACCCCGTTCAGTATTATGTACTTGCTACATATTCTCACATGTTAGTCAAGAGTCACCACTCTCTGTGAATGAGATTCATCACACTATCTCATTGAACTACACATGTGCAAGTCATGTTGAAGTACGGCACCCAACCAGTACTCTAGAGGCTTCAAACAATATTAGGTTTACAAGGAACTGAAAAATCATATCTCCTCGCAACCTTTGCATGATTTTCCTGCAATGTTACCTATGGAACTTTATGTCATCATCAAATGAGACAGTAATTAATATAAATACTGTAGAACCCCGGACCTTTTCACATTTATGCATGACCCTTCGTAGCCATTTTTCCTTTAAAGTAATGCAATTAATAAATAAGGAAGAAATTAGAAATTCCGAAAGGTCAGAAATGTTCGTTTTCGAAGTACGAACCCAACGCAAGTTGAATCGTCAAAATCGGACGAACGAGTCAAAAGTTATGGCCAAAACAGTTTGGACCTGCAGACCACCGATCGCTCGGTCCATGGAGCGATCGATCGGTCCAAAACCGATCGCTCGGAGGCTATCGACTGGTCAAGATTTTTGTATGGAGAAATTTTCCAGAGAGTGAAATTTTAACCGATCGCTCGGTTATGAAACCGATCGATCGGTAGGCAACCGATCGATCGGTCATTAACACCGATCGCTCGGTGCACGCGTTTTTGCAGAATTTTCACTAGGGGCATTTTCGGCATAAGGGTGTTATACCTTTTCTTATATAGGATTGCCCGAGCCTTTAGGGCTCATTCTAAACACTTAGAAGAATTGGGAGATTAGAAGAGAGGAGAAAGGGTTCCTAAACCTAGGGTTTCCATTTTGAAGAGAAATCAAAGGGGTTTGAGACCCTAGATCATCCTCAAGCACGTGTTCCTTCAAGATCTCGGCTCAAGCTCGTGTGGAGCTCGTGTGCCAAGCTAGGGCAGCAACTCACGGTCGTTTTGGAAAGGGGGATTTCTTCCCCACTTGATCAAGGTCGGTACTTCTTGCTACCCTCCTAGTTATAGTTCTTCTTTTCCTTTATTTTCCTTGTGTTCCTTTATACATCCATGTATTATGAGATGGGTTGTGAATGGTGAATTGTGAATGGTGAATGATGAATGGAGATGAATGTGGGCGATTGGATGCCGTGTGTATTGATGTGATGGATGAACGGGGAGGGCATTGTACCCATAATAAACATACATATGTGATGTGAGTAAAACCCACCTAGAAAAGCATGTTGTAGGGTTAATAAATAATGAACACACTATGTTTGATGAGATGCCAAGGTGAATAAAATGAGTGATAAATTAAGGGAATACATGTTTAATTATTCATGAAATTGTTAGGGCATATGATAGTGTGTTTCTTACATTTCTCAAAATGTGCGATTTATTACTTGTTCAAATCATGATATGCTATGCTTTGTAAATTACCCAAATTGTCATATTTAATTCCAAATGCAAGTATGCACACGATCTCACAAGCACGCATGCATGACATGGATTACCGACGTTTTTCAAGAATGGGATCTAGAGGTGGGGCATATCCTACGATATGTTTTACCTCGCTTTTGGCAAGGACAAGTCAATCATGCATGATCATAAGAAGGGTCTCCCTTCCCTCGCAAGTACATACATATCATAAGAAGGGTTTCCCTTCCCTCGCAAGTACATCTCACAAGGACATCTCACAAGTGAAAGGACATGACATGAGCATATAGAAAGAAGGGTCTCCCTTCCCTCACAAGTAGTTTACTTTTTCAAGCAAGCATGACAAGACATGGCATGACAAGCATAAGCATTCTAGGAAGAAGGGTCTCCCTTCCCTCACAAGTAGTTTACTTTTTCAAGCAAGCATGACAAGACATGGCATGACATGCATGATACGATAAGATAAGACAAACATGACAAGTTTTCAAGCAAGGAAATGGTATTTTCAGTCAAGTCAAGTGCACGGTGTTTTCAAGGGTTTTATCGGCTTTTACGAATTCAAGCATGATTATATACTCCTTTACTTTATTGTCATGATATGAATTATTCCTGCTTTATATGCTTGAATTGTTTCCTGCTTTATATATGTGAAATGCTTCCTGCTTCCTATACTGCTATGGTTTTGCTATGACTATTGGTTAGTATTTAGTACCCGCTGAGTATTCCATGCTCAGCCGTACTTCTTATGTCGGCAGGTTCTGAGGGAGCTGCTGCTCCATTTGATGTCTGTGCTCCTAGCCCTTGGGTGGAGGAGGAGTACGTCGAGGAACCTTTGGAGGAACCTCCCGTAGAGGGTTATCAGTAGGTGGTGTTAGATTCTAAGTGGTTTAGCTGTGGGTGAGCATGAGTGATTATATCCATGTATTTTGGCGGGCATGTCCGCACTTTCTTTGTTTTGTTTTCTTTTGTATTAAACTTGGACCATGTGTATATATACTTAGAGGTTTGTTAGACTTCCGTTGTGTTTTATAGTTATGCTTCCGCTGTTATCCTCTATTGTATATGTTCTGTGAGTTTTGCAGGTTGGTTCGTCAAGCAAGTCATGTAAGTAATGATTAAGTCGTCCAAGATTCACTCTAACTCCTAGGGTGGGTTTTGGGTCGCGACAAATACCCTTTATAGTTGGTTGTGTGAATATGATGCTTGTCTAATCAACATAGAAAAGTCTCTTATTGGCTTTTGAGGGCATATATGTCTAACAATCTCCTACTTGCACTCTAAGCCAATTAGATGTAATGCCCATCTTCTCAGTGATATTTCTCAAACACCAGCTGAAGCATAACTTAATATACATGGGTCTGTCATGTCTGCTTTACCACAACTATTGTAGTGATGCAATAACACTTGCAACTCTTGCAAATTTATTATGAATAACCACAGTCTTCAAAGACTAAACAAAAATGATACTGTCCAATAGTCATTTTCAGAAGTTAACATGCTTGTGCTTTACCATTGTACAATGCTCCGGACTAATCTGACCAATATCTTATCACATCAACATGTGATGAATATTCGGTTTAGTACAAATATATTGTTTCATGATATCACATATCTAAGAGAAACATATTCCATTCCATAAAGGTAGAAACTCTTTTCTTGGAATCTTACTTGCACAAAAACATTATTGTTATTGGGAGAATAACATATCATTTTCCTTTTGTCTCTAAACCATTTAGGACTAAGAAAACATGTTGTCAAAGTTTTTAACCTTTATTGCAAAATTGTTAGATCAAATCTAAGAGAAGAATAATATTCATACTTCATTCACAATGAAAAGAATATTATTTTTGCATAGAGCCAGGAAAGTAATTATGCTCCCACTAACCAATTTGCACACAAAGGTACTTTCATTCTTAGATGAAAGTCAAACAGTTTAATTATTTCATCAGAATAAAAGTTAGTCCAACTACAGATTCTAGGACCTGTGGGTTCTGGTGTACTATTTAGGTATAGTGAGAGTAGAGAGTTGATCTCTATCAATTCTCATAGTTATTGATCTATTGGGCTTCCGCTTCTAGAACAATTCTAGATTCAGTTTCTCTACTAGGAAACTTATATTCCTGTTTACAAATATCTTTTGTTTATCCAGGAATTGAGACTAAATGTCTCTAATGCGAATCCCAAGCTCATCTTCCATCAAATCATATCCAATATAATTCGATTTAATAACACCATTATGCTATGGTTTGTTATGGGAATTATCTGAGACAAGATGTAATGAGAGTAAATTATGAAATTTCTATTAAGAGGTATTCTTCTCAATCATGGAAGACTTACCTAGCTGTTTCTTTATTTCAATGCGGAATTCCTTGAACTTTTCAAAGAATGTGAAATAAAGTTAGCTACCTCTTAATGGAAGATTCATATGGTTACGATCAATCCAACTTTGTCTCATTCCCAAGTAGAAGTTTTATCTACTTAGATTTCTCCTCTCCTCAACAAACATGCAACTATTGCACTTAGCAAGATCATAACCTGTAGAACCCAGAATTCATGTTCACTGTACTATGAACAGTGTTAGTGAATAGTGCCCGTGTACGGTGTTTATAAAGGTCCTAAGCCTTTCGTT